>CM056389.1:11325875-11402632 GCA_029718625.1 Synaphobranchus kaupii
GGATGAAGTTTCCTACATATATCTCTGAAGATGACACTGTTATGAACTTGTAGGTGGCAGTCTCCACAGCTGATTTGTGGCTTATCCTTACCATGGGTGATGAGTTGATAATCAGATGGACTAGTTCTGATACCCGTTGGAGCACACAATCACTAATTGGCCATTTAGTCGGCCCCTATACCTAATTAATGCGTGCGTGCGTGTGTGTGTGTGTGGGTACATTGCGTGCCATCTGCTGGCTGCTGTGCACCAGACATACAGAGAGATACAGAGGTTTGTTTTCTCTTTTATGTGTTAGGTATAATTTTTTACGTCAAAAATTATAATATATAATTCGTACACCTAGTAGTCCGTGAGCCAGTAGGGTTGGTCGGTACCAGTTGAGGGGAATAATGCTCTTGTGATTTTTGGCAAGGTATACATCTCTAGAGTTATAAAATATGTGATAGCATTGTTGTTACTGCATACCAGTTTTGCCAAACCTGAATCATAGCGCGGAGCTTTCAAACCCATAACAGCGCAGAAACCCTGGGGGAAAAAATTTAATATTTTCACGGTAAGAAATCTTTTTTGACAACGTTAGGTTAGCCTGCTTGTCTTCTTCGTCGTCCTGCTTGAGCTAAATTAGCATTAACCACAAATATGCTTTGCTGTTAGGTCTGTTTATTTTCCTGCATCACCCTTGTCATAGTAACTTGTTGAACTGAACCAACCAGGAAAAAATGTATTCACTCACCACATAACGTAGGCTACACATACAGCGTAGCTATATATAGGATGTCTATGAACATAGACACAGGCTATATAACATACATTATATATATATATATATATATATATATATATATAGTTATCTTAACGCATAGCGGACACTTGTGCCCGTTTATGCGGTCTAAAGTGCAGTAGTCTATAACGTTGATATTGGAAGGTTATCGTAATAACGTTAGCTATGTCCATTGCAGTTTCGAGGGGGTTACGTTAAGATTAGCCAAATGTGTTCTAACGTTATGCTATACCTGGCTTATTTTCTTTTAAATGTGCATCGAGCTACTATTGGTGTATTATCAACAGGCTTTTGTGATAGCATGTCCTTTCTAGGCCTCTGGCTGCTACTGCGAGCTAACTTAGCTAACGGTAGCTAACAAAGTTACCTTTCATTTAGCTTTTTTATTCGGTAGCATAACTTTGCAGTCGTCGCTATACATGTATATGGTCGCTAACTAGAGTTACAACGGCAGCCATTACTCTGTGAAAAGGGAGAAAATGATCACCTTCACGTGACAGGTCACGTTGGGCCAATCAGAGAAAAAACTTTGGGCCGTGGAAACGGTGCCGTTTTGAGAAGGCTTCTGCCTTTCTAGTTAATATATAGTTCTATGGTCCCCAATACTCAAAAAATGCATCCTCCTTTCCACCACTACCACCTCCTCCCCCTCCATGCCCCGGAAACCGATCTTTGTTTCAGACTCTAATGTTGCTGATTAGGCTACATATTAATTACAAAAGGTTACAAATTAAATGTCTCTACATAAACCGCAACATCAGGTACATTGTATACTGTACATGCAACTACTTGAACTCAAAACGTTCAGGCAGCTTTGCATATTTCCGGGTAGGAGACGAGTAGTAGTGGGGGAGTGGGAGGTAAGGATGAGAGGAGTGAAGAATATTAGGACGCACCCGAGGTGGTAGTGGAGGAAAGGAGGGTACATTTTTTCAGTCTTGGGATGCACTCTGGGACAGCTAATCTGCTTCTCCATCATCAAAATCGCTGTCGACTATTGATGAAGTTGCCCTATCCCAACTTTGACTGACGCCGAGCCCACAATGAGTCCCAATCACAGATCTTACGCATGGTCAACCAATTTAAAGCTGCAAAATAAGTTTCAAGTACAAGTAGACCCAGCTGCATGTACAGTATAAAAATGTACCTGACATTGCAGTTCGCGTTGAGGCATTAAGCAATGTGCAAGCAAATAAATGCTGCTTCCTCATCTTAAATTGCAGAATATGTCTGTAGGATATAAACCTCAAAAAGGAACTGGCGTTTTGTTATCCGTTGTAGGCAATCTAGTATTCAGGCAGGATGCTGTGTCCTATGTGTGATAGTAACCTACTGAAGCACACACAATTTAGGCTAAATATCTTGCAATGGGGCATCATTATTTTGGGAAAATTCATACAGCTTAAGGCAGGGCTGCCCAATCCTGTTTCTGGAGATCTACCATCCTGTAGGTTTTCATTTCAACCCCTAATTTGGCACATCTGATTCTACTAATTTGCAGCTTAATGAGATCTCTAGCTGTTGAATGAGGTGTGCTTTGTTAGGGTTGGAGTGAAAACCGGTACGGTAGATCTCCAGGAACAAGGTTGGGCAGCCCTAGCCTAAGGCATAGCTACTATGATGGCTACGCATCATCATTGTTGCCATCTTTCAATCTCTATGGACGTGAGCATGATGATGTCACCCAGAAATGTGGAAAAAAAAAACGTCTGCAGTAGGATACATCTGTAATGTTAAATAAAAACATTATTTGAAAGTTTATTTGAAACATGCAAGTGTTACTTATTAATGGGTGAAAATAACCTTTTTTACACCAATGGCCCATGTTTAACCCATGTTTAACTGAAGACACAGCTTGTGAAAGGGGTCATTCCCATGTCATTTCACACACCATGACAGCCAATGTCTCGGATTGTTATTAAATGTTTCCTGTACTAAGAAACAGTTAAGATAAGCATTCATGTAACATTATTTTATAGAAATATTATTTTGTCTGTGAGAAATCCAGCTAATTGGTTGCACCGAAATTTGACATTTTAGTTTGGTATGGTTCATATTATTTATTGTGTATGGTGACTTCACTTACTCTAGAAATGGAAGAGCGTGGTCAGGTTGGGGTAGAAGGGATGAGTCAGGGCTCTGGTGAGCACGGTCACGTTCTGAGAGAGAGAGAGCATCATGTTACAGTGTGTGTATGTCCAGTCGTGACAGTGTGCCAAACAGGCCTGTGTTGATTGTGTTTTTGCACTGAGGCTGTATGTGGCCTTCACTTACTTGCGTAAAGGGTGATAAAAAGGTGGCTCAGAGGGCTCTGGTGAGCACGGTCACGTTCTGAGAGAGAGAGAGCATCATGTTACAGTGTGTGTATGTCCAGTCGTGACAGTGTGCCAAACAGGCCTGTGTTGATTGTGTTTTTGCACTGAGGCTGTATGTGGCCTTCACTTACTTGCGTAAAGGGTGATAAAAAGGTGGCTCAGAGGGCTCTGGTGAGCACGGTCACGTTCTGAGAGAGAGAGAGCATCATGTTACAGTGTGTGTATGTCCAGTCGTGACAGTGTGCCAAACAGGCCTGTGTTGATTGTGTTTTTGCACTGAGGCTGTATGTGGCCTTCACTTACTTACGTAAAGGGTGATAAAAAGGTGGCTCAGAGGGCTCTGGTGAGCACGGTCACGTTCTGAGAGAGAGAGAGCATCATGTTACAGTGTGTGTATGTCCAGTCGTGACAGTGTGCCAAACAGGCCTCTGTTAATTGTGTTTTTGCACTGAGGCTGTATGTGGCCTTCACTTACTTGCGTAAAGGGTGATAAAAAGGTGGCTCAGAGGGCTCTGGTGAGCACGGTCACGTTCTGAGAGAGAGAGAGCATCATGTTACAGTGTGTGTATGTCCAGTCGTGACAGTGTGCCAAACAGGCCTCTGTTAATTGTGTTTTTGCACTGAGGCTGTATGTGGCCTTCACTTACTTGCGTAAAGGGTGATAAAAAGGTGGCTCAGAGGGCTCTGGTGAGCACGGTCACGTTCTGAGAGAGAGAGAGCATCATGTTACAGTGTGTGTATGTCCAGTCGTGACAGTGTGCCAAACAGGCCTGTGTTAATTGTGTTTTTGCACTGAGGCTGTATGTGGCCTTCACTTACTTGCGTAAAGGGTGATAAAAAGGTGGCTCAGAGGGCTCTGGTGAGCACGGTCACGTTCTGAGAGAGAGAGCATCATGTTACAGTGTGTGTATGTCCAGTCGTGACAGTGTGCCAAACAGGCCTGTGTTGATTGTGTTTTTGCACTGAGGCTGTATGTGGCCTTCACTTACTTGAGTAAAGGGTGATAAAATGGTGGCTCAGATGGGTTGGGGCTACAGAAATGTATTTGGGGCTCTGGTGAGCAGAGTCAAGTTCTGGAAGAGAGAGAGATTGAAGCATCATGTTACAGTTTGACAGTGTGCCAGACAGGCCTGTGTTGATTGTGTTTTTGCTCATTTAAGGGACATTGAAAAATAACATTATAATGACTTCATATCTTCTAGATATAGCTTTTTTGTATTTTCTAGGTGTGTATCACTGACACAGATCAGAAAATAATTCAGAATTATGGGTAGGCCTATTGTTAAAAGGATGAAATTACAATGAGTCAATTACTATTAACATGTAATTGATGCAACAGAATATTAATGTTCTAAGATTTCTGTAGCAAGTTAGTTGCATGCTTTTTTGACACCTTGTCCTTTTTCGCAATATCTATTGTCAACCATGTGTAACAGTGTAAATATAGTTCTGTTGTATTCGTGCATAAATTGAGAAAAGACCAACCATTGGCCGAAATAGCTAATTATGTATGAGATAATTATGGGTAATCGACAGCAGAACTAGAATTAGAAGCTGTAAGGCTCTGAATTTATATTTTCTATTTTTAACTCCGTTTGACTGTGTATTACTGCAATTACTGAAGGTTTGTTTTTTTTATTTTATCAAACACTATGCAACTTTTTTTTGTTGCATTTTTGTGGATCTTTCTGTTGATTGCAAGGGAAGGGAAGGGAAGCAAGTTCAAGAGGCTAACGTGGAAACTTGCTTAATTTTAAGATTGAAGATTTTCAAGAGTTGAAGTTTGATATAAGATTTAAGGTAGAGCTTTCCTGGATTTAAGATTTAAGTTTGAGCTGTAGGCTACCGGAGCATTTTCAACATTTCAACCATTTTGGTTTCTGTATGTTTGTGATATTCTCTGTGACGTCAGTTTCCAGGATACTGTAAAAGTAGGCCACACGTAGCTAGCCTGGTACATGCATGAAACGCAGTAGCTATAGGCCTACTGGGAATGTAAGACAGGCCTACTTGTAAATTCTTTTTTTGAATATTCATTAATGGCGTAAATACTAGATTAGATGGTTATGTTACATTGTAGTTTTTTTTGTTTCGTTTTTGTCTTTTAACTTTTTTCTCCAAATTGGGAATGTCAAATCGTGCTATTTGTCGCTACAATCCACCGAACTATAACTGCATGATTGCAGTTATAGTTCGGTGGATTGTAGCGACAAATAGCACGATTGTGGCTGTGATCTCTGCAGCCTATTAGTCATGTTTCTCCTCCGAAACACGAGGTGTCGCCAGCTGCCGCTTTTCACACGGCAGCCAGATATGGGGGGCCAACGGTGGCAAAATTCTGTCGCTGTGAGTGCGACTGCGAATGCAATTGCCTTATACTGTGCGCTTTAATTGGTCACAACATCTCACTCGCAGGTTTACTCGTGTCACTCATCCGCACTAGCACTTGCACTGGCACTCGCAGTTGCATTCGCGTTGGCACTCGCACTCGCAGACGACAGAATTTTGGCACTGTTGCCCCCCCATAGCCAGATACTTCATATTGCAGGCACACCCTTCTCACTTCATGAGCAGCGTGGCAGCGTTTGCGAGCAGGCGCCGGGCATGCAGGCTGTGGATGGTCATGTGATGCAGTAACCGTTGCGCGTTTTCAGGAAAAAAAATTGTGACGCTAGGCTACGGTGCTATAACATTTTTTCTTCAGATTGGTTGATAAAATGTTGAATTCGGTTGTGTCCCTTAACTTTTATGAGAGATGGGTAGTCAGGCAAATGCATTTTTTGTTTAAATAACATTAACAGCAATCGAAATTAAGATGGGAAATTGTAGGCTTCTTTTACTAGCGGACGTTTGGTTACGTGGCCAAGAAGCTGATGTAGGATCTTTGGCTAATAACGTTAATCAAGAGCTAGCACTGAAGATGTCGACCCCTGTATGTTCCCTAAAATCAAGGATGGAATCCGTGATATTGGCGTCAGGTAAGGAATATGTTTTTGGTTCATTGCTAGTCAACCTTTAGATGAGAGGGTCGACATACCCCAGGGGTATTCCCATGCGTAGGGGAAATACCCACTAGCTATAGCATTTCAATCAAAATTAGTTTGTAATTTATATTGCTATGCAACAACACACTTTAAATTAGTTTTCTAACACATTAACGTCATTTTAGGTCAAATAGAGCTTAATTTGTTGCATCAGTATATGCAGTTTGGATTTAAAGGAGCTAAGTCGCTAGCTGAACTTAACGTTAGGCCTATGGGCAACTGTCGAGTTCGCACATGGTAGGCCTAAAATTTACATTGCTCACTAAGTTAGTGAGGTCTGGTAAAATCTATGCGTGCCTGAGGGCTTTCTAGACAGATTTCTTCCCAGCTGTAGGCAGCAGTAGTGAGCGGATGATGAGTCGGAGTCTACTTCTGTCATCTCATCATACTTGCCTCCGTGAAACGAAGTGAATTGACGGCTAAGTTTAGTAATGCAAGACATTTTGATAAACGAACGGTCAATTAGCGAGTGTGATTCTTAGTCAGTTTGGGCGAAGGAATGGACTGTTTTAGGTTTTAGCCGGTTGATTTCTGAGTGCGTGGCTTTGTATTCGTGAAATCATGGGCGAGCTAGTGTCTTAAGGCTATTGTCAACCGTTAACCGCAAACTTGACAGGCTCGCGCAAGGCAGCAAAACAGCTACTTCATCTATTGAATTAAATGTTCAGGTTAAATTGAGACCAAATGTCTCTAACTGTGGTGAAGTACTGAATTGGCCCTTAGCTAATCCCGGAGGAATCTTCTAACGTTAGTTAAACTACCTTATCCCATGGTATGGGTGAATACTCGATTCTGATTGGTCAATGACTGGTCGTTATTCTGTATAACCGGTCAGTCATCCGGGTCACAAATGTAATCACAGTTCTAAATTAATGCGCTGCCTCCCTGGCCAGCTAGTACTAGCTACGCAACCTGGGAATGGCAAACGTGACCGGTCAATTCAGAGTCCAAGACGTTCTAGAAAATAAGTGGAATAAATAAAGTGAATTAATAAAGTAAACGAATGTAGCCTACCTACTTTTTTTTCCTCAATGACTAACGTTACTGTAGCCTACGGCAGACGGCTACTTCGCCTCGTAGGTATGCTGCAAATAGTAGGCTAACTTTGGCTACGATAAACTTTTGTCATTGTTTTTCAGATAATGCAAATGCAATACGTGGCGAGGTAACTATATAGCTAGCCATAGTTACATTATCACGGAGTTAGCAAAGCGCATGGTGTTTATGTGCACAGATGAAGTAGCTGTTTTGCTGCCTTGCGCGAGCCTGTCAAGTTTGCGGTTAACGGTTGACAATAGCCTTAAGACTTATCTAACGTTATGCTTGTTTTCGTGAGATGACGAGCTGTAACGTTAGCTAAAATCGCCACAAAGCCAGTAACTTTGTAAGCAATAATATAACTTAGCAAACATCCACAAGCTTTGATAGGTCACTGTAGCCTGTAACGTGATGAGTTAAAGTAACTTAACGTTAGCTATAGCTACGTTTGTAGCGTTAGCCTAGAGCTAGACACTGACTGTAACAGCCGATCTACTAAAGAAATTAGTGGTGACGATAATGAATAGTTGTCTTGGAATAACGTTATATTCCACTAACGTTACCCTTATAGCCACTTTACCGTTAACTTTATTAGCAATTTATACATCTTAATGTTAACTATAAGCTGATGTCGCTTCCGTTAATTTACCTCAGAACCAGGAGATCAGGACAAGTTCTGAGAGATAACGTTAATGTTTTTTTCAGAATTTTGTGAATATCAACAGACAACCAGAATATAAACTGTTTAGTTAACATTATATACATCTTAAATTAATAAAATTGAACACTAAAAATTAGTTTTACTAACGTTAAATAGGATAAGAAACGTAGTCATCGGATACTTACCCAACTGTGCGCTTCTGTCAAGAGTGATGAGAGACTGTTTCACGTGCGGTTTATTCCATTTCAGTTATTCTTGCGATCGGTGGCTCAGAATGATCTATTTGCGATTAGCAACACAAAACACTAGCAATTTACTTAGACCTAGAAACACAAAGCAAGTAAACAAGTGGTCGGTAATGCTGCAATTTACATTAACTAAACCGTGACTAGGCTACACTACAAACAGTTCAATCAGCTAACGCACAGCTGAACCAAATGAAAAAGACCATACTTAAGCCTATCCGACGGTAGATTGATAACGCAGGTCTGCTTGCACTCTGAACTAGGAATGCAAAACACGCTATTTATTCACTCAGGTGAATCTATTTGCGATTAGCAACACAAAACACTAGCAATTTACTAGACCTAGAAACACAAAGCAAGTAAACAAGTGGTCGGTAATGCTGCAATTTACATTAACTAAACCGTGACTACACTACAAACAGTTCAATCAGCTAACGCACAGCTGAACCAAATGAAAAAGACCATACTTAAGCCTATCCGACGGTAGATTGATAACGCAGGTCTGCTTGCACTCTGAACTAGGAATGCAAAACACGCTATTTATTCACTCAGGTGAATCTATTTGCGATTAGCAACACAAAACACTAGCAATTTACTAGACCTAGAAACACAAAGCAAGTAAACAAGTGGTCGGTAATGCTGCAATTTACATTAACTAAACCGTGACTACACTACAAAAAAAATATTTAAACACATAAAGGACCTTATAATTGACTTTCTCTACTGTCTATTTCTCAAAATCCACATAGTGGCAAAATTATGGTATGCTGCAAGGGAAGTACATGCCCCGCTGAGATATCTGATAAAATAAACCTAAGATAAACCTACAAACTCCTCCGACGGCTTGTTTTAACCTCTTCCTACCAAACACTCCCTAGTGGTAAACATGGACATTGCAAAAGTTTGATTTCATTCATTTTATAATATGATCACATCCATTCTTTCTGGGAATGTGGTTGTTAAACCCAAAATGTCAAGTTATAACTTTGTTAATGTCTTTTGAAATGCCTATATAATTACCAAACATACTGTAAACACCATAAACAATCTGCTTGTAAACTGTTCCTCTTGATTATATTACATCTTAACTTTGGTTTGAAAAATCTTAATCTTCGTGCTTTAAGAAAAGAAAATGTCATAACTTTCTATATGGCTGTATATGATTTTTCAACTACATGGACTTGTGCTTTTCATCACTTGTTGCTAGTATTTTGTGTTGAGTTTGGCATTACATAAAACTAGCCAGTTGATGGTATGGCAACCTCTTAGGACAGTGATTCCCAAACCTCTCCTTGGGTACCCCCTGCCAGATCCAGGTATCTGATGTATTCCACCTCAAGCATACCTGATGCATCTACTCAAGCCCTTAGCTGCATCAGGTGTGTTTGAGGTGGAACACATCAGATACCTGGATCCGACTGGGGGTACCCAAGGAGAGGTTTGGGAACCACTGCCTTAGTATGTTTTTAACAAAGGGATTTTTAAACTTGCTTGCACAGTTTTATGCAAAACCGGCTTGGTATGCTCCCATTGTATTTAAAATTTGTCAATTTATCAAGCCAATAGCCAAGCCTGTAATATTTGAAATAAGATCATCACATCAGCTTTTGCATAGTTGACTGAGTAATGTGTGGAAAGTTTTAGGGAAACATCAGGGTTGAGAACTGAGGATAACATAGGATAACCCCCTATAAAACAAAAGAAGACATCCGCTTTTGTATAGACCACCATGGTCATGTGTCACTGGGTATGTCCCAATCATAGAAATATATATTAACTAGAAAGGAAACGTGGTCACGTGGTTCCATTCAGCCCTATTCAATTTGGGTTCTTCCGCAATGGCACCGCCGCAAGATGGCTGCCATGGCCCGGAAATAGTATTATTATGAGCTCTGCCATGTATTTCCAATGGTGCGTTGTGAAAGTCAACATAGTGGCCCCAGCGCAATCTAGGTATCAAAAGTTCACAATATTGTAGTCAATAGAAGCAGGTAATCACATTTTACATTTTTCCTGGGTTCAAATTTTTTTTAGCCTACACAGAAAAAAGAGAGCCATGATTTAAAAATACTCATCGGTGAGTGTTTAGTAAGCGCACTGAACTGTGATTGGTTAAGAACATGGTCACGTGGTAATTTTAGTTACGTCACAGGGCAATCACGTGAGGAGGCCTATTGGCATTTTCGCCTCAAATCCATTCTCTCAACCTCTATTGAACTCTATGGTTAGCTGACTTGCTATGAGCATTCAGCTAACTGCATCCGTTGCTGTAGCTATATGAAGTTCGCTTACCAGCTATCTTGTGCATAATAATGAAATGGTTTTCAAATGCTTTCGCGTGTGTAATATTTCTAAGGTCATACTTCATATCTCAAGATGAGTGTTGTTAGATTACACTAATTAGTAACACACCCATGAATATGTTAGTGTTGAAGTCTGAAAAGCCGCCCGGATAGCAAGACGCTAACGGTAGCGGGTCAACATCGGGTTGGCTACAGAAATGTTGTCCGGCTCCCGGCGTATTATGTTTGTTAATAACGCTAGTTAACAAGACAGTTATTAAAGATTTTTAGTAACTATTCGTGGCTCGTTTATCTGGATTTGCAGTTTTGCTCACGTTAGGCTGAGGTATTTCAACAAGATATCCGTGGCCTATAGCCTAGCCATTAATCTGTCTAACGTTACGATAACACTACAAGATCACCATAGTTCATTCTAACAGTCTAACAATAACAGACATTCCTGAGAGGCTATACCTGGAAAAATAGGCGACAAGTTTCACTGTGGTCGCGATTTCTAATTATTTAGGCTACAGTTACATGGCTACACCACACTATTAGCTAGCCGCGCAAGGCTGGTTTACGGAAATCTTGAGTCAGGGACCGGTCCGGATGTAATGTAATGTTACCGCTGGAGCTAGGCTACTGCCTAGCCATACCACAGACTAACGTTACGGATTAAACAAAATAAACAAGCAGATGCAATAATCGTTGTTTAATTATGTGAACGTAATCGTATCATAGACCTATTTAAGATTGTATCTATGTATTTATTGTTTTGCTTTTCACATAATACTATAATAATCACGACATCCACTCTACGGTTAGAGTGGATCTGGGGTAGGCGCTGGACCCAGGAAAGCGGGCTGGAAAGAACTTTGTTTTAATATAAGGGTAAGGTTGGTGGATCCAACATGTCATTAGCTGGTTATATTTTTCGAAATAGCCTATTTTGTGTAACCGCGTGACACAGTAGGCTATGCGGTAAATGTTTGCGAAGAACAGCGAGTGCTCCGTTGTCTATAGCCCATCTAGGCTATAGAACATGGTAGCTTTACATAACATTACATTAAGTTATTGTGGCTGCGTTTACTATTATGTTGCTTTTGTATGTCGATTTACACGTGTGCATCCTCTCATCGCTCAAAAGAAATCAACCGGATTGAGGAACTGAAGTTGCGCATCAAAACCAGATACGGTAATGCACTTTTAACAGCGCATAAACGAAGTGTCTTTGCTTACAGACACCCCTGGATGAGTTTTGCTAGTAGGCTACCACTTAGAGCCCACATAAACGTGTACATTTTTCCTTAATGTGACCTTGTCATTTTAATGTGTCTTGTCAGGGTTTGTCTTGTGGATGTGCGTCTTATCCTGTGTTCTCACGTTCAGCCTGCACCTTGATGTGGTGAGTGGGCTTTAAACTGAGACAGGCTGCTGAACTTTGCTGTGTCCTATAACAAACTCCTAACGTCTCTACGTTTTTTCCCCCCTTATCGTCCAGGACAACGTTGGAGACGGTGATTAAACTTGCTGTGAATTAAACGCAGCATATCGAAGAATAAAAATGTTTCCCTTATTCATGATTCATAATTTTGAATGGTGTACATTTGATTATTTAGTCTTTACAAATGAAAAAAAATTAGCAATTTCTCCTTATACCACTGTATGACATATGCAAACAATGAACCCTTCAATAAAAAAACAAGTTTTATAATTAATTGAAACTTTTTATTACTGTTTCCCCAAAATGTACATACTCAGCTACATCCAGCGTGGGGAGAAATACGCAAAGAAGGCCATGGATTGGCATGGCTGGAGAGGACAAGATGTGGGGGGGGGGGGGGGGGGGGGGGTGTTTGTAGGGAAGATAAGGGACAGGGGTGAGGAAGAGCAGAGGGCTACAAATTTAATTTAAAAATAATCACATAAATTTTGAAAACCTGACTTAGTTCATTAAAAAAACCCTGTTCCGTTAAAAGCCAAATCCAGGATTGGAGAAACTGCCAGAATTGGGCAGGGAAAACCCGTAAAGGCAGCGTCTCCTCCCCTGAATTCAGTATTTAAGGGACTGTAAAATAGCATTTAGAAAAATATAATTTCCCCTAGGGGTGAAATGAACTCCATCACAAAGAAATAAGTCAGTATTTCCAAAAATGTATGTGAGGATGTTTAATAAATTTACCACACAATAGCGCAATGGTCTTAGCCTTTAGGTTAAGGTACACTTTGTTATGTTAACAGGTGAAAAATCAACCCGGTCTCACGCTTTTTCATGCTCATAGTCACGACAATTAATCTATTGAATCGTCACCCGGAGCACGATTGTCCGACTTTTATCGTGCTACACAGAACGAAATTTAAACCCATGCATTTTCAATGCTAGCATTTCTCAGACTGTTTTCGTGCTACATAGAACGAAATTTAGAGGTGTTACTGTGCTACTTTTCGGTTGTTAGCTAGCTAGCCGGCTAATGAATTTTGTTTACCAGACTGACTTTTGAGTAGCTATAGCTACTGGTTGATGGCGATAACCGCTATGTTAATAGGGACACAAAAAACATGTGGAAAGGTTTATTCAGTCACAAAAAAAAGCAAACAGTTTATGTCGGATATGGTCAAAATCCCACAATCTCAATTCATTTTAATACTGTCCCCTACATGGGGCGACCCAGATTAGCCGTATATATTTATTATCCGAACCCTAACCGTAAACGGACTACAGACGGCGCCATCTTTTCACAGGCCATCATTACGGAGAGCTCTCTGGTTTTTCGGGAATTGTAGTTCCAAACTATTAGTACCAATAACGAAAAAAATACTAATCCTATTGACCTGGGGCTTAAAATTTATGTTCAATATAGCATCAGTTAAGATCCCAATTGATCATATAATTGAATCATCAAAGTATCAAATGATTAAGCATCAAACGTTTTATTCAGGCCCTTCTGTTAGAGCTTGAAGGCTGGCTCTGACATTATTTATGAAAGACTAGTTAGTTAATCATCCTGTTAAATATCTACCCGATATGTCCATTGGTTCCAGAATTAGAAGCATTTGAAGTTTGGCCAGTTTTGCCCTTCTAGGGGGCGCTACTGAGTCCCCTGGGGTGTCAGGGCAAAATAATTGACAAACGTTATTCTCCAGGTCAAGGCCTTTCCAAAAACGTCTTTAGTTTTGTCCTACGACAAAGTTTAATTTTCACCTCTGTCTGGTTAGAGCCTCTTTGAGGTGTAGTTTCCGAGACCCTTTGAGACTCCAGCCTGGATAAAATCAAGTCTTTTGATTTTTTTGCTTATTTGGTGGAAAAAATCCTTCAAGGTATTGATGTTTTTCCTAATCACAGTCATATGTTTGGATTTGCACTAGTGTAGACCTTATTTTACCTACCAAATACATCTGGATTGTTGTCATATGAGGGTTAGGGTTAGATAACATGCTGTTTTTGAAGCGCTTTAGCCCCTCCCCCAAACCTCCTGAATAGTCCTACATGGTCAGGATTATATAATGTTGTAGCTTCAATATCCCTCTGTTTACGGATGAAGTTTCCTACATATATCTCTGAAGATGACACTGTTATGAACTTGTAGGTGGCAGTCTCCACAGCTGATTTGTGGCTTATCCTTACCATGGGTGATGAGTTGATAATCAGATGGACTAGTTCTGATACCCGTTGGAGCACACAATCACTAATTGGCCATTTAGTCGGCCCTATACCTAATTAATGCGTGCGTGCGTGTGTGTGTGTGTGGGTACATTGCGTGCCATCTGCTGGCTGCTGTGCACCAGACATACAGAGAGATACAGAGGTTTGTTTTCTCTTTTATGTGTTAGGTATAATTTTTTACGTCAAAAATTATAATATATAATTCGTACACCTAGTAGTCCGTGAGCCAGTAGGGTTGGTCGGTACCAGTTGAGGGGAATAATGCTCTTGTGATTTTTGGCAAGGTATACATCTCTAGAGTTATAAAATATGTGATAGCATTGTTGTTACTGCATACCAGTTTTGCCAAACCTGAATCATAGCGCGGAGCTTTCAAACCCATAACAGCGCAGAAACCCTGGGGGAAAAAATTTAATATTTTCACGGTAAGAAATCTTTTTTTGACAACGTTAGGTTAGCCTGCTTGTCTTCTTCGTCGTCCTGCTTGAGCTAAATTAGCATTAACCACAAATATGCTTTGCTGTTAGGTCTGTTTATTTTCCTGCATCACCCTTGTCATAGTAACTTGTTGAACTGAACCAACCAGGAAAAAATGTATTCACTCACCGCATAACGTAGGCTACACATACAGCGTAGCTATATATAGGATGTCTATGAACATAGACACAGGCTATATAACATACATTATATATATATATATAGTTATCTTAACGCATAGCGGACACTTGTGCCCGTTTATGCGGTCTAAAGTGCAGTAGTCTATAACGTTGATATTGGAAGGTTATCGTAATAACGTTAGCTATGTCCATTGCAGTTTCGAGGGGGTTACGTTAAGATTAGCCAAATGTGTTCTAACGTTATGCTATACCTGGCTTATTTTCTTTTAAATGTGCATCGAGCTACTATTGGTGTATTATCAACAGGCTTTTGTGATAGCATGTCCTTTCTAGGCCTCTGGCTGCTACTGCGAGCTAACTTAGCTAACGGTAGCTAACAAAGTTACCTTTCATTTAGCTTTTTTATTCGGTAGCATAACTTTGCAGTCGTCGCTATACATGTATATGGTCGCTAACTAGAGTTACAACGGCAGCCATTACTCTGTGAAAAGGGAGAAAATGATCACCTTCACGTGACAGGTCACGTTGGCCAATCAGAGAAAAAACTTTGGGCCGTGGAAACGGTGCCGTTTTGAGAAGGCTTCTGCCTTTCTAGTTAATATATAGTTCTATGGTCCCAATACTCAAAAAATGCATCCTCCTTTCCACCACTACCACCTCCTCCCCCTCCATGCCCCGGAAACCGATCTTTGTTTCAGACTCTAATGTTGCTGATTAGGCTACATATTAATTACAAAAGGTTACAAATTAAATGTCTCTACATAAACCGCAACATCAGGTACATTGTATACTGTACATGCAACTACTTGAACTCAAAACGTTCAGGCAGCTTTGCATATTTCCGGGTAGGAGACGAGTAGTAGTGGGGGAGTGGAGGTAAGGATGAGAGGAGTGAAGAATATTAGGACGCACCCGAGGTGGTAGTGGAGGAAAGGAGGGTACATTTTTTCAGTCTTGGGATGCACTCTGGGACAGCTAATCTGCTTCTCCATCATCAAAATCGCTGTCGACTATTGATGAAGTTGCCCTATCCCAACTTTGACTGACGCCGAGCCCACAATGAGTCCCAATCACAGATCTTACGCATGGTCAACCAATTTAAAGCTGCAAAATAAGTTTCAAGTACAAGTAGACCCAGCTGCATGTACAGTATAAAAATGTACCTGACATTGCAGTTCGCGTTGAGGCATTAAGCAATGTGCAAGCAAATAAATGCTGCTTCCTCATCTTAAATTGCAGAATATGTCTGTAGGATATAAACCTCAAAAAGGAACTGGCGTTTTGTTATCCGTTGTAGGCAATCTAGTATTCAGGCAGGATGCTGTGTCCTATGTGTGATAGTAACCTACTGAAGCACACACAATTTAGGCTAAATATCTTGCAATGGGGCATCATTATTTTGGGAAAATTCATACAGCTTAAGGCAGGGCTGCCCAATCCTGTTTCTGGAGATCTACCATCCTGTAGGTTTTCATTTCAACCCTAATTTGGCACATCTGATTCTACTAATTTGCAGCTTAATGAGATCTCTAGCTGTTGAATGAGGTGTGCTTTGTTAGGGTTGGAGTGAAAACCGGTACGGTAGATCTCCAGGAACAAGGTTGGGCAGCCCTAGCCTAAGGCATAGCTACTATGATGGCTACGCATCATCATTGTTGCCATCTTTCAATCTCTATGGACGTGAGCATGATGATGTCACCCAGAAATGTGGAAAAAAAAACGTCTGCAGTAGGATACATCTGTAATGTTAAATAAAAACATTATTTGAAAGTTTATTTGAAACATGCAAGTGTTACTTATTAATGGGTGAAAATAACCTTTTTTACACCAATGGCCCATGTTTAACCCATGTTTAACTGAAGACACAGCTTGTGAAAGGGGTCATTCCCATGTCATTTCACACACCATGACAGCCAATGTCTCGGATTGTTATTAAATGTTTCCTGTACTAAGAAACAGTTAAGATAAGCATTCATGTAACATTATTTTATAGAAATATTATTTTGTCTGTGAGAAATCCAGCTAATTGGTTGCACCGAAATTTGACATTTTAGTTTGGTATGGTTCATATTATTTATTGTGTATGGTGACTTCACTTACTCTAGAAATGGAAGAGCGTGGTCAGGTTGGGGTAGAAGGGATGAGTCAGGGCTCTGGTGAGCACGGTCACGTTCTGAGAGAGAGAGAGCATCATGTTACAGTGTGTGTATGTCCAGTCGTGACAGTGTGCCAAACAGGCCTGTGTTGATTGTGTTTTTGCACTGAGGCTGTATGTGGCCTTCACTTACTTGCGTAAAGGGTGATAAAAAGGTGGCTCAGAGGGCTCTGGTGAGCACGGTCACGTTCTGAGAGAGAGAGAGCATCATGTTACAGTGTGTGTATGTCCAGTCGTGACAGTGTGCCAAACAGGCCTGTGTTGATTGTGTTTTTGCACTGAGGCTGTATGTGGCCTTCACTTACTTGCGTAAAGGGTGATAAAAAGGTGGCTCAGAGGGCTCTGGTGAGCACGGTCACGTTCTGAGAGAGAGAGAGCATCATGTTACAGTGTGTGTATGTCCAGTCGTGACAGTGTGCCAAACAGGCCTGTGTTGATTGTGTTTTTGCACTGAGGCTGTATGTGGCCTTCACTTACTTACGTAAAGGGTGATAAAAAGGTGGCTCAGAGGGCTCTGGTGAGCACGGTCACGTTCTGAGAGAGAGAGAGCATCATGTTACAGTGTGTGTATGTCCAGTCGTGACAGTGTGCCAAACAGGCCTCTGTTAATTGTGTTTTTGCACTGAGGCTGTATGTGGCCTTCACTTACTTGCGTAAAGGGTGATAAAAAGGTGGCTCAGAGGGCTCTGGTGAGCACGGTCACGTTCTGAGAGAGAGAGAGCATCATGTTACAGTGTGTGTATGTCCAGTCGTGACAGTGTGCCAAACAGGCCTCTGTTAATTGTGTTTTTGCACTGAGGCTGTATGTGGCCTTCACTTACTTGCGTAAAGGGTGATAAAAAGGTGGCTCAGAGGGCTCTGGTGAGCACGGTCACGTTCTGAGAGAGAGAGAGCATCATGTTACAGTGTGTGTATGTCCAGTCGTGACAGTGTGCCAAACAGGCCTGTGTTAATTGTGTTTTTGCACTGAGGCTGTATGTGGCCTTCACTTACTTGCGTAAAGGGTGATAAAAAGGTGGCTCAGAGGGCTCTGGTGAGCACGGTCACGTTCTGAGAGAGAGAGCATCATGTTACAGTGTGTGTATGTCCAGTCGTGACAGTGTGCCAAACAGGCCTGTGTTGATTGTGTTTTTGCACTGAGGCTGTATGTGGCCTTCACTTACTTGAGTAAAGGGTGATAAAATGGTGGCTCAGATGGGTTGGGGCTACAGAAATGTATTTGGGGCTCTGGTGAGCAGAGTCAAGTTCTGGAAGAGAGAGAGATTGAAGCATCATGTTACAGTTTGACAGTGTGCCAGACAGGCCTGTGTTGATTGTGTTTTTGCTCATTTAAGGGACATTGAAAAATAACATTATAATGACTTCATATCTTCTAGATATAGCTTTTTTGTATTTTCTAGGTGTGTATCACTGACACAGATCAGAAAATAATTCAGAATTATGGGTAGGCCTATTGTTAAAAGGATGAAATTACAATGAGTCAATTACTATTAACATGTAATTGATGCAACAGAATATTAATGTTCTAAGATTTCTGTAGCAAGTTAGTTGCATGCTTTTTTGACACCTTGTCCTTTTTCGCAATATCTATTGTCAACCATGTGTAACAGTGTAAATATAGTTCTGTTGTATTCGTGCATAAATTGAGAAAAGACCAACCATTGGCCGAAATAGCTAATTATGTATGAGATAATTATGGGTAATCGACAGCAGAACTAGAATTAGAAGCTGTAAGGCTCTGAATTTATATTTTCTATTTTTAACTCCGTTTGACTGTGTATTACTGCAATTACTGAAGGTTTGTTTTTTTTATTTTATCAAACACTATGCAACTTTTTTTTGTTGCATTTTTGTGGATCTTTCTGTTGATTGCAAGGGAAGGGAAGGGAAGCAAGTTCAAGAGGCTAACGTGGAAACTTGCTTAATTTTAAGATTGAAGATTTTCAAGAGTTGAAGTTTGATATAAGATTTAAGGTAGAGCTTTCCTGGATTTAAGATTTAAGTTTGAGCTGTAGGCTACCGGAGCATTTTCAACATTTCAACCATTTTGGTTTCTGTATGTTTGTGATATTCTCTGTGACGTCAGTTTCCAGGATACTGTAAAAGTAGGCCACACGTAGCTAGCCTGGTACATGCATGAAACGCAGTAGCTATAGGCCTACTGGGAATGTAAGACAGGCCTACTTGTAAATTCTTTTTTTGAATATTCATTAATGGCGTAAATACTAGATTAGATGGTTATGTTACATTGTAGTTTTTTTTGTTTCGTTTTTGTCTTTTAACTTTTTTCTCCAAATTGGGAATGTCAAATCGTGCTATTTGTCGCTACAATCCACCGAACTATAACTGCATGATTGCAGTTATAGTTCGGTGGATTGTAGCGACAAATAGCACGATTGTGGCTGTGATCTCTGCAGCCTATTAGTCATGTTTCTCCTCCGAAACACGAGGTGTCGCCAGCTGCCGCTTTTCACACGGCAGCCAGATATGGGGGGCCAACGGTGGCAAAATTCTGTCGCTGTGAGTGCGACTGCGAATGCAATTGCCTTATACTGTGCGCTTTAATTGGTCACAACATCTCACTCGCAGGTTTACTCGTGTCACTCATCCGCACTAGCACTTGCACTGGCACTCGCAGTTGCATTCGCGTTGGCACTCGCACTCGCAGACGACAGAATTTTGGCACTGTTGCCCCCCCATAGCCAGATACTTCATATTGCAGGCACACCCTTCTCACTTCATGAGCAGCGTGGCAGCGTTTGCGAGCAGGCGCCGGGCATGCAGGCTGTGGTGCAGTAACCGTTGCGCGTTTTCAGGAAAAAAAATTGTGACGCTAGGCTACGGTGCTATAACATTTTTTCTTCAGATTGGTTGATAAAATGTTGAATTCGGTTGTGTCCCTTAACTTTTATGAGAGATGGGTAGTCAGGCAAATGCATTTTTTGTTTAAATAACATTAACAGCAATCGAAATTAAGATGGGAAATTGTAGGCTTCTTTTACTAGCGGACGTTTGGTTACGTGGCCAAGAAGCTGATGTAGGATCTTTGGCTAATAACGTTAATCAAGAGCTAGCACTGAAGATGTCGACCCCTGTATGTTCCCTAAAATCAAGGATGGAATCCGTGATATTGGCGTCAGGTAAGGAATATGTTTTTGGTTCATTGTTAGTCAACCTTTAGATGAGAGGGTCGACATACCCCAGGGGTATTCCCATGCGTAGGGGAAATACCCACTAGCTATAGCATTTCAATCAAAATTAGTTTGTAATTTATATTGCTATGCAACAACACACTTTAAATTAGTTTTCTAACACATTAACGTCATTTTAGGTCAAATAGAGCTTAATTTGTTGCATCAGTATATGCAGTTTGGATTTAAAGGAGCTAAGTCGCTAGCTGAACTTAACGTTAGGCCTATGGGCAACTGTCGAGTTCGCACATGGTAGGCCTAAAATTTACATTGCTCACTAAGTTAGTGAGGTCTGGTAAAATCTATGCGTGCCTGAGGGCTTTCTAGACAGATTTCTTCCCAGCTGTAGGCAGCAGTAGTGAGCGGATGATGAGTCGGAGTCTACTTCTGTCATCTCATCATACTTGCCTCCGTGAAACGAAGTGAATTGACGGCTAAGTTTAGTAATGCAAGACATTTTGATAAACGAACGGTCAATTAGCGAGTGTGATTCTTAGTCAGTTTGGGCGAAGGAATGGACTGTTTTAGGTTTTAGCCGGTTGATTTCTGAGTGCGTGGCTTTGTATTCGTGAAATCATGGGCGAGCTAGTGTCTTAAGGCTATTGTCAACCGTTAACCGCAAACTTGACAGGCTCGCGCAAGGCAGCAAAACAGCTACTTCATCTATTGAATTAAATGTTCAGGTTAAATTGAGACCAAATGTCTCTAACTGTGGTGAAGTACTGAATTGGCCCTTAGCTAATCCCGGAGGAATCTTCTAACGTTAGTTAAACTACCTTATCCCATGGTATGGGTGAATACTCGATTCTGATTGGTCAATGACTGGTCGTTATTCTGTATAACCGGTCAGTCATCCGGGTCACAAATGTAATCACAGTTCTAAATTAATGCGCTGCCTCCCTGGCCAGCTAGTACTAGCTACGCAACCTGGGAATGGCAAACGTGACCGGTCAATTCAGAGTCCAAGACGTTCTAGAAAATAAGTGGAATAAATAAAGTGAATTAATAAAGTAAACGAATGTAGCCTACCTACTTTTTTTTCCTCAATGACTAACGTTACTGTAGCCTACGGCAGACGGCTACTTCGCCTCGTAGGTATGCTGCAAATAGTAGGCTAACTTTGGCTACGATAAACTTTTGTCATTGTTTTTCAGATAATGCAAATGCAATACGTGGCGAGGTAACTATATAGCTAGCCATAGTTACATTATCACGGAGTTAGCAAAGCGCATGGTGTTTATGTGCACAGATGAAGTAGCTGTTTTGCTGCCTTGCGCGAGCCTGTCAAGTTTGCGGTTAACGGTTGACAATAGCCTTAAGACTTATCTAACGTTATGCTTGTTTTCGTGAGATGACGAGCTGTAACGTTAGCTAAAATCGCCACAAAGCCAGTAACTTTGTAAGCAATAATATAACTTAGCAAACATCCACAAGCTTTGATAGGTCACTGTAGCCTGTAACGTGATGAGTTAAAGTAACTTAACGTTAGCTATAGCTACGTTTGTAGCGTTAGCCTAGAGCTAGACACTGACTGTAACAGCCGATCTACTAAAGAAATTAGTGGTGACGATAATGAATAGTTGTCTTGGAATAACGTTATATTCCACTAACGTTACCCTTATAGCCACTTTACCGTTAACTTTATTAGCAATTTATACATCTTAATGTTAACTATAAGCTGATGTCGCTTCCGTTAATTTACCTCAGAACCAGGAGATCAGGACAAGTTCTGAGAGATAACGTTAATGTTTTTTTCAGAATTTTGTGAATATCAACAGACAACCAGAATATAAACTGTTTAGTTAACATTATATACATCTTAAATTAATAAAATTGAACACTAAAAATTAGTTTTACTAACGTTAAATAGGATAAGAAACGTAGTCATCGGATACTTACCCAACTGTGCGCTTCTGTCAAGAGTGATGAGAGACTGTTTCACGTGCGGTTTATTCCATTTCAGTTATTCTTGCGATCGGTGGCTCAGAATGATCTATTTGCGATTAGCAACACAAAACACTAGCAATTTACTTAGACCTAGAAACACAAAGCAAGTAAACAAGTGGTCGGTAATGCTGCAATTTACATTAACTAAACCGTGACTACACTACAAACAGTTCAATCAGCTAAGGCACAGCTGAACCAAATGAAAAAGACGATACTTAAGCCTATCCGACGGTAGATTGATAACGCAGGTCTGCTTGCACTCTGAACTAGGAATGCAAAACACGCTATTTATTCACTCAGGTGAATCTATTTGCGATTAGCAACACAAAACACTAGCAATTTACTAGACCTAGAAACACAAAGCAAGTAAACAAGTGGTCGGTAATGCTGCAATTTACATTAACTAAACCGTGACTAGGCTACACTACAAACAGTTCAATCAGCTAACGCACAGCTGAACCAAATGAAAAAGACCATACTTAAGCCTATCCGACGGTAGATTGATAACGCAGGTCTGCTTGCACTCTGAACTAGGAATGCAAAACACGCTATTTATTCACTCAGGTGAATCTATTTGCGATTAGCAACACAAAACACTAGCAATTTACTAGACCTAGAAACACAAAGCAAGTAAACAAGTGGTCGGTAATGCTGCAATTTACATTAACTAAACCGTGACTACACTACAAACAGTTCAATCAGCTAACGCACAGCTGAACCAAATGAAAAAGACCATACTTAAGCCTATCCGACGGTAGATTGATAACGCAGGTCTGCTTGCACTCTGAACTAGGAATGCAAAACACGCTATTTATTCACTCAGGTGAATCTATTTGCGATTAGCAACACAAAACACTAGCAATTTACTAGACCTAGAAACACAAAGCAAGTAAACAAGTGGTCGGTAATGCTGCAATTTACATTAACTAAACCGTGACTACACTACAAAAAAAATATTTAAACACATAAAGGACCTTATAATTGACTTTCTCTACTGTCTATTTCTCAAAATCCACATAGTGGCAAAATTATGGTATGCTGCAAGGGAAGTACATGCCCCGCTGAGATATCTGATAAAATAAACCTAAGATAAACCTACAAACTCCTCCGACGGCTTGTTTTAACCTCTTCCTACCAAACACTCCCTAGTGGTAAACATGGACATTGCAAAAGTTTGATTTCATTCATTTTATAATATGATCACATCCATTCTTTCTGGGAATGTGGTTGTTAAACCCAAAATGTCAAGTTATAACTTTGTTAATGTCTTTTGAAATGCCTATATAATTACCAAACATACTGTAAACACCATAAACAATCTGCTTGTAAACTGTTCCTCTTGATTATATTACATCTTAACTTTGGTTTGAAAAATCTTAATCTTCGTGCTTTAAGAAAAGAAAATGTCATAACTTTCTATATGGCTGTATATGATTTTTCAACTACATGGACTTGTGCTTTTCATCACTTGTTGCTAGTATTTTGTGTTGAGTTTGGCATTACATAAAACTAGCCAGTTGATGGTATGGCAACCTCTTAGGACAGTGATTCCCAAACCTCTCCTTGGGTACCCCCTGCCAGATCCAGGTATCTGATGTATTCCACCTCAAGCATACCTGATGCATCTACTCAAGCCCTTAGCTGCATCAGGTGTGTTTGAGGTGGAACACATCAGATACCTGGATCCGACTGGGGGTACCCAAGGAGAGGTTTGGGAACCACTGCCTTAGTATGTTTTTAACAAAGGGATTTTTAAACTTGCTTGCACAGTTTTATGCAAAACCGGCTTGGTATGCTCCCATTGTATTTGAAATTTGTCAATTTATCAAGCCAATAGCCAAGCCTGTAATCTTTGAAATAAGATCATCACATCAGCTTTTGCATAGTTGACTGAGTAATGTGTGGAAAGTTTTAGGGAAACATCAGGGTTGAGAACTGAGGATAACATAGGATAACCCCCTATAAAACAAAAGAAGACATCCGCTTTTGTATAGACCACCATGGTCATGTGTCACTGGGTATGTCCCAATCATAGAAATATATATTAACTAGAAAGGAAACGTGGTCACGTGGTTCCATTCAGCCCTATTCAATTTGGGTTCTTCCGCAATGGCACCGCCGCAAGATGGCTGCCATGGCCCGGAAATAGTATTATTATGAGCTCTGCCATGTATTTCCAATGGTGCGTTGTGAAAGTCAACATAGTGGCCCCAGCGCAATCTAGGTATCAAAAGTTCACAATATTGTAGTCAATAGAAGCAGGTAATCACATTTTACATTTTTCCTGGGTTCAAATTTTTTTTAGCCTACACAGAAAAAAGAGAGCCATGATTTAAAAATACTCATCGGTGAGTGTTTAGTAAGCGCACTGAACTGTGATTGGTTAAGAACATGGTCACGTGGTAATTTTAGTTACGTCACAGGGCAATCACGTGAGGAGGCCTATTGGCATTTTCGCCTCAAATCCATTCTCTCAACCTCTATTGAACTCTATGGTTAGCTGACTTGCTATGAGCATTCAGCTAACTGCATCCGTTGCTGTAGCTATATGAAGTTCGCTTACCAGCTATCTTGTGCATAATAATGAAATGGTTTTCAAATGCTTTCGCGTGTGTAATATTTCTAAGGTCATACTTCATATCTCAAGATGAGTGTTGTTAGATTACACTAATTAGTAACACACCCATGAATATGTTAGTGTTGAAGTCTGAAAAGCCGCCCGGATAGCAAGACGCTAACGGTAGCGGGTCAACATCGGGTTGGCTACAGAAATGTTGTCCGGCTCCCGGCGTATTATGCTTGTTAATAACGCTAGTTAACAAGACAGTTATTAAAGATTTTTAGTAACTATTCGTGGCTCGTTTATCTGGATTTGCAGTTTTGCTCACGTTAGGCTGAGGTATTTCAACAAGATATCCGTGGCCTATAGCCTAGCCATTAATCTGTCTAACGTTACGATAACACTACAAGATCACCATAGTTCATTCTAACAGTCTAACAATAACAGACATTCCTGAGAGGCTATACCTGGAAAAATAGGCGACAAGTTTCACTGTGGTCGCGATTTCTAATTATTTAGGCTACAGTTACATGGCTACACCACACTATTAGCTAGCCGCGCAAGGCTGGTTTACGGAAATCTTGAGTCAGGGACCGGTCCGGATGTAATGTAATGTTACCGCTGGAGCTAGGCTACTGCCTAGCCATACCACAGACTAACGTTACGGATTAAACAAAATAAACAAGCAGATGCAATAATCGTTGTTTAATTATGTGAACGTAATCGTATCATAGACCTATTTAAGATTGTATCTATGTATTTATTGTTTTGCTTTTCACATAATACTATAATAATCACGACATCCACTCTACGGTTAGAGTGGATCTGGGGTAGGCGCTGGACCCAGGAAAGCGGGCTGGAAAGAACTTTGTTTTAATATAAGGGTAAGGTTGGTGGATCCAACATGTCATTAGCTGGTTATATTTTTCGAAATAGCCTATTTTGTGTAACCGCGTGACACAGTAGGCTATGCGGTAAATGTTTGCGAAGAACAGCGAGTGCTCCGTTGTCTATAGCCCATCTAGGCTATAGAACATGGTAGCTTTACATAACATTACATTAAGTTATTGTGGCTGCGTTTACTATTATGTTGCTTTTGTATGTCGATTTACACGTGTGCATCCTCTCATCGCTCAAAAGAAATCAACCGGATTGAGGAACTGAAGTTGCGCATCAAAACCAGATACGGTAATGCACTTTTAACAGCGCATAAACGAAGTGTCTTTGCTTACAGACACCCCTGGATGAGTTTTGCTAGTAGGCTACCACTTAGAGCCCACATAAACGTGTACATTTTTCCTTAATGTGACCTTGTCATTTTAATGTGTCTTGTCAGGGTTTGTCTTGTGGATGTGCGTCTTATCCTGTGTTCTCACGTTCAGCCTGCACCTTGATGTGGTGAGTGGGCTTTAAACTGAGACAGGCTGCTGAACTTTGCTGTGTCCTATAACAAACTCCTAACGTCTCTACGTTTTTTCCCCCCTTATCGTCCAGGACAACGTTGGAGATGGTGATTAAACTTGCTGTGAATTAAACGCAGCATATCGAAGAATAAAAATGTTTCCCTTATTCATGATTCATAATTTTGAATGGTGTACATTTGATTATTTAGTCTTTACAAATGAAAAAAAATTAGCAATTTCTCCTTATACCACTGTATGACATATGCAAACAATGAACCCTTCAATAAAAAAACAAGTTTTATAATTAATTGAAACTTTTTATTACTGTTTCCCCAAAATGTACATACTCAGCTACATCCAGCGTGGGGAGAAATACGCAAAGAAGGCCATGGATTGGCATGGCTGGAGAGGACAAGATGTGGGGGGGGGGGGGGGGGGGGTGTTTGTAGGGAAGATAAGGGACAGGGGTGAGGAAGAGCAGAGGGCTACAAATTTAATTTAAAAATAATCACATAAATTTTGAAAACCTGACTTAGTTCATTAAAAAAACCCTGTTCCGTTAAAAGCCAAATCCAGGATTGGAGAAACTGCCAGAATTGGGCAGGGAAAACCCGTAAAGGCAGCGTCTCCTCCCCTGAATTCAGTATTTAAGGGACTGTAAAATAGCATTTAGAAAAATATAATTTCCCCTAGGGGTGAAATGAACTCCATCACAAAGAAATAAGTCAGTATTTCCAAAAATGTATGTGAGGATGTTTAATAAATTTACCACACAATAGCGCAATGGTCTTAGCCTTTAGGTTAAGGTACACTTTGTTATGTTAACAGGTGAAAAATCAACCCGGTCTCACGCTTTTTCATGCTCATAGTCACGACAATTAATCTATTGAATCGTCACCCGGAGCACGATTGTCCGACTTTTATCGTGCTACACAGAACGAAATTTAAACCCATGCATTTTCAATGCTAGCATTTCTCAGACTGTTTTCGTGCTACATAGAACGAAATTTAGAGGTGTTACTGTGCTACTTTTCGGTTGTTAGCTAGCTAGCCGGCTAATGAATTTTGTTTACCAGACTGACTTTTGAGTAGCTATAGCTACTGGTTGATGGCGATAACCGCTATGTTAATAGGGACACAAAAAACATGTGGAAAGGTTTATTCAGTCACAAAAAAAAGCAAACAGTTTATGTCGGATATGGTCAAAATCCCACAATCTCAATTCATTTTAATACTGTCCCCTACATGGGGCGACCCAGATTAGCCGTATATATTTATTATCCGAACCCTAACCGTAAACGGACTACAGACGGCGCCATCTTTTCACAGGCCATCATTACGGAGAGCTCTCTGGTTTTTCGGGAATTGTAGTTCCAAACTATTAGTACCAATAACGAAAAAAATACTAATCCTATTGACCTGGGGCTTAAAATTTATGTTCAATATAGCATCAGTTAAGATCCCAATTGATCATATAATTGAATCATCAAAGTATCAAATGATTAAGCATCAAACGTTTTATTCAGGCCCTTCTGTTAGAGCTTGAAGGCTGGCTCTGACATTATTTATGAAAGACTAGTTAGTTAATCATCCTGTTAAATATCTACCCGATATGTCCATTGGTTCCAGAATTAGAAGCATTTGAAGTTTGGCCAGTTTTGCCCTTCTAGGGGGCGCTACTGAGTCCCCTGGGGTGTCAGGGCAAAATAATTGACAAACGTTATTCTCCAGGTCAAGGCCTTTCCAAAAACGTCTTTAGTTTTGTCCTACGACAAAGTTTAATTTTCACCTCTGTCTGGTTAGAGCCTCTTTGAGGTGTAGTTTCCGAGACCCTTTGAGACTCCAGCCTGGATAAAATCAAGTCTTTTGATTTTTTTGCTTATTTGGTGGAAAAAATCCTTCAAGGTATTGATGTTTTTCCTAATCACAGTCATATGTTTGGATTTGCACTAGTGTAGACCTTATTTTACCTACCAAATACATCTGGATTGTTGTCATATGAGGGTTAGGGTTAGATAACATGCTGTTTTTGAAGCGCTTTAGCCCCTCCCCCAAACCTCCTGAATAGTCCTACATGGTCAGGATTATATAATGTTGTAGCTTCAATATCCCTCTGTTTACGGATGAAGTTTCCTACATATATCTCTGAAGATGACACTGTTATGAACTTGTAGGTGGCAGTCTCCACAGCTGATTTGTGGCTTATCCTTACCATGGGTGATGAGTTGATAATCAGATGGACTAGTTCTGATACCCGTTGGAGCACACAATCACTAATTGGCCATTTAGTCGGCCCTATACCTAATTAATGCGTGCGTGCGTGCGTGTGTGTGTGTGTGGGTACATTGCGTGCCATCTGCTGGCTGCTGTGCACCAGACATACAGAGAGATACAGAGGTTTGTTTTCTCTTTTATGTGTTAGGTATAATTTTTTACGTCAAAAATTATAATATATAATTCGTACACCTAGTAGTCCGTGAGCCAGTAGGGTTGGTCGGTACCAGTTGAGGGGAATAATGCTCTTGTGATTTTTGGCAAGGTATACATCTCTAGAGTTATAAAATATGTGATAGCATTGTTGTTACTGCATACCAGTTTTGCCAAACCTGAATCATAGCGCGGAGCTTTCAAACCCATAACAGCGCAGAAACCCTGGGGGAAAAAATTTAATATTTTCACGGTAAGAAATCTTTTTTTGACAACGTTAGGTTAGCCTGCTTGTCTTCTTCGTCGTCCTGCTTGAGCTAAATTAGCATTAACCACAAATATGCTTTGCTGTTAGGTCTGTTTATTTTCCTGCATCACCCTTGTCATAGTAACTTGTTGAACTGAACCAACCAGGAAAAAATGTATTCACTCACCACATAACGTAGGCTACACATACAGCGTAGCTATATATAGGATGTCTATGAACATAGACACAGGCTATATAACATAACTATATATATATATATATATATATATATATATATATATAATGTATCTTAACGCATAGCGGACACTTGTGCCCGTTTATGCGGTCTAAAGTGCAGTAGTCTATAACGTTGATATTGGAAGGTTATCGTAATAACGTTAGCTATGTCCATTGCAGTTTCGAGGGGGTTACGTTAAGATTAGCCAAATGTGTTCTAACGTTATGCTATACCTGGCTTATTTTCTTTTAAATGTGCATCGAGCTACTATTGGTGTATTATCAACAGGCTTTTGTGATAGCATGTCCTTTCTAGGCCTCTGGCTGCTACTGCGAGCTAACTTAGCTAACGGTAGCTAACAAAGTTACCTTTCATTTAGCTTTTTTATTCGGTAGCATAACTTTGCAGTCGTCGCTATACATGTATATGGTCGCTAACTAGAGTTACAACGGCAGCCATTACTCTGTGAAAAGGGAGAAAATGATCACCTTCACGTGACAGGTCACGTTGGCCAATCAGAGAAAAAACTTTGGGCCGTGGAAACGGTGCCGTTTTGAGAAGGCTTCTGCCTTTCTAGTTAATATATAGTTCTATGGTCCCAATACTCAAAAAATGCATCCTCCTTTCCACCACTACCACCTCCTCCCCCTCCATGCCCCGGAAACCGATCTTTGTTTCAGACTCTAATGTTGCTGATTAGGCTACATATTAATTACAAAAGGTTACAAATTAAATGTCTCTACATAAACCGCAACATCAGGTATACTGTACAGTATACTGTACATGCAACTACTTGAACTCAAAACGTTCAGGCAGCTTTGCATATTTCCGGGTAGGAGACGAGTAGTAGTGGGGGAGTGGAGGTAAGGATGAGAGGAGTGAAGAATATTAGGACGCACCCGAGGTGGTAGTGGAGGAAAGGAGGGTACATTTTTTCAGTCTTGGGATGCACTCTGGGACAGCTAATCTGCTTCTCCATCATCAAAATCGCTGTCGACTATTGATGAAGTTGCCCTATCCCAACTTTGACTGACGCCGAGCCCACAATGAGTCCCAATCACAGATCTTACGCATGGTCAACCAATTTAAAGCTGCAAAATAAGTTTCAAGTACAAGTAGACCCAGCTGCATGTACAGTATAAAAATGTACCTGACATTGCAGTTCGCGTTGAGGCATTAAGCAATGTGCAAGCAAATAAATGCTGCTTCCTCATCTTAAATTGCAGAATATGTCTGTAGGATATAAACCTCAAAAAGGAACTGGCGTTTTGTTATCCGTTGTAGGCAATCTAGTATTCAGGCAGGATGCTGTGTCCTATGTGTGATAGTAACCTACTGAAGCACACACAATTTAGGCTAAATATCTTGCAATGGGGCATCATTATTTTGGGAAAATTCATACAGCTTAAGGCAGGGCTGCCCAATCCTGTTTCTGGAGATCTACCATCCTGTAGGTTTTCATTTCAACCCTAATTTGGCACATCTGATTCTACTAATTTGCAGCTTAATGAGATCTCTAGCTGTTGAATGAGGTGTGCTTTGTTAGGGTTGGAGTGAAAACCGGTACGGTAGATCTCCAGGAACAAGGTTGGGCAGCCCTAGCCTAAGGCATAGCTACTATGATGGCTACGCATCATCATTGTTGCCATCTTTCAATCTCTATGGACGTGAGCATGATGATGTCACCCAGAAATGTGGAAAAAAAAACGTCTGCAGTAGGATACATCTGTAATGTTAAATAAAAACATTATTTGAAAGTTTATTTGAAACATGCAAGTGTTACTTATTAATGGGTGAAAATAACCTTTTTTACACCAATGGCCCATGTTTAACCCATGTTTAACTGAAGACACAGCTTGTGAAAGGGGTCATTCCAATGTCATTTCACACACCATGACAGCCAATGTCTCGGATTGTTATTAAATGTTTCCTGTACTAAGAAACAGTTAAGATAAGCATTCATGTAACATTATTTTATAGAAATATTATTTTGTCTGTGAGAAATCCAGCTAATTGGTTGCACCGAAATTTGACATTTTAGTTTGGTATGGTTCATATTATTTATTGTGTATGGTGACTTCACTTACTCTAGAAATGGAAGAGCGTGGTCAGGTTGGGGTAGAAGGGATGAGTCAGGGCTCTGGTGAGCACGGTCACGTTCTGAGAGAGAGAGAGCATCATGTTACAGTGTGTGTATGTCCAGTCGTGACAGTGTGCCAAACAGGCCTGTGTTGATTGTGTTTTTGCACTGAGGCTGTATGTGGCCTTCACTTACTTGCGTAAAGGGTGATAAAAAGGTGGCTCAGAGGGCTCTGGTGAGCACGGTCACGTTCTGAGAGAGAGAGAGCATCATGTTACAGTGTGTGTATGTCCAGTCGTGACAGTGTGCCAAACAGGCCTGTGTTGATTGTGTTTTTGCACTGAGGCTGTATGTGGCCTTCACTTACTTGCGTAAAGGGTGATAAAAAGGTGGCTCAGAGGGCTCTGGTGAGCACGGTCACGTTCTGAGAGAGAGAGAGCATCATGTTACAGTGTGTGTATGTCCAGTCGTGACAGTGTGCCAAACAGGCCTGTGTTGATTGTGTTTTTGCACTGAGGCTGTATGTGGCCTTCACTTACTTACGTAAAGGGTGATAAAATGGTGGCTCAGAGGGCTCTGGTGAGCACGGTCACGTTCTGAGAGAGAGAGAGCATCATGTTACAGTGTGTGTATGTCCAGTCGTGACAGTGTGCCAAACAAGCCTCTGTTAATTGTGTTTTTGCACTGAGGCTGTATGTGGCCTTCACTTACTTGCGTAAAGGGTGATAAAAAGGTGGCTCAGAGGGCTCTGGTGAGCACGGTCACGTTCTGAGAGAGAGAGAGCATCATGTTACAGTGTGTGTATGTCCAGTCGTGACAGTGTGCCAAACAGGCCTGTGTTTATTGTGTTTTTGCACTGAGGCTGTATGTGGCCTTCACTTACTTGCGTAAAGGGTGATAAAAAGGTGGCTCAGAGGGCTCTGGTGAGCACGGTCACGTTCTGAGAGAGAGAGAGCATCATGTTACAGTGTGTGTATGTCCAGTCGTGACAGTGTGCCAAACAGGCCTGTGTTGATTGTGTTTTTGCACTGAGGCTGTATGTGGCCTTCACTTACTTGCGTAAAGGGTGATAAAAAGGTGGCTCAGAGGGCTCTGGTGAGCACGGTCACGTTCTGAGAGAGAGAGAGCATCATGTTACAGTGTGTGTATGTCCAGTCGTGACAGTGTGCCAAACAGGCCTGTGTTGATTGTGTTTTTGCACTGAGGCTGTATGTGGCCTTCACTTACTTACGTAAAGGGTGATAAAAAGGTGGCTCAGAGGGCTCTGGTGAGCACGGTCACGTTCTGAGAGAGAGAGAGCATCATGTTACAGTGTGTGTATGTCCAGTCGTGACAGTGTGCCAAACAGGCCTCTGTTAATTGTGTTTTTGCACTGAGGCTGTATGTGGCCTTCACTTACTTGCGTAAAGGGTGATAAAAAGGTGGCTCAGAGGGCTCTGGTGAGCACGGTCACGTTCTGAGAGAGAGAGAGCATCATGTTACAGTGTGTGTATGTCCAGTCGTGACAGTGTGCCAAACAGGCCTGTGTTAATTGTGTTTTTGCACTGAGGCTGTATGTGGCCTTCACTTACTTGCGTAAAGGGTGATAAAAAGGTGGCTCAGAGGGCTCTGGTGAGCACGGTCACGTTCTGAGAGAGAGCATCATGTTACAGTGTGTGTATGTCCAGTCGTGACAGTGTGCCAAACAGGCCTGTGTTGATTGTGTTTTTGCACTGAGGCTGTATGTGGCCTTCACTTACTTGAGTAAAGGGTGATAAAATGGTGGCTCAGATGGGTTGGGGCTACAGAAATGTATTTGGGGCTCTGGTGAGCAGAGTCAAGTTCTGGAAGAGAGAGAGATTGAAGCATCATGTTACAGTTTGACAGTGTGCCAGACAGGCCTGTGTTGATTGTGTTTTTGCTCATTTAAGGGACATTGAAAAATAACATTATAATGACTTCATATCTTCTAGATATAGCTTTTTTGTATTTTCTAGGTGTGTATCACTGACACAGATCAGAAAATAGCAAAGAGAGTGAGCAGAGACGCATAGACACTATTTACAGCAAAGAGAGTGAGGAGAGACGCATAGACCACACCTTCAGCAAAGAGAGTGAGGAGAGACGCATAGACAGCAACTATAGCAGAGTGAGGAGAGACGCATAGACTCTATTTACAGCAAAGAGAGTGAGGAGACGCATAGACGCTATTTACAGCAAAGAGAGTGAGTAGAGACGCATAGACCCCACCTACAGCAAAGAGAGTGAGGAGAGACTCATAGACACTATTTACAGCAAAGAGAGTGAGGAGACACGCATTGACCCCACCTACAGCAAAGAGAGTGAGGAGAGACACATAGACCCCACCTACAGCAAAGAGAGTGAGGAGAGACGCATAGACAGCAACTATAGCAGAGAAGAGTGAGGACAGACGCATAGACCCCACCTACAACAAAGAGAGTGAGGAGAGACGCATAGACACTATTTACAGCAAAGAGAGTGAGGAGAGACGCATAGACTCTATTTACAGCAAACAGAGTGAGGAGAGACGCATTACAGCAAAGAGAGTGAGGAGAGACGAATAGACCCCCACCTACAGCAAAGAGAGTGAGGAGAGACGCATAGACACTATTTACAGCAAATAGAGTGAGGAGAGACGCATAGACAGCAATTATAGCAAAGAGAGTGAGGAGAGACAGAGAGTGGGGAGAGACACATAGACCCCCACCTACAGCAAAGAGAGTGAGGAGAGACGCATAGACGCTATTTACAGCAAAGAGAGTGAGTAGAGACGCATAGACCCCACCTACAGCAAAGAGAGTGAGGAGAGACGCATAGACAGCAACTATAGCAAAGAGAGTGAGGAGAGACACATAGACCCCACCTACAGCAAAGAGAGTGAGGAGAGACTCATAGACACTATTTACAGCAAAGAGAGTGAGGAGACACGCATTGACCCCACCTACAGCAAAGAGAGTGAGGAGAGACACATAGACCCCACCTACAGCAAAGAGAGTGAGGAGAGACGCATAGACAGCAACTATAGCAGAGAAGAGTGAGGACAGACGCATAGACCCCACCTACAGCAAAGAGAGTGAGGAGAGACACATAGACCCCACCTACAGCAAAGAGAGTGAGGAGAGACGCATAGACAGCAACTATAGCAGAGAAGAGTGAGGACAGACGCATAGACCCCACCTACAACAAAGAGAGTGAGGAGAGACGCATAGACACTATTTACAGCAAACAGAGTGAGGAGAGACGCATAGACTCTATTTACAGCAAAGAGAGTGAGGAGAGACGCATAGACACTATTTACAGCAAAGAGAGTGAGGAGAGACGCATAGACAGCAACTATAGCAAAGAGAGTGAGGAGAGACGCATAGACACTATTTACAGCAAAGAGAGTGAGGAGAGACGCATAGACACTATTTACAGCAAACAGAGTGAGGAGAGACGCATAGACTCTATTTACAGCAAAGAGAGTGAGGAGAGACGCATAGACAGCAACTATAGCAAAGAGAGTGAGGAGAGACGCATAGACACTATTTACAGCAAAGAGAGTGAGGAGAGACGCATAGACACTATTTACAGCAAACAGAGTGAGGAGAGACGCATAGACTCTATTTACAGCAAAGAGAGTGAGGAGAGACGCATAGACAGCAACTATAGCAAAGAGAGTGAGGAGAGACGCATAGACACTATTTACAGCAAAGAGAGTGAGGAGAGACGCATAGACAGCAACTATAGCAAAGAGAGTGAGGAGAGACGCATAGACACTATTTACAGCAAAGAGAGTGAGGACAGACGCATAGACCCCACCTACAGCAAAGAGAGTGAGGAGAGACGCATAGACACTATTTACAGCAAAGAGAGTGAGGACAGACGCATAGACCCCACCTACAGCAAAGAGAGTGAGGACAGACGCATGACCCCCACCTACAGCAAAGAGTGAGGAGAGACGCATAGACAGCAACTATAGCACAGAGAGTGAGGAGAGACACATAGACCCCCACCTACAGCAAAGAGAGTGAGGAGAGACGCATAGACAGCAACTATAGCAAAGAGAGTGAGGAGAGACGCATAGACACTATTTACAGCAAAGAGAGTGAGGAGAGACGAATAGACCCCCACCTACAGCAAAGAGAGTGAGGACAGACGCATGACCCCCACCTACAGCAAAGAGAGTGAGGAGAGACGCATAGACAGCAACTATAGCACAGAGAGTGAGGAGAGACACATAGACCCCCACCTACAGCAAAGAGAGTGAGGAGAGACGCATAGACAGCAACTATAGCAAAGAGAGTGAGGAGAGACGCATAGACACTATTTACAGCAAAGAGAGTGAGGAGAGACGAATAGACCCCCACCTACACCAAAGAGAGTGAGGAGAGACGCATAGACACTATTTCTAGAGACACATAGACCCCACCTTCAGCAAAGAGAGTGAGGAGAGACGCATAGACACTATTTACAGCAAAGAGAGTGAGGACAGACGCATGACCCCCACCTACAGCAAAGAGTGAGGAGAGACGCATAGACAGCAACTATAGCACAGAGAGTGAGGAGAGACGCATAGACACTATTTACAGCAAAGAGAGTGAGGAGAGACACATAGACAGCAACTATAGCAAAGAGAGTGAGGAGAGACGCATAGACACTATTTACAGCAAAGAGAGTGAGGACAGACGCATAGACCCCACCTACAGCAAAGAGAGTGAGGACAGACGCATGACCCCCACCTACAGCAAAGAGTGAGGAGAGACGCATAGACAGCAACTATAGCACAGAGAGTGAGGAGAGACGCATAGACACTATTTACAGCAAAGAGAGTGAGGAGAGACACATAGACCCCCACCTACAGCAAAGAGAGTGAGGAGAGACGCATAGACAGCAACTATAGCAAAGAGAGTGAGGAGAGACGCATAGACACTATTTACAGCAAATAGAGTGAGGAGAGACGAATAGACCCCCACCTACAGCAAAGAGAGTGAGGAGAGACGTATAGACCCCACCTACAGCAAAGAGAGTGAAGAGAGACGCATAGACACTATTTACAGCAAAGAGAGTGAGGAGAGACGCATATACACTATTTACAGCAAAGAGAGTGAGGAGAGACGCATAGACACTATTTACAGCAAAGAGAGTGAGGAGAGATGCATAGACACTATTTACAGCAAAGAGAGTGAGGAGAGACACAAAGACAGCAACTACAGCAAAGAGAGTGAGGAGAGACGCATAGACACTATTTACAGCAAATAGAGTGAGGAGAGACGTATAGACCCCACCTTCAGCAAAGAGAGTGAGGAGAGACGCATAGACAGCAATTATAGCAAAGAGAGTGAGGAGAGACACATAGACCCCACCTTCAGCAAAGAGAGTGAGGAGAGACGCATAGACAGCAACTATAGCAAAGAGAGTGAGGAGAGACGCATAGACAGCAACTATAGCAAAGAGAGTGAGGAGAGACGCATAGACACTATTTACAGCAAAGAGAGTGAGGACAGACGCATAGACCCCACCTACAGCAAAGAGAGTGAGGACAGACGCATGACCCCCACCTACAGCAAAGAGTGAGGAGAGACGCATAGACAGCAACTACAGCAAAGAGAGTGAGGAGAGACGCATAGACACTATTTACAGCAAATAGAGTGAGGAGAGACGTATAGACCCCACCTTCAGCAAAGAGAGTGAGGAGAGACGCATAGACAGCAATTATAGCAAAGAGAGTGAGGAGAGACACATAGACCCCACCTTCAGCAAAGAGAGTGAGGAGAGACGCATAGACTCTATTTACAGCAAAGAGAGTGAGGAGACGCATAGACGCTATTTACAGCAAAGAGAGTGAGTAGAGACGCATAGACCCCACCTACAGCAAAGAGAGTGAGGAGAGACGCATAGACAGCAACTATAGCAAAGAGAGTGAGGAGAGACACATAGACCCCACCTACAGCAAAGAGAGTGAGGAGAGACTCATAGACACTATTTACAGCAAAGAGAGTGAGGAGACACGCATTGACCCCACCTACAGCAAAGAGAGTGAGGAGAGACACATAGACCCCACCTACAGCAAAGAGAGTGAGGAGAGACGCATAGACAGCAACTATAGCAGAGAAGAGTGAGGACAGACGCATAGACCCCACCTACAGCAAAGAGAGTGAGGAGAGACACATAGACCCCACCTACAGCAAAGAGAGTGAGGAGAGACGCATAGACAGCAACTATAGCAGAGAAGAGTGAGGACAGACGCATAGACCCCACCTACAACAAAGAGAGTGAGGAGAGACGCATAGACACTATTTACAGCAAACAGAGTGAGGAGAGACGCATAGACTCTATTTACAGCAAAGAGAGTGAGGAGAGACGCATAGACAGCAACTATAGCAAAGAGAGTGAGGAGAGACGCATAGACACTATTTACAGCAAAGAGAGTGAGGAGAGACGCATAGACAGCAACTATAGCAAAGAAAGTGAGGAGAGACGCATAGACACTATTTACAGCAAAGAGAGTGAGGACAGACGCATAGACCCCACCTACAGCAAAGAGTGAGGAGAGACGCATAGACAGCAACTATAGCACAGAAGTGAGGAGAGACACATAGACCCCCACCTACAGCAAAGAGAGTGAGGAGAGACGCATAGACAGCAACTATAGCAAAGAGAGTGAGGAGAGACGCATAGACACTATTTACAGCAAAGAGAGTGAGGAGAGACGAATAGACCCCCACCTACAGCAAAGAGAGTGAGGACAGACGCATGACCCCCACCTACAGCAAAGAGTGAGGAGAGACGCATAGACAGCAACTATAGCACAGAGAGTGAGGAGAGACACATAGACCCCCACCTACAGCAAAGAGAGTGAGGAGAGACGCATAGACAGCAACTATAGCAAAGAGAGTGAGGAGAGACGCATAGACACTATTTACAGCAAAGAGAGTGAGGAGAGACGAATAGACCCCCACCTACAGCAAAGAGAGTGAGGAGAGACGCATAGACTCTATTTACAGCAAAGAGAGTGAGGAGAGACGCATAGACAGCAACTATAGCAAAGAGAGTGAGGAGAGACGCATAGACACTATTTACAGCAAAGAGAGTGAGGAGAGATGCATAGACACTATTTACAGCAAAGAGAGTGAGGAGAGACGCATAGACCCTACAGCAAAGATAGTGAGGAGAGACGCATAGACAGCAACTACAGCAAAGAGAGTGAGGAGAGACGCATTGACTAGTGAGGAACACAAGGACCAGGGACGGAACACAGGACCTCACAAAATCTTGATTAGGTAACACTTTTTTCTGGTATAATTATAATAATATGGTATAATTCCAAAATATAGTTGAATAAGTTATTGAATAAAACATTAAGTTACCTATATTTGGACAGACCTTTTTTTGTTATTATTTCTTTATACACTTCTTGGTTTAGTCAACAGATTTTATATAGGTAATTTTTTTCCTATCTCAAGGCAGATGGATTACAGAAAAAGAGAATGGGCTTCAATTGTTTGTGTAACATTATCAATATTGTACTTTTCACATTCATCCCAATCCCACACTCTCAAAACACATTTATTTATGTATTTATTATTTTCACAAATAAAAAACAAATGCAAGTACACAAAGTAATTGACAGAAATATGCAAGAGAGTTTGGAAACCCTACAGGCAGAGAGGGTATTGAGACGGAAGGGGAAACTGTGGGCTAAAACATGTCGTGGGTGGGGCCTTAGCGGGGCTGTGAAGGTGATTGCGAGAAAAAAATAAGCAGACAAGAATCTGGTCTGAATGCATTGGAGTCAACGGGGAATTTTCCAAATGTGGGCTTCTCTTGCTTATATCGTTTTGTGACAATGTTTCATATATGTGCGGTTCATTTCTCAATATTATACCATGGCTTGGCTAAATACTCGATTCTGATTGGCTGGAGGGTGGGCATTTATTTCGTTAAACCGCCCGGCAATGAAGTAGCACCGGCAACATTTTGATCACCGTTCTAAATTAATACGCCGTCTACGTTATCTGCTGCCAGCGCCATTAGAGTCGACACTTTCATGAATGGTATCCATAGCAACACCAACAGCTGATTAATAAAGCCGGCAAATAACGCTACATTCGCCGATTTAAAATGTTTGTATTCGCCAAATATCTTAGTTACAACAACTTTAATCTAGCAAAGAAGTTTTGTGGTTAGAGGTGCAGTATTTATTCAGTTTGGAAATATGAACGTAACATAGTAGGGCTTTACCTAGCTAATGTAACGCTGACGTGAGCAACGCTGGTTGCGAATGCGAACAAGTTACTTCACAAAGCACGTTAATCTGTATATTAAAAAAACATTTTATCCAGCGAAATGTCTTAGATATGACAATTAACAGTAACAAACTCTGTATCTACAGTAGGCTATTTTTTTCAGATGTTCCCATCTCATGATGCAGATCGTGAAATGCAATTTCCTTAGCCGTGGGCTGTTTAAAATAGGCTGTGACCAAAGCATTTTTAAAAAGCAAGACGGAGAGAGGGAGGTAAATTGAGTTGCGGTTTCATGCAATTTTCTTAAATTATCTAACTAATGACAAAAATAACCAAAATTGGTGCTAATTTTATGGTATAAAGTTGAGAAGGAACTATTTGCTTCCATATAGAATCAATTGTTTTCAGAACTACCAACGAGAGGTTTTTGCATAACTACGGACAAAATAGAACTAGTAACGAGAAATAGAAGCAGCAACGAGATGTTTTCTGTTCAAATAGAACTATCAACGAGCAGTTTTGCATGACAACGGCAAACTACATGCCAAAATGGCCTCGGAAGGATATTTAAATTTCAGCTGATAAAGTCGATAAAAATCAATAAATATAAATGTGACTATATATAATAATTGTTGGTAACCATGGTATAAGCGCAATAATGACCTCGGAGCCAGGCATTACACAGTTTAAATGCCCTTCGCGGAGGGAAATTGCCCTCGGCTGCGCCTCGGGCAATTTACTACCTCCGCGTCGGGCATTTAAACTGTGTAATGCCCGGCTCCTCGGTCATTATTGCTTACTAAATGAGATGTATAGAGGAATTACACCCTAATTTAACATTTGTGAGATAAGTAGTTTTTTAGAGAATTAACTTTGTTTAACGCCTGCGCCGATTCGTGTGGGGAAATCTCGTGCAGGCTAGCGCTAACGTTACGTCAGATACGTAGCTGCTCCTAGCACCAAGCCAGCTATCTAGCTTCTTGATATCATATTAAATGCATAAACACCTTTAGCCAAATAAATAATGTCTATAACCTTACATTTCCTATGTGTGTGTGTGTCATTTTTCATTTGGTCAAATAGCCACTGCTGACAATGCCAATGGCACTCCAATGTGTAGCTACAACAATGATAGCTAACTGCAGCAGCTAGCTAGCTAGGCTACATTCCATCACAGAAATATTTTCTAGTTAAATAGAGCGGGAAAATAGTAAATCGCTGAAAACTTTGTGGCAAAGACCGTCTCTAATTGCTGCATGTGGCAGGCTATTTCTGGTTCTGTGAGGGGGAGTTGTAAGGTTCGGAGAACCAAACGCGACCGATAAGGATTTCTAAAAACGTATCTACAGAGAGATACGCCACAAAACGCGAAAGTAGGCGCACCAGGACTGGGATAACACAGGATCGGGAGCAAAACTTCCCTAGCACAAGGCAAAACAAAGCAACCTCCAAAAACTGAGGCGAGCTCGATAAACAGTGAGAATAACTAACAAAAGAACCTGATGCACCAAATAATTAGGCGTAACAAGAGGTGATGAAACAAAACTAAACTCGAAAAAACGAGTGAAGGAAAAGAATAGAAAAGACCTGTTAGCCAAAGCTCTTGTGGCAAAAGAGCTGAACACAATTGGCAGCAGGTAAAAAGAATAAAGGATAAAGAATGATTGGAAAGGAAAGAGAAAACCAATCTAATCCTAAATCTTATAACCGGACTTGCTGTGTTTCCTTTTCGTACTAACCAGAAATGCAGCGACCGAAATTCCTATACCTTACTGACTTTGTATGTCAACATAGCAAAAACAATCTCGAAGTGCGGAAGTCCTGAGGTATTTATAGCCGGCAGGAAACGCAAAACAGGTGAAGGGAATAATTGTCGGGCAAGACAAGAATACCAGAACGGATGCAAAAAAAATCCGATAGAGCATCCTGACGACGCCAAAAAGGAAACCAAAAACGTAGAAAAGCAAAGGCTGCAAATAACCATGACAGGTACAGAATGAAAAAATACCAAATTAACAGTCAGTTAATTCATTGTTGTAGCTACACAGTGCCATTGGCATTGTCAGCAGTGTGTATTTTACCAAATGACAAGCAAACACTCACACACAATGTAAATAGGCAATGTAACAAGAGAATCTTTGATGATATGTTTCTAAGTGCAAAGTGTTTCAAACAAAACCTTCATTATCCCACTATATGTTTAGACATAGGCTATAGATCTATCATGCACATTTGTACATTAACAGCAGCACAATTTAGAGTAGTTCTGTATGTGATACTGGTTATTTTACATAGAAGACTGTGTACACACTTAAAAACTAAATATCACTTGCTGCTGGAGTGCATAAATACAGCGGCATTTCATTTTGACTGATACCTGTGATGTTCTCACTCCCGTCCTCTTGTTTTCCGTGTTTTCCTTCTCCCCTCGTTTCATGTTCGTCTCCCTCTAGTTCGTTTCCCCGTGCTGCAGGTTGGGAGTGGTTTTTCCCTTTCGCGTCACTCCGTTTTGCATGCATTACACACACTCTCTGCTCCATTATCACCCTCTCATACATTCGCACGCAGCACTTAATTGATTCTCATTAATGTTTGTATTAAGTCACCCGGTGTTCTCTGTCCTGTGCCAGTTCGTTAACTCTCCTTGCGTGGATCTCTGGCCTTGTCTTGGTGATACCTAGTATCCAGTCTAGTCTAGCATTTAAATCATTTGTCTTGTAACTCGCCCCTCCACTCCGTCTGGTTTCCGTCTAGCTCTCGCCTGGAACGGCGCTTCCTGCTGTTCGCTTATCCCTGCCTCGCTGTACTAACTTTGTCTGCTTGAGTCTACCAACCTGCAGTTGTTTGCTAACCCTGCCTGTGTTGCGGTTTCTTGCCAAACCATCTGCCGTGTGAGCATGCAGTCGGGGTTCCAGCTCTCCCACTCTGCGGCGGTGCCTGCCTGGTATCTGTTATAGCATGTTAGCCCATATTTAATATGTTTAATAGGATATGGGATACAGGCAAAATCCTGTTGGTATGGAAGCAGTCAGTTATAGTGCCAATACTAAAACCAGGTAAAGATTCATCAAATTCATCAAGCTATAGACTTATTGCGTTAACATCACAGTTAGGGAAGACCATGGAACGGATGGTAACAGAGAGATTAACTCACTTTCTAGAGAGTAAAGATCTATTTTCGACATACCAAAGTGGATTTTGTAAAGGGAGAGGGACAATGGATTCTGTATTATGTCTGGAATCGGAAATCAGGAAAGCTCAAACCAATAAAGAAATGGTGATTACCGTATTTTTTGATGTCGAAAAAGCATATGACATGCTATGGAAAGAGGGACTCCTTATCAAACTTAATAAATTAGGGGTAACAGGTAAGCTGTACAACTGGGTGTTAGATTTCCTATTTAGGAGAACAATAGAGGTTAAAGTGGGTATGGAATATTCTAATAGGTATTCAATAGTAAATGGAACTCCACAGGGCAGCCCACTGTTATTTAACATAATGATAGATGACATTTTTGAACAGGTTGAACAAAATGTAGGTAAATCACTTTACACTGATGACGGGGGCACTCTGGGTCAGGGGTCGAAACCTAGAGTATTTAAGAAACAAAATCCAAGCTGCAATAGATAAAGTGGAAGAATGGAATGGAAATAAATGGGGATTTAAACTGTCAATTGAAAAATCACAAGTCATATGCTTTGCTAAACGCCATAAATCAGTACCCATGAAATTGTATGGACAAGAACTCGAACAGGTTAAGGTGGTTAGATTTCTTGGAGTTCTGTTTGATGAAAAGCTTACCTGGTGTCAATATATTGATAAAGTGAAAAATAATTGCAAAAAGATCAACAATATACTGCGATGTCTGTCAGGGCGAGATTGGGGAGCAAACAGGACATCTTTATTAAATATTTATTGGGCTCTTATGAGAGCAGCCCTAGATTATGGCTGCATAGCATACATGTCTGCAGCAGAAACCAACCTTAAAAAGCTTGATGTCGAACAGGCTCAGGCTCTCCGAATTTGTAGTGGAGCTTTTAAAACATCACCAGTATCTGCAATGCAAGTTGAAGTGGGGGAAATGCCTCTGCGAATTAGGAGGGTCAAACGTATGTTAGCATATTGGGTTAACTTGCAAGGACACAGCAGATCACACCCTACAAAGGCCATCTTACAGGAGTGTTGGGAACATAATGAGACTGGATTTTTCAGTTTTGGGTGGATAGGGAATGCTAAGGCGAAAAATGCAGGCCTAAATAATCTGAAAATAAGCCCCACTGTTCCAACATCAGCTATACCTCAAAAAAGGATATGGAGAGGGCTATGGCGTTCTTGGTTTTGTGTTATGTTGTAGGAGCTCTTTGGACTAAATCCAGGGTAGGATCCGTGATAATTAGAAGAAGTTTGTAGTCCAAGGCAGCTCTACAAAATTAAAAAGCCTTTATTGAATGGCTCACATTATTTAGAATATAAAAAATCCAACATGTTTCGGCCTACATAGGGCCTTCATCAGGGTATCTAGAACAAAGACCAAACACTGACTAATATGAAGAGTCCTGAGCTCTGAGAGTCTAATTGCAATGAGTAACAGCTGGTGCTGAAAGAATGGAACAATATATAACATAGCCAGAAGGGGTCAGTAGAGATACAATCTATTAAATAGATCATTATGTCAAATAAACAAACAATATTACTTACAAAATAATGCATCAAACTAATACATAATGTATATATATATAAACAACAACTCAAAAAACTCAAAAAAGAATACAAAAAAGAAAGAATATACTGTAGCAACATAAGAAAACAAGTCAGATCAAATCAATAAGTCAAACATACTAGATTAATGTTAAACAGAAAATAATATAATATAAAAATAAAATAGAGAAAATAAAGAAAATATCAGGAAATGAGCAATGAACAATGAACAAAGTAATAAAGTAACCTACTTAACCTATAGAAATTACACCAAGTCTATGGAGTCATTTAGACCTGGGGGTGAGGTGGCCTGTAGCCTATCGATCCAGCGGCTCTCTTTTTGGTTTAATTTCTTCTGTCTATCTCCTCCCCTAGAGGTGGGGGGGACCATGTCAATGCAGATAGCTGTAAATATAACTGAGGCACTTTGGTGAGCGTTTTTAAGATGTTTAGCCATCGCGTAATGTAATGGGGCGTGACGTGTGAGGTGGGAGGAGCCAAACGCAGCAAGGGGAATCCTAAAGCCCTTAGGCCACTAAGGCGGGATACCCCGCAGATAAGGGAGGGGACAAGACAAACGAACAACGAACACAACTACAGACGCTACTAACTGGCTCACTGTCACACGCCAACAGAGCGCAAGGACAGGATACTGAACAGTCAGAAATAATACGCGCCCTGTCTCGGAAACGAGATACATAAGAACGGGCGAGTAGCGTAGACAAACATAAAACACAGTCAGAAAATACTGCAAAAATAATACGATAGAAGCTGAGGAGGCGAAAGGAACAGATCCAATGTTCCAGGGCTAGTAACATAGGCTACACTGTAAAAAATGTCTGTAGATTTTACGGTGGAAAACTGTCAAACCATGACAGTAAAAGACCGTAAACTCTAAATAGGTTGAATATAGTTTCTGTAACAGTGAAACACCGTAAATATATATATCAGCCAAAACAATAATTTTTGCATCTCTTTTCTGGAAAAAATACATTACTCCACTGTTAAATACTCTTGCACTGTGTTTATAATGGAAACATGCCGTAATATATATAACAGCCAACACTGTAATTTTTGCATTTCTTTTTTGTAAAAAATACATTTTGTTACTGTTAAATGTACTAACCATTGTGTTGATAACAAGAATATGCCGTAATATATATAACAGCCAACACTGTAATTTTTGTATTTCTTTTTTGTAAAAAATACATTTTGTTACTGTTAAATGTACTAACCATTGTGTTGATAACAAGAATATGCCGTAATATATATAACAGCCAACACTGTAATTTTTGTATTTCTTTTTTGTAAAAAATACATTTTGTTACTGTTAAATGTACTAACCATTGTGTTGATAACAAAAATATGCCGTAATATATATAACAGCCAACACTAATTTTTGCATTTATTTTTTGTAAAAAATACATTCTGTCACTGTTAAACATTGTGTTGATAACTGAAATATGACGTAATATACATAACAGCCAACACTGTAATTTTTGCTTTTTTTGTGTAAAAAATACATTTTGTCACTGTTAAATGTAGCTACTAACCATTGTGTTGATAACGGAAATATGCTGTAATATATATAACAATCAACACTATACATTTTGCATTCCTTTTTTGTGAAAAATACATTATGTCACTGTTAAATACACAAACCATTATGTTGATGACAGAAATATGCCGTAATATAGGCTACAGTATACCTCAAATTACCTTGGAGGAAAGGAAACCAGGGAAGGATTTGGATTGAAGGTCCAGATTTGAGGATCCCTGCCACAAAACTATATACTAACTAGAAAGGCAGAAGCCTTCTCAAAACGGCACCGTTTCCACGGCCCAAAGTTTTTTCTCTGATTGGCCAACGTGGCCTGTCACGTGAAGGTGGTCATTTTCTCCCTTTTCACAGAGTAATGGCTGCCGTTGTAGTTAGCGACCATATGGTATACATGTATAGCGACGACTGCAAAGTTATGCTACCGAATAAAAAAGCTAAATGAAAGGTAACTTTGTTAGCTACCGTTAGCTAAGTTAGCTCGCAGTAGCAGCCAGAGGCCTAGAAAGGACATGCTATCACAAAAGCCTGTTGATAATACATCAATAGTAGCTCGATGCACATTTAAAAGAAAATAAGCCAGGTATATAACGTTAGTTATACTTTAGAACACATTTGGCTAATCTTAACGTAACCCCCTCGAAACTGCAATGGACATAACGTTATTACGATAACCTTCCAATATCAACGTTATAGACTACTGCACTTTAAGACCGCATAAACGGGCACAAGTGTCCGCTATGCGTTAAGATAACAATATATATATATATATATATATAATGTATGTTATATAGCCTGTATATAGCCTGTGTCTATGTTCATAGACAGCCTACGTTGTGGTGAGTGAATACATTTTTTTCCTGGTTGGTTCAGTTCAACAAGTTACTATGACAAGGGTGATGCAGAAAAATAAACAGACCTAACAGCAAAGCATATTTGTGGTTAATGCTAATTTAGCTAAAGCAGGACGACGAAGAAGACAAGCAGGCTATAACCTAACGTTGTCAACAAAAATTCTTACCGTGAAAATATTAAATTTTTTTCCCCAGGGTTTCTGCGCTGTTATGGTTTTGAAAGCTCCGCGCTATGATTCAGGTTTGGCAAAACTGGTATGTAGTAACAGCAATGCTATCACATATTTTATAACTCTAGAGATGTATCACAAGAGCATTATTCCCCTCAGATGGTACCGACCAACCCTACTGGCTCACGGACTACTAGGTGTACGAATTATATATTATAATTTTTGACGTAAAAAATTATACCTAACACATGAAAGAGAAAACCTCTGTATCTCTCTGTATGTCTGGTACACAGCAGCCAGCAGATGGCACGTAATGTGCCCACACGCACGCACGCACGCATTAATTAGGTATAGGGCCGACTAAATGGCCAATTTCGTGATTGTGTGCTCCAACGGGTATCAGAACTAGTCCATCTGATTATCAACTCATCACCCATGGTAAGGATAAGCCACAAATCAGCTGTGGAGACTGCCACCTACAAGTTCATAACAGTGTCATCTTCAGAGATATATGTAGGAAACTTCATCCGTAAACAGAGGGATATTGAAGCTACAACATTATATAATCCTGACCATGTAGGACTATTCAGGAGGTTTCGGGGAGGGGCTAAAGCGCTTCAAAAACAGCATGTTATCTAACCCTAACCCTCATATGACAACAATCCAGATGTATTTGGTAGGTAAAATAAGGTCTACACTAGTGCAAATCCAAATATATGACTGTGATTAGGAAAAACATCAATACCTTGAAGGATTTTTTCCACCAAATAAGCAAAAATTCAAAAAGACTTGATTTTATCCAGGCTGGAGTCTCAAAGGGTCTCAGAAACTACACCTCAAAGAGGCTGTAGCCAGACAGAGGTGAAAATTAAACTTTGTCGTAGGACAAAACTAAAGACATTTTTGGAAAGGCCTTGACCTGGAGAATAACGTATGTCAATTATTTTTCCCTGACACCCCAGGGGACTCAGTAGCGCCCCCTAGAAGGGCAAAACTGGCCGAACTTGAAATGCTTCTAATTCTGGAACCAATGGACATATCGGGTAGATATTTAACAGGATGATTAACTAACTAGTCTTTCATAAATAATGTCAGAGCCAGCCTTCAAGCTCTAACAGAAGGGCCTGAATAAAACGTTTGATGCTTAATCATTTGATACTTTGATGATTCAATTAGATGATCAATTGGGATCTTAACTGATGCTATATTGAACATACATTTTAAGCCCCAGGTCAATAGGATTACTATTTTTTTCGTTATTGGTACTAATAGTTTAGAACTACAATTCCCCAAAAACCCGAGAGCTCTACGTAATGATGGCCTGTGAAAAGATGGCGCCGTCTGTAGTCCGTTTAGGGTTATGGTTCGGATAATAAATATATACGGCTAATCTGGGTCGCCCCATGTAGGGGACAGTATTAAAATGAATTGAGATTGTGGGATTTTTACCATATCCGACATAAACTGTTTGCTTTTTTTGTGACTGCATAAACCTTTCCACATGTTTTTTGTGTCCCTATTAACATATTTAGCGGTTATCGCCATCAACCAGTAGCTACTCAAAAGTCACTCGTCTGGTAAACAAAATTCACTAGCCGGCTAGCTAGCTAACAACCGAAAAGTAGCATAGTAGCCAAGCCCACAGTAATACCTCTAAATTTTGTTCTAATTCACTTTCCCAATGAGTGAGTACATACAGGTGTATTCACTAACATTATTGTGTGAGATACTACTAATCATAACGATTTCATTTTGGTCTGATGTTAAGCAAGGGTGCTGTCATGCCAAATAGTGTCCGGGTGATAATAACGTCTTTCGAACACCACGTTGTCCGTTGCTATGCCGACTCTAGCATTCCGGACATTCCTGAGCGTTCGCGTGTTTGCCAAATATTGTCCGCGTGATGTAATGGACAGTGACATTCCTTTATCACTGTAAATAAAACTATTTGTAGAGGCTTAATATTAATAATGTTTTTTTCGGTAAAAGAAATGAAAAGTACCACGTTTTAGCTAGACATACTAGGGGCTGTTTAAATTGTCTTTGCATTTTATTTGTTATTTGTTTACATTAGGAATTGGTTTGAAAGATACACTGTCCCTCTTCATTTACCACCCTAAGGTAAAGTCAATTTTTGTAAGGAAAATATATCACAATGATTTTAAATGCATTTCAAATTTGAGTACAGGTTGTAGACAGAAAAGGCGCCTGAATTCAAACATTAACGTTTGCATCTTTGACGCCGTCCAATCAGCGCATTGCATTTGGCTCCCATGTGCCCCGCGACGGTTGTGAACTTTTGCTTAACGTTACAGCCCGATCTCCAGTTACCGCGGTAAGGTGAAGTAAATTTTTAGCAAGGTAAACATTTTAATATGATTGGAATTATTTAGATTATCAAGGTGTTTGTGTTCCAGATAACATTAGCTACTAACGTCGCCAGAGCATCGACATGTTTCGCTAGTTAAGGATCAGACGTCTTTCGAAGACGGGGTAAATTGATAGCATTTTTTTTTCTTTGTAACGAAATTGTCTGCGTTTAGTGGCTCTTGCAAAAGTGCTTTGGGAATACGTGTTCGTTTTGATGTTCGTTTTGATGTTCGTTTTATGGTAGATGTGCCTGTTTGACCATGTATTCCTGCTGCATTTGTGGAGAATCCGTTCAGTCTCTAAAGGCGTATGTCGTACATTGCAAACTGCATCGCAATGAACCCCGTTGTATTTTCAAGTGTGTTGGAATAGGTTGTAAGCAGGTGTTTTCTGGATATGCAGCATTAAAGTCTCACTTCTATCGCCACCATAATGGCACGTCGTCGGTTGCTCAGGATATGGCTTTAGCAACATTAAAATGCACAGTTTCATTGTGTGAACGCCAGTGTGACGGATTCAAAGAGTTGGTTGCTCACCTAAAGGAGCACATAGAGGGACGTCCTGTGAACTGCCCCGTGAGAGGATGCAAAACTGTGTTCACTGTAAAATCTTCATTTACTTCCCATATGTCCAGAAAACACAGACATTGTTCAGTAAATGTGATTTGTGGCTCATTCAAAGATACAAATTCTGAATGTCCTTCTACAAGTGAGCATAGCATCACTACCATACAGGAAACTGCCAGTGTGCCAGTTGCTGAAGACACTGTTGGGGACATGTCTAATTTCAGTGACTTGTATCTCAGAAATGTGTGTATGTTTTACATACAATTACAGGGAAAACATCTTATTCCAGCATCTACTATTCAGAACATTGTTGAAGAGATTCAGAATATACATGAGTTGGGACTGACATATTTTGAATAGATTAAACATGCTTCTGAAAGATTTATCAGTATCGGATGAAGACATTGTAAAAATCTGTGATACAGTGAAGGAATCTGACTTGTTCTCAGCTTGCCACACAGGGCCTATGAGAACAGCATACTGTAGAGCCCAGTGCTTTAAAGAAATGTTTAAATATGTTGAGCCCAAAAGGGTGTTTTTAGGCAGAGATGAGAACAGAACCGAAAGATTTGCATATTATGTTCCTGTGTTAAACACTTTGAAGAGTATGCTCGAGTCAGATTTTTGGCAGGGGCTCATGTCAGTGGATCCTGATGTTTCCATACCAGATGTTCTCTGTGACAGCCGTGATGGTAAGGTGTTTAAACAACAAGTTGGGTTTTCCCGAAAAAAGGTGTAGGATTTAAATCCAACACCTTTTTTCGGGAAAACCCAACTTGTCTTAAGCTGGTCTTATACCAGGATGCATTTGAGGTGGTGAACCCTTTGGGTTCTGCAAAAAGGAAGCACAAAATCTTGGCTGTGTACTTCTCACTACTAAATTTGCCCCCCCATGTTCGATCAAACGTTGATCACATGCAGCTGGTTTTGCTGTGTAGAGAGAAGGACTTCAAAGAATTTGGCCATGCCAAGGTTTTCTCAGAGTTGCTGGCTGACTTGAAAGTACTGGAGGAGAATGGGATAACAATGGCAGATGAAACTGTTGTTAAAGGAACTCTTTACTGCATTGCTGGAGACAACCTGGGCTCGCATTGCATTGGTGGCTTTACTGAAAATTTCAGTTTCTCACAATATTTCTGCAGATACTGTCTAATTTCTCGAACTCAATTTCAGGGTGATGAACCAACTTTATGTGGACCAGAGCGCACCACTGAAAGTTACAGGTCTGCAGTTGATCGCTTACAGACTGAAGATGTGCCAGATGTTCAAGGAATAAAGTTCAGGTCAGTGTTTAATTCATTGAAACACTTTGATGTTTGTCTGCCTGGTTTGCCCCCATGTCTTGGCCATGACATCTTTGAGGGTGTCCTCTCTTATGATGTTGCACTTTACCTGAGGTATTTCATTAAGAAAAAGAGATGGTTCACATACTCTATTTTGAACAGGCGCATTAAGCAGTTCAAATATAGAACCACAGATGCTTCCTCCAAGCCATGTGAGGTCAGTCCTAAAACGCTTAGACTTTCAGGTCATGCTATACAGAACTGGAATTTTTTAAGACTGTTGCCTCTAATAATTGGAGACAGAGTGCAAGATCCACAAGATGATATATGGCAATTAACTCTACAACTAAAAGACATAGTTGACTTGATTTGCGCTCAGAAAATTTCCAGGCCTCAGGTTACTTACCTGGATGCTCTCATTCAAGAATATTTAGATTCCAGGAAGGCACTGTTTCCAGATATCAACTTGAGACCAAAGCATCATTATTTACACCACTATCCAGGATTGATTCTGAAATTTGGCCCACTGATCAGATTATGGACTATGCGCTTTGAAAGCAAACATAGTTACTTTAAAAGATGTGCACGGCATTTGAAGAATTTTAAAAATCTGTGTCTCACTCTTTCCGAAAGACATCAGATGTTTCAGGCCTATCTTTCAGCTGGGTCAGGGAGTCCTCCAGCCTTGCAAATAAAAGACAGCTTGCCATTTTACTTCGAGCTTTACAGTGAACAAGTTAAAGATGCAGTCTTACAATTTGGCTTCACTGAAATAAATACAAAGATTCCTGTAGATGTGCAATATAACGGGATAACATACAAAAAGGGCCAATTTGTTGTCACTAGGAATGATGATTCAGTGGAGTTTGGTGAACTCATCCTCATTGTAGTGAAAGATGATTCTGCACTTCATTTTCTGATGAGTATATTCAGCAGAATTTCTTCCATGCTACCACATGTACTCAGTGAAAAATGAAAGTGGAAGATTGCAATGCCTACACATTAATGAACTGATTGACATGTGGCCATTATCATCTTACATGAAAAATGGATACCAGATAGTCCCATTTAAGCACAGTGTATTGTCAGTAGATGCTTAGATGTCAGTAGGCCAAAGGCCAAATTCTTTTTTTGTGTTTGTGTATCTGATAGATATGGCCGAATCACAGATAGAGAAGATACGCAGTGCCATTACTGCAGTGTTTCCAGATCTTCCTGTAACAGTTCTCAATTCAGTAGAAGAAGCTTTGAAGCACTTGGTGCAGAGACCACGGATGATCTGCAGTTCATTACAGAAGGAGACTTGCTGCCAGTATTGAAGCCAATCCAAGCCAGAAGGCTTGTTGTTGCCTGGGCCCAGAACAGTAAGTGTATTGAAATTAACAGTTCCATAACATTTAAAATTTGCCATCACACCAGAGCACAAACTATAGTAATTTAACGATACATTACATTTTCAACAGAGCAGCACAACATCATTCAGGGTTTAATCTTTTTAAATCTCCTTTGTTCTTCTGTTACAGACTCAACCACTCCAACTCCAAACCCAGCGTGTCCCTCTCCAGTGTCTGTCTGTTCCTCTCCACCCTCGGCCTCTCCCTCACCAGCGTCATCCACAACCACCTCATCGCCCTCGGGAGGCTGTTCCACTTTTTTGCCAAACTGGGTAGACAATTTCCAGATACCATGGCAGAAGCTCCCTGAAGAGTTAGTGCAGAGTTTGGAAAGGCAGAGAAGACCTAGTCCGCGACTACGACGAGAGATGGTAAGGATTGTGGTTTCTGAAATTATGAAAATGTGTAATAATCCAACCAAACGCGACACTACAGAGATAGGCAAAAGAATGATGGCCAAGTATCCAAAATCTCTACAAGATCTCATCGAGGGTGATGTTGTTGGACCTGGATATCATTCACTCGTCAAGCAACTCCAAGCGCGAGTTGAAAATGTTAAACGGCCCAACACACCAAAGATAACGAAACGCAAGGCAGCATCAGATGAGTATGACACAGAGGAAATTCCAGCTGAACAAAAAGCAAGTGTTCAAGACACATATGGCTGTGTGAACTGGCAGCCGAAATATTTGCCACTCTCCGAGACTGTGGAGAGTCAGCAAAAAAAAAAAGAAAAGATGAAGATGTTTGAACAGATGAAATACAATACAGACGATGTGAAAAAATTTGTACAGTCCACCTATTACATGCAGCGTAAAGACATCAACGAGGGGACAAGCATCCAGAAACTCAGCCAAGAGTGGCCCTTTTTGTTCAAGGAAGCTGGTATGGCAGCACACTTCCAAGAACTTACTGGTGTGAGTCTAATGGAGACCTTCCTTGCCAATGTGGACAAAAAGGGTAAACGCCTCTTAAACTTCCTCAAAAGTGTTGATGCACAAAAACACAAACAAGTCCTGGATGCTCTTATCAAGTGTCAGACAGAGAGGCCAGTTGGATGGTTGCTCAGAAGACATCATACAGATGGTACTTCTTTTACTGGCTCATTTTGGTGAGGAGGAGAACCTGTTCCATTGCGTCGAGGAGACATGCCTGGCCCAAGAGGTTCAGATGGAGAAGTTGCCGGCAACACCCTGCATTATTGTGTGTGGTAAGTAAACAGAAAAACTGAAAGTATAACCAAACCCTCTAGCTACATCTACTGGTGTACTGACATCCAATTCTACTATTGGCTTGCTTAGTTCCAGGTTATGTTGCAGCCGATATATAGATACTGACTATTACTTCACCTCGTACCAAGGTCAGCCAATAGCAGAATTCAATGCAGTAGCATGGTTTTAACCAACTTGATTATCAGTACACCATTTTCTTTAGTTGTTTTTTGATGGCCCTTGTCCTATGTTGAATGTAATAAGCACCATTGTATTTTTAGTCAATGGCTGACATTGAGGCCCTTGTTATTGAAGTTTATTTATTTGTTTGTTTTGTTGTTTGTATTGTTAATCTTTTCAGGGTCCTCCTGCTTTGGTGCTGAGACATTCATGTTGAGCATTGACCAAAAGGTTGTCAATGACCACATCACTTCCTTTATGTCTGCCTTCTGCCTGTTGTTTGGGAGTTACTACTGTTTCAACATACACTACCCAGTGGAACTATGGTCAACACTAGAGTTCCTCCAAAGGTACAATTTCTTTCTTATAATATTTAACAATACAAGTTATTTTATTTCACCCTCAATTGTTATTTATGTATTAATATATTTATATATATATATATATTATTTTTCTTTTCATAAAGGTGTTTCTTCTCAATAAATCCTGAGAGAGGCACCAAAGTCGAGTGGAAGGAAAAAAAGAAAGTACTCTGTCAATCCCAGAGTCCTCACTCTGATTACAGACCTTGCGGACCATGAGTGGACATAGACATGCCCTACTAACCCTAACCCTTTTGGGACAATGAGTGTTTTGAGTGTTGAGTGTTTTGGGACAATGTGTTAAGGTGTAATATATGTTGCATATACTGCAGATATTTTGTTGTTAAAATTGCACCAAAAAGTTAATTGAAAGCTCTGAAAGCCAATGTAAACTTTTCCTTGGAAAAGTGTCTGGTATAGTTTGTAAAGGTACAGTTGAAGTGGGAAGTTTACGTACACTTGGTTGAGTCCCACCCCCAAATTCCCATAGAGATCCATTCAAATGCAGAGACGTTATAGTATCGCTTGTAAGAGTACCAGAAAATAAGATATCAAGTGTCTTTTGATGTTGTTGGGTCACAGACATCAGGAAGTCGTGGCATGCAAAGGATATGCGACCAAATTTAAAGGCACAGTCAACTTAGTGTATGTAAACGTCTGACCCACTGGAATTGTGATATAGTGAATTAAAAGTGAAACAATCTGTCTGTAAACAATTCTTGGAAAAATTACTTAGGGCATCTACTTTGTGCATGGCACAACTGACTTGCCAACACTATAGTTTGTGAACATGAAATCTGTGGAGTGGTTAAAAATGAGTTTTAATGACTTCAACCTAAGTGTATGCAAACTTCCGACTTCAACTATACATGTTCAGCTTTACTGAGTGAGGTCAATGGTTTTGTGCTGCAAACAAGTTGAGGTGAACTTGATAGTTCCAGGAATTTCTTAGATCAGGGGTGTCAAGATCCGGTCCTGGAGGGCCGCAGTGTCTGCTGGTTTTTGGTGCGTTTAAGCACAAGTGATTAATTTAAGTCACTAATTGGCTAAGAAGTCCACACACCTTGTTCTCAATGCTTTAACTGGGTGCTGGTTGAAAGGAAACCACAAATACCTGTAGACCTGCGGCCCTCCAGGACTGGAGTTTGACACCCCTGTCTTAGATGATAATTTTCTCTTACAGTCATTGAGGTAGTTGTTTTTGTGATTTATGAAGTAAAACTCCAAACCTTAGCTTCACAGAAATGGAAAAAAAGAAGCTTTTCTTTATTTCAAAATGTAAGATGAATAGGCTTTTTGTGGCTACTAGGTACATTCAGAAATTTCAAAACATCAATTTGCGCTCAGAAAACTTGTTAAGTTTATTGAAATAAACTCAGAGTATAAAAAAAAAAAACTCTAGTCGTCTGTGTTTCCTCTGATGGCACCATTAAAGAACTGAGCTGGTAAGTTGGCTGCATATTTAAAATACAGCTATGGAAAAAATGAAGAGACCACTCCATTGGATAGTGACACATTTTTGTTATTTTGGTTCTGTACTCTAGCACTGAGTTTGAAAGGATACAATGACAATGAGGTTGAATTGCAGACGGTCAGCTTTAATTTGAGGGTGTTTTCATCCATATCGGATGAACCGTTTAGAAATGACAGCACCTTTTGTACATAGCCCCCCCCCCATTTTCAGGCAGTTTAACAATGTAGAACAAAGTAATCATTTGTAATACTTGATTGCATATCCTTTGCATGCCATGACTTCCTGATGTCTGTGACCCAACAACATCATCAGTCTGGATATCTTATTTTCAGGTTGTCCTACAAGCGATACAAAAACTCTTTGCATTTGAATGGATCTCTATGGGAATTGGGGGGTGGGACTAGATTCAGCTGTAAGTTATGCTGATACAGTATGGAACACATTTGTTGGCTAAATGGCTTTAAGTCATCAGGGGTCCAAGGTATCAAATGAGCCTCAAACCATCATGCTGCTGCCAGATATGCAATAATAGTTTCTCCTGATTAATTTTCCTGTTGAACTCAATGGAAAAAATATTCAGGAGAAACAATGCTTGTAGTATCTATTGCATATCTGGCAGCAGCAGCATGACTATTCAATCCTTCTTGACTATTCAAAACCTTGGACTTCTGTCTGCCTATGGACTGTGGGAGGAAGCCAGGGCATCCCTGGTAATTCTATTCAAGCACATTGTTTAACCCAAACTGCCACCCTCATGTGTAGCTGAGCTATCTGGAGCCAATTCAGTTTCATTACTCTTAACCATCAAGCTGAGCCGTATCATACTGATCACTGATGTATTTTTATTTCATTTTTTAAAGAAGCATGCTTTAATTTTCAGGATCTTTTTTGATCATTAAAAAAAACACAAAAAAAAACCTTTACCTTGTATGTAGTTTTTTTTTTTTCCGTGTACTTTTTTTAGTAAGATCGTGTTATATAACCAAAAGTCATTGAGGTTTTAACAAAACTAGTACTAAGAGATGTGTTTTGAGTGATATACACTCACTGGCCAAAACATTAGGAACATCAGTTGTCCATAAAGTATAAAGCTGTTTTGTAACTCAAGTCATGTGTAACTTTTAGATTATGACTTTTTGATGAGTAAGTCAATTAATCATAATCGACTATTAATCATATTATTAAATAATAATAATTCATGAATCTAATGCTGATATTTTGTTAGTAATTAGTGAGTAGACTCTCCCGTTAATCTAGGACAAAACCAGAAAATGTGTTGGTCCCCGATGACAGGAGCTGTGCACCTCTGCTCTGCATGGATTCCAGTGAGAAAGTGAGCAAATGGAATGAGAAACTGAACTAAAAAAAGATAGACCTTTTTCGTATGTATTAGAAGTGAAATCATTACATTAGACTGTCAATTTCACAATAAAACTCATATTTCATGGCAAAACCTTTATAAGGCATTTTAAGGGAATTTATGTAGAATAAATTAGTATTTTATATTAGACTTAATTGTACAGTAAAGCACTGTCATATTTCATGGCACAACCTTTATTTATACGGCATTTTAAGGGAATTTATATGGAATAAAGTAGTATTTTATATTAGACTGCTAATTGTACAGTAAAGCACTGTCATTTCATGGCACAACCTTTATTTATACGGCATTTTAAGGGAATTTATATGGAATAAAGTAGTATATTATATTAGACTGCTAATTGTACAGTAAAGCACTGTCATATTTCATGGCACAACCTTTATTTATATGGCATTTTAAGGGAATTTATATGGAATAAAGTAGTATTTTATATTACAGACTGCTAATTGTACAGTAAAGCACTGTCATTTCATGGCACAACCTTTATTTATACGGCATTTTAAGGGAATTTATATGGAATAAAGTAGTATTTTATATTACAGACTGCTAATTGTACAGTAAAGCACTGTCATATTTCATGGCAAAAACTTTATTTATATGGTATTCATATGGTATTTTCATGTTAATTATATGGCAAAACAGCGTTTCTTTCTATGGTAAAAACTTGTATTTATACGGTAAAATATGGAATCAAACTCCAACTTTAACCGTAAAATCAGCAGTACTGATATCCTTTTACCGTAATAGTAGAAAAAGTTCTACCGTATTTATTACGGTGAAGTTCTGGCAACCACAGCTGCCAGTTTTTTACCGTAAAAACAAGGTTTTTTTTTTTACAGTGTAGCAGTCAAATGCGGAAAGTAAAGAGGGTAAACACCCGATCTCCCAGGGGGAAGAAACATTTTACAGGCGAGCCGACGGAGCACCGTCGTCCCATAACTTCACTATCCATAATGACTAACGCAAGCTTAATTTAAAACAAAAGCCCTAACCTCTCAGTAAAGAAATATGAACGAGGCGAAATGGAACAGAGCGCTAACGTTCCGATGCTATAATAAGAAACACGCAGTCACACACAAACACGTCCACAACATCGCCCAAGCTCCACATAAGGAGGCAAACACCTGGAGAACGAAACAGAACAAAAGTTCCCAACAAAATCGTCTCGCAGGTAGAAAAGGTGAACAGGACAGCTGCAACAAAAGACCACGCAAACTTAATAGCAAGCACTGCCTCAATATAATATAAATAACCCTGACTCACAACAAAGGGGAACGTAGTCCACGAGGAGACAAAAACAGGGAAACAAACGTACCAAAGCTGGCACACGAGATGGGTAACTAAAAAGCCAGCAGGAAATAAGCCCTGCCTCAGCAATGAGGCGATAAAATAGGCGAGTAGCCCAAATGGTACGAATAACTAACACCAATAAATAAAGCCCTAAAATCAGTAAGATAATAATGCCCTGTCTCTTAGTAAAAACCTACCACGTAGATAAATACAAACAAACAAATAATACTCCTCTCGCCTTCACGGAGGAAAGCAGACAGAGAGAGGAGAAAGGCAAACGGACTAAATAGGAGAAACCAGGAAGCGAGGACAGAAAAGAGCCAAGGGGGAAGAGTCCGAATAACTACATCCACATACTAGGCAGGTACGCCAGGAGGGACAAGTCCAAATAACTACTTCCACATAGGCGAGTCCCGCATAACTCCAACGAACCACAACGGAGCGAACCGGTCTCCCATAAACCTAGACCAAAAAATAATACTGACTTAAAATACAAAGGGGCTGAAAAAATACCACACACAATAAAGCACAACAAACAATAAATATAGAAGCCCCGATAGAATGACACGGAAGGCTTAAATAGCTGTGACCACGCCCAGGTGTAAATGCTAACAGAAGGTACGCAAACCCAGCAGGGCGGAGCAAGCATCTACCAAAAGGGCAGCGCCCCCGCGTGGCCACCGAGGAAAACGACCGCACAGGTAAACAGGGCCAAAACCATGACACGTAATCCATATTGTTTGTTTTTATTGCATATTTGTGATCAGCCAGTCGATCAAGTAATAGAATTATCAAATCCAGTAAAAATAATGCATGGAGGGAATCCTGTTCTACTATAGGCAGAGAAGTGAAACTAGGTGATGTATGGCAAATGTTAAAGAAAATGAGTGGCAAAAGGAAATTATACTAAAATTCCAGTGTTAGAGGATGGAGAAACAATAGCTGTAACAGATAAAGAAAAGGCTAATATATTGGGAAAGAGCTTTGCTAATGTACACAGTGGGAATCACTTAGACGATCTGCATAAAAAGAGAAAAGAGACAGTGCTAAGGGAAAATCGTAATATACTTAGGGGAAAAAATATTAATATAGACACAAATTTTGATGCTGAGCTGACTATGAGTGAGTTAGAAATAGCGATAAATAACACTGGATACACAGCAACGGGGCAGGATCAACTAAGTTACGCTATGTTTCGTAAATTACCTGATCAAGTACTGAGAATAATACTGGAACTGTTCAATAAAATATGGAGAGAAGGATTCTTACCAAAAAGATGGAAGAGTGCACTCATTTTACCTTTTAGCAAACCCGGTAAAAACCCAAATAATGCTGGAAATAATAGACCTATTGCATTAACTTCGCATCTGTGCAAATGGATGGAAAAGATTTTGGTCCGAAGACTTAACTATTTTTTAGAAAAGAGAGGTTTAATTGCATCATACCAGAATGGATTCAGGAAAGCTAGGTCTTCCATGGACGCACTTGTTAAAGTTAGCAATGAAATAGAGAAAGCATTTAAGATGAAAGAATTGATGGTGATTGTTTTCTTTGATATCGAAAAAGCGTACGATTCTATGTGGAGGGAAGGGCTGCTAATTCAAATGAATAGAATGGGCATTAGTGGAAGATTTTACAACTGGGCACTACATTTTCTATGAGAACGAAAGTTTAGAGTTAAGGTAGGACCAGCGTTATCAGATGAGTATGATATAGTTAACGGAATTCCACAAGGAAGTGTCATTAGTCCGGTGTTATTTAAAGAGATACTGCAGAGGCTTTTCTAAGGCCCTTTTTTCCGCTTCAATTTGAACTGAAACTCGTGAGTAGGTGTGGTCATATGACGATGATGCCAGTCATATTACGAATATTCATACGGTCAAGGAGTGAAAGGGTGTGTCATGGTGAACTGACTCAGCCCCCTTCCAGCTCTCTCCTCACAACTAAATAAAATGGCTGTATTAGTTGAACAACATCTTCGCGAGGAGAGGACCCGGGATGTAACCGAATGGTAAAGCACTGCGGTCAAGCTATCACGGGTTCGGAAAATGACGGTCAATCTATCACGGCTTAAAATTTATGTGCGCAAATATACAAGAGATTACGTCGGTAACGCCGTCACGTGCTGCGTTACCTGGAAATGAAATTGCTCAGAGAGAAGCAGCGAGGATTGTAGGCTACAACAAAGAATTTTTGCCTTTTTTTCTTTATATTTTTCAAATATGCTTTCAATGACCATTTCAAGGAAACTGAATATACTACGACGTTTTGTAATACATGAGCAACAGGGTTGGTATTGAATTGCAGGTTACATATGAAAACTAATATTTGAAATCATTTAACTCCAACAAATCAAAGGGTTTGTACAAATCAAAACATAAATCTAGTGTATGTCTAGTGAATATCAGAAGATTTTACGGTAGGGATTTTTAATAATTAAGCATCAAAGTTGGTACAGTTTGCGATTTGGAGGGAAAACCGCTATGGGTACCATATTGGAGGCCCTATAACTTGATCAAATCAAAAAGTTTGTTCAAAAAAACACTATTACCATATACTAGATGTGCTATAGTCTATCCACAGTGAATCACAGAAAAAGTTGTTGTGGGAATTTTTAATAATTAAGCATCAAAGTTGGTACAGTTTGCGATTTGAAGGGAAAACCGCTATGGGTACCATATTGGAGGCCCTATAACTTGATCAAATCAAAAAGTTTGTTCAAAAAAACACTATTACCATATACTAGATGTGTTATAGTCTATCCACAGTGAATCACAGAAAAAGTTGTTGTGGGAATTTTTAATAATTAAGCATCAAAGTTGGTACAGTTTGCGATTTGAAGGGAAAACCGCTATGGGTACCATATTGGAGGCCCTATAACTTGATCAAATCAAAAAGTTTGTTCAAAAAAACACTATTACCACATACTAGATGTGCTATAGTCTATCCACAGTGAATCACAGAAAAAGTTGTTGTGGGGATTTTTAATAATTAAGAATCAAAGTTGGTACAGTTTGCTATGTGAAGGGAAAACCGCTATGGGTACCATATTGGAGGCCCTATAACTTGATCAAATCAAAAAGTTTGTTCAAAAATACACTATTACCATATACTAGATGTGCTATAGTCTATGTACAGTGAATCACAGAAAAAGTTGTTTTGGGATTTTTAATAATTAAGAATCAAAGTTGGTACAGTTTGCTATGTGAAGGGAAAACCGCTATCGGTACCATATTGGAGGCCCTATAACTTGATCAAATCAAAAAGTTTGTTCAGAGAAACACTATGACCACATACTAGATGGGCTATAGTCTATGTACAGTGAATTACAGAAAAAGTTGTTGTGGGAATTTTTAATAATTAAGCATCAAAGTTGGTACAGTTTGCGATTTGAAGGGGGAAAACCGCTATGGCTACCATATTGGTGGCCATATAACTTGATCAAATCAAAAGGTTTGTTCAGAAAAACACTATTACCATATACTAGATGTGCTATAGTCTATCCACAGTGAATCACAGAAAAAGTTGTTGTGGGGATTTTTAATAATTAAGCATCAAAGTTGGTACAGTTTGCGATTTGAAGGGAAAACCGCTATGGGTACCATATTGGAGGCCCTATAACTTGATGAAATCAAAAAGTTTGTTCAGAAAAACACTATTACCATATACTAGATGTGCTATAGTCTATGTACAGTGAATCACAGAAAAAGTTGTTGTGGGAATTTTTAATAATTAAGCATCAAAGTTGGTACAGTTTGCGATTTGAAGGGGGAAAACCGCTATAGGTACCATATTGGAGGCCCTATAACTTGATCAAATCAAAAAGTTTGTTCAAAAAAACACTATTACTATATACTAGATGTGCTATAGTCTATGTACAGTGAATCACAGAAAAAGTTGTTGTGGGAATTTTTAATAATTAAGCATCAAAGTTGGTACAGTTTGCGATTTGAAGGGGGAAAACCGCTATGGCTACCATATCAACCTGATCTCATGTGAATTCGGCAATATGTACCGATTGTTAGTGTCTCAAAAAACGGTACCTGTTTCCGAATTTTGCACAAGCGCCCCCATGAGCCTGTACTGGGAACTACTGACTAATGCTCAGTTGTAGAGTGTAAGGAGATTTCGTGAAAGATACATAATGCGAGAGAAGCTTGTGATAGAAAAATATAGTTGTGCAAATATAGATTCTTTAAATCTTAATAGTTCGGGCATGAGCCCGAGTTACGTGAACTCCTGTGAGGTTATGTTTAGGGGTTGGGCGGGACCCTGGGACATTTTTTTATTTTTTATAATTTTTTTATTTTTTATAATTTATTTTATTTCAAAATTGTTGGTAACAATATGGTAGCAAAAAGGGACACTATCTTAACAGTTCGGGCATGAGCCCGAGTTACGTGAACTCCTGTGAGGTTATGTTTAGGGGTTGTGGGTGGGGTACGGGAATCACTAATTTTGTAATATTTTTTTTGTCACTAATTTTTTGTCAAGAAAAGCAGTGGGACGCGTGACGTCATATACTACTACCCTCACACGTGATGTTTTCGGCCTATCACAGCCTTTAGTCAGTAGTTCCCAGTACAGGCTCATGGGGGCGCTTGTGCAAAATTCGGAAACAGGTACCGTTTTTTGAGACACTAACAATCGGTACATATTGCCGAATTTCATGAGATCAGGCTCTACCATATTGGAGGCCCTATAACTTGATTAAATCAAAAAGTTTGTTCAGAGAAACACTATTACCACATACTAGATGGGCTATAGTCTATGTACAGTGAATCACAGAAAAAGTTGTTGTGGGAATTTTTAATAATTAAGCATCAAAGTTGGTACAGTTTGCGATTTGAAGGGGGAAACCCGCTATGGGTACCATATTGGAGGCCCTATAACTTGATCAAATCAAAAAGTTTGTTCAGAAAAACACTATTACCATATACTAGATGTGCATCAAAGTTGGTACAGTTTGCGATTTGAAGGGGGAAAACCGCTATAGGTACCATATTGGAGGCCCTATAACTTGATCAAATCAAAAAGTTTGTTCAAAAAAACACTATTACCATATACTAGATGTGCTATAGTCTATGTACAGTGAATTACAGAAAAAGTTGTTGTGGGAATTTTTAATAATTAAGCATCAAATTTGGTACAGTTTGCGATTTGAAGGGGGAAACCCGCTATGGGTACCATATTGGAGGCCCTATAACTTGATCAAATCAAAAAGTTTGTTCAGAAAAACACTATTATCATATACTAGATGTGCTATAGTCTATGTACAGTGAATCACAGAAAAAGTTGTTGTGGGAATTTTTAATAATTAAGCATCAAAGTTGGTACAGTTTGCGATTTGAAGGGGGAAAACCGCTATGGCTACCATATTGGTGGCCCTATAACTTGATGAAATCAAAAAGTTTGTTCAGAAAAACACTATTATCATATACTAGATGTGCTATAGTCTATGTACAGTGAATCACAGAAAAAGTTGTTGTGGGAATTTTTAATAATTAAGCATCAAAGTTGGTACAGTTTGCGATTTGAAGGGGGAAAACCGCTATAGGTACCATATTGGAGGCCCTATAACTTGATCAAATCAAAAAGTTTGTTCAAAAAAACACTATTACCATATACTAGATGTGCTATAGTCTATGTACAGTGAATCACAGAAAAAGTTGTTGTGGGAATTTTTAATAATTAAGCATCAAAGTTGGTACAGTTTGCGATTTGAAGGGGGAAAACCGCTATGGCTACCATATCAACCTGATCTCATGTGAATTCGGCAATATGTACCGATTGTTAGTGTCTCAAAAAACGGTACCTGTTTCCGAATTTTGCACAAGCGCCCCCATGAGCCTGTACTGGGAACTACTGACTAATGCTCAGTTGTAGAGTGTAAGGAGATTTCGTGAAAGATACATAATGCGAGAGAAGCTTGTGATAGAAAAATATAGTTGTGCAAATATAGATTCTTTAAATCTTAATAGTTCGGGCATGAGCCCGAGTTACGTGAACTCCTGTGAAGTTATGTTTAGGGGTTGGGCGGGACCCTGGGACATTTTTTTATTTTTTATAATTTTTTTATTTTTTATAATTTAATTTATTTCAAAATTGTTGGTAACAATATGGTAGCAAAAAGGGACACTATCTTAACAGTTCGGGCATGAGCCCGAGTTACGTGAACTCCTGTGAGGTTATGTTTAGGGGTTGTGGGTGGGGTACGGGAATCACTAATTTTGTAATATTTTTTTTGTCACTAATTTTTTGTCAAGAAAAGCAGTGGGACGCGTGACGTCATATACTACTACCCTCACACGTGATGTTTTCGGCCTATCACAGCCTTTAGTCAGTAGTTCCCAGTACAGGCTCATGGGGGCGCTTGTGCAAAATTCGGAAACAGGTACCGTTTTTTGAGACACTAACAATCGGTACATATTGCCGAATTTCATGAGATCAGGCTCTACCATATTGGAGGCCCTATAACTTGATTAAATCAAAAAGTTTGTTCAGAGAAACACTATTACCACATACTAGATGGGCTATAGTCTATGTACAGTGAATCACAGAAAAAGTTGTTGTGGGAATTTTTAATAATTAAGCATCAAATTTGGTACAGTTTGCGATTTGAAGGGGGAAACCCGCTATGGGTACCATATTGGAGGCCCTATAACTTCATTAAATCAAAAAGTTTGTTCAGAAAAACACTAGGACCACATACTAGATGGGCTATAGTCTATGTACAGTGAATTACAGAAAAAGTTGTTGTGGGAATTTTTAATAATTAAGCATCAAATTTGGTACAGTTTGCGATTTGAAGGGGGAAACCCGCTATGGGTACCATATTGGAGGCCCTATAACTTCATCAAATCAAAAAGTTTGTTCAGAAAAACACTATTACCATATACTAGATGTGCTATAGTCTATGTACAGTGAATCACAGAAAAAGTTGTTGTGGGAATTTTTAATAATTAAGCATCAAAGTTGGTACAGTTTGCGATTTGAAGGGGGAAAACCGCTATGGCTACCATATTGGTGGCCCTATAACTTGATCAAATCAAAAAGTTTGTTCAGAAAAACACTATTACCATATACTAGATGTGCTATAGTCTATCCACAGTGAATCACAGAAAAAGTTGTTGTGGGGATTTTTAATAATTAAGCATCAAATTTGGTACAGTTTGCGATTTGAAGGGGGAAAACCGCTATGGCTACCATATTGGAGGCCCTATAACTTGATTAAATCAAAAAGTTTGTTCAGAGAAACACTATTACCACATACTAGATGGGCTATAGTCTATGTACAGTGAATCACAGAAAAAGTTGTTGTGGGAATTTTTAATAATTAAGCATCAAAGTTGGTACAGTTTGCGATTTGAAGGGGGAAAACCGCTATGGCTACCATATTGGAGGCCCTATAACTTCATCAAATCAAAAAGTTTGTTCAGAAAAACACTATTACCATATACTAGATGTGCTATAGTCTATGTACAGTGAATCACAGAAAAAGTTGTTGTGGGAATTTTTAATAATTAAGCATCAAAGTTGGTACAGTTTGCGATTTGAAGGGGGAAACCCGCTATGGGTACCATATTGGAGGCCCTATAACTTCATCAAATCAAAAAGTTTGTTCAGAAAAACACTATTACCATATACTAGATGTGCTATAGTCTATGTACAGTGAATCACAGAAAAAGTTGTTGTGGGAATTTTTAATAATTAAGCATCAAAGTTGGTACAGTTTGCGATTTGAAGGGGGAAAACCGCTATGGCTACCATATTGGTGGCCCTATAACTTGATGAAATCAAAAAGTTTGTTCAGAAAAACACTATTACCATATACTAGATGTGCTATAGTCTATGTACAGTGAATCACAGAAAAAGTTGTTGTGGGAATTTTTAATAATTAAGCATCAAAGTTGGTACAGTTTGCTATGTGAAGGGAAAACCGCTATGGGTACCATATTGGAGGCCCTATAACTTGATCAAATCAAAAAGTTTGTTCAAAAAAACACTATTCCCATATACTAGATGTGCTATAGTCTATGTACAGTGAATCACAGAAAAAGTTGTTGTGGGAATTTTTAATAATTAAGCATCAAAGTTGGTACAGTTTGCGATTTGAAGGGGGAAACCCGCTATGGGTACCATATTGGAGGCCCTATAACTTCATCAAATCAAAAAGTTTGTTCAGAAAAACACTATTACCATATACTAGATGTGCTATAGTCTATGTACAGTGAATCACAGAAAAAGTTGTTGTGGGAATTTTTAATAATTAAGCATCAAAGTTGGTACAGTTTGCGATTTGAAGGGGGAAAACCGCTATGGGTACCATATTGGTGGCCCTATAACTTGATCAAATCAAAAAGTTTGTTCAGAAAAACACTATTACCATATACTAGATGTGCTATAGTCTATGTACAGTGAATCACAGAAAAAGTTGTTGTGGGAATTTTTAATAATTAAGCATCAAATTTGGTACAGTTTGCGATTTGAAGGGGGAAAACCGCTATGGCTACCATATTGGTGGCCCTATAACTTGATCAAATCAAAAAGTTTGTTCAGAAAAACACTATTACCATATACTAGATGTGCTATAGTCTATGTACAGTGAATCACAGAAAAAGTTGTTTTGGGGATTTTTAATAATTAAGAATCAAAGTTGGTACAGTTTGCTATGTGAAGGGAAAACCGCTATCGGTACCATATTGGAGGCCCTATAACTTGATCAAATCAAAAAGTTTGTTCAGAAAAACACTATTACCATATACTAGATGTGCTATAGTCTATGTACAGTGAATCACAGAAAAAGTTGTTGTGGGAATTTTTAATAATTAAGCATCAAAGTTGGTACAGTTTGCGATTTGAAGGGGGAAAACCGCTATGGGTACCATATTGGAGGCCCTATAACTTGATCAAATCAAAAAGTTTGTTCAAAAATACACTATTACCATATACTAGATGTGCTATAGTCTATCCACAGTGAATCACAGAAAAAGTTGTTGTGGGGATTTTTAATAATTAAGCATCAAATTTGGTACAGTTTGCGATTTGAAGGGGGAAAACCGCTATGGCTACCATATTGGAGGCCCTATAACTTGATTAAATCAAAAAGTTTGTTCAGAGAAACACTATTACCACATACTAGATGGGCTATAGTCTATGTACAGTGAATCACAGAAAAAGTTGTTGTGGGAATTTTTAATAATTAAGAATCAAAGTTGGTACAGTTTGCTATGTGAAGGGAAAACCGCTATCGGTACCATATTGGAGGCCCTATAACTTGATCAAATCAAAAAGTTTGTTCAGAGAAACACTATGACCACATACTAGATGGGCTATAGTCTATGTACAGTGAATTACAGAAAAAGTTGTTGTGGGAATTTTTAATAATTAAGCATCAAAGTTGGTACAGTTTGCGATTTGAAGGGGGAAAACCGCTATGGCTACCATATTGGTGGCCCTATAACTTGATCAAATCAAAAAGTTTGTTCAGAAAAACACTATTACCATATACTAGATGTGCTACAGTCTATCCACAGTGAATCACAGAAAAAGTTGTTGTGGGGATTTTTAATAATTAAGCATCAAAGTTGGTACAGTTTGCGATTTGAAGGGAAAACCGCTATGGGTACCATATTGGAGGCCCTATAACTTGATCAAATCAAAAAGTTTGTTCAGAAAAACACTTTTACCATATACTAGATGTGCTATAGTCTATGTACAGTGAATCACAGAAAAAGTTGTTGTGGGAATTTTTAATAATTAAGCATCAAAGTTGGTACAGTTTGCGATTTGAAGGGGGAAAACCGCTATAGGTACCATATTGGAGGCCCTATAACTTGATCAAATCAAAAAGTTTGTTCAAAAAAACACTATTACCATATACTAGATGTGCTATAGTCTATGTACAGTGAATCACAGAAAAAGTTGTTGTGGGAATTTTTAATAATTAAGAATCAAAGTTGGTACAGTTTGCTATGTGAAGGGAAAACCGCTATCGGTACCATATTGGAGGCCCTATAACTTGATCAAATCAAAAAGTTTGTTCAGAGAAACACTATGACCACATACTAGATGGGCTATAGTCTATGTACAGTGAATTACAGAAAAAGTTGTTGTGGGAATTTTTAATAATTAAGCATCAAATTTGGTACAGTTTGCGATTTGAAGGGGGAAAACCGCTATGGCTACCATATTGGTGGCCCTATAACTTGATCAAATCAAAAAGTTTGTTCAGAAAAACACTATTACCATATACTAGATGTGCTATAGTCTATCCACAGTGAATCACAGAAAAAGTTATTGTGGGGATTTTTAATAATTAAGCATCAAAGTTGGTACAGTTTGCGATTTGAAGGGAAAACCGCTATGGGTACCATATTGGAGGCCCTATAACTTGATCAAATCAAAAAGTTTGTTCAGAGAAACACTATTACCACATACTAGATGGGCTATAGTCTATGTACAGTGAATCACAGAAAAAGTTGTTGTGGGAATTTTTAATAATTAAGCATCAAATTTGGTACAGTTTGCGATTTGAAGGGGGAAACCCGCTATGGGTACCATATTGGAGGCCCTATAACTTCATTAAATCAAAAAGTTTGTTCAGAAAAACACTATTACCATATACTAGATGTGCTATAGTCTATGTACAGTGAATCACAGAAAAAGTTGTTGTGGGAATTTTTAATAATTAAGCATCAAAGTTGGTACAGTTTGCGATTTGAAGGGGGAAAAACCGCTATGGCTACCATATTGGAGGCCCTATAACTTCATTAAATCAAAAAGTTTGTTCAGAAAAACACTATTACCATATACTAGATGTGCTATAGTCTATGTACAGTGAATCACAGAAAAAGTTGTTGTGGGAATTTTTAATAATTAAGCATCAAATTTGGTACAGTTTGCGATTTGAAGGGGGAAACCCGCTATGGGTACCATATTGGAGGCCCTATAACTTCATCAAATCAAAAAGTTTGTTCAGAAAAACACTATTACCATATACTAGATGTGCTATAGTCTATGTACAGTGAATCACAGAAAAAGTTGTTGTGGGAATTTTTAATAATTAAGCATCAAAGTTGGTACAGTTTGCGATTTGAAGGGGGAAAACCGCTATGGCTACCATATTGGTGGCCCTATAACTTGATCAAATCAAAAAGTTTGTTCAGAAAAACACTATTACCATATACTAGATGTGCTATAGTCTATCCACAGTGAATCACAGAAAAAGTTGTTGTGGGGATTTTTAATAATTAAGCATCAAATTTGGTACAGTTTGCGATTTGAAGGGGGAAAACCGCTATGGCTACCATATTGGAGGCCCTATAACTTGATTAAATCAAAAAGTTTGTTCAGAGAAACACTATTACCACATACTAGATGGGCTATAGTCTATGTACAGTGAATCACAGAAAAAGTTGTTGTGGGAATTTTTAATAATTAAGCATCAAAGTTGGTACAGTTTGCGATTTGAAGGGGGAAAACCGCTATGGCTACCATATTGGTGGCCCTATAACTTGATCAAATCAAAAAGTTTGTTCAGAAAAACACTATTACCATATACTAGATGTGCTATAGTCTATCCACAGTGAATCACAGAAAAAGTTGTTGTGGGGATTTTTAATAATTAAGCATCAAATTTGGTACAGTTTGCGATTTGAAGGGGGAAAACCGCTATGGCTACCATATTGGAGGCCCTATAACTTGATTAAATCAAAAAGTTTGTTCAGAGAAACACTATTACCACATACTAGATGGGCTATAGTCTATGTACAGTGAATCACAGAAAAAGTTGTTGTGGGAATTTTTAATAATTAAGCATCAAAGTTGGTACAGTTTGCGATTTGAAGGGGGAAAACCGCTATGGCTACCATATTGGAGGCCCTATAACTTCATCAAATCAAAAAGTTTGTTCAGAAAAACACTATTACCATATACTAGATGTGCTATAGTCTATGTACAGTGAATCACAGAAAAAGTTGTTGTGGGAATTTTTAATAATTAAGCATCAAAGTTGGTACAGTTTGCGATTTGAAGGGGGAAAACCGCTATGGCTACCATATTGGTGGCCCTATAACTTGATGAAATCAAAAAGTTTGTTCAGAAAAACACTATTACCATATACTAGATGTGCTATAGTCTATGTACAGTGAATCACAGAAAAAGTTGTTGTGGGAATTTTTAATAATTAAGCATCAAAGTTGGTACAGTTTGCTATGTGAAGGGAAAACCGCTATGGGTACCATATTGGAGGCCCTATAACTTGATCAAATCAAAAAGTTTGTTCAAAAAAACACTATTCCCATATACTAGATGTGCTATAGTCTATGTACAGTGAATCACAGAAAAAGTTGTTGTGGGAATTTTTAATAATTAAGCATCAAAGTTGGTACAGTTTGCGATTTGAAGGGGGAAACCCGCTATGGGTACCATATTGGAGGCCCTATAACTTCATCAAATCAAAAAGTTTGTTCAGAAAAACACTATTACCATATACTAGATGTGCTATAGTCTATGTACAGTGAATCACAGAAAAAGTTGTTGTGGGAATTTTTAATAATTAAGCATCAAAGTTGGTACAGTTTGCGATTTGAAGGGGGAAAACCGCTATAGGTACCATATTGGAGGCCCTATAACTTGATCAAATCAAAAAGTTTGTTCAAAAAAACACTATTACCATATACTAGATGTGCTATAGTCTATGTACAGTGAATCACAGAAAAAGTTGTTGTGGGAATTTTTAATAATTAAGAATCAAAGTTGGTACAGTTTGCTATGTGAAGGGAAAACCGCTATCGGTACCATATTGGAGGCCCTATAACTTGATCAAATCAAAAAGTTTGTTCAGAGAAACACTATGACCACATACTAGATGGGCTATAGTCTATGTACAGTGAATTACAGAAAAAGTTGTTGTGGGAATTTTTAATAATTAAGCATCAAATTTGGTACAGTTTGCGATTTGAAGGGGGAAAACCGCTATGGCTACCATATTGGTGGCCCTATAACTTGATCAAATCAAAAAGTTTGTTCAGAAAAACACTATTACCATATACTAGATGTGCTATAGTCTATCCACAGTGAATCACAGAAAAAGTTGTTGTGGGGATTTTTAATAATTAAGCATCAAAGTTGGTACAGTTTGCGATTTGAAGGGAAAACCGCTATGGGTACCATATTGGAGGCCCTATAACTTGATCAAATCAAAAAGTTTGTTCAGAGAAACACTATTACCACATACTAGATGGGCTATAGTCTATGTACAGTGAATCACAGAAAAAGTTGTTGTGGGAATTTTTAATAATTAAGCATCAAATTTGGTACAGTTTGCGATTTGAAGGGGGAAACCCGCTATGGGTACCATATTGGAGGCCCTATAACTTCATTAAATCAAAAAGTTTGTTCAGAAAAACACTAGGACCACATACTAGATGGGCTATAGTCTATGTACAGTGAATTACAGAAAAAGTTGTTGTGGGAATTTTTAATAATTAAGCATCAAATTTGGTACAGTTTGCGATTTGAAGGGGGAAACCCGCTATGGGTACCATATTGGAGGCCCTATAACTTCATCAAATCAAAAAGTTTGTTCAGAAAAACACTATTACCATATACTAGATGTGCTATAGTCTATGTACAGTGAATCACAGAAAAAGTTGTTGTGGGAATTTTTAATAATTAAGCATCAAAGTTGGTACAGTTTGCGATTTGAAGGGGGAAAACCGCTATGGCTACCATATTGGTGGCCCTATAACTTGATCAAATCAAAAAGTTTGTTCAGAAAAACACTATTACCATATACTAGATGTGCTATAGTCTATCCACAGTGAATCACAGAAAAAGTTGTTGTGGGGATTTTTAATAATTAAGCATCAAATTTGGTACAGTTTGCGATTTGAAGGGGGAAAACCGCTATGGCTACCATATTGGAGGCCCTATAACTTGATGAAATCAAAAAGTTTGTTCAGAAAAACACTATTATCATATACTAGATGTGCTATAGTCTATGTACAGTGAATCACAGAAAAAGTTGTTGTGGGAATTTTTAATAATTAAGCATCAAAGTTGGTACAGTTTGCGATTTGAAGGGGGAAAACCGCTATAGGTACCATATTGGAGGCCCTATAACTTGATCAAATCAAAAAGTTTGTTCAAAAAAACACTATTACCATATACTAGATGTGCTATAGTCTATGTACAGTGAATCACAGAAAAAGTTGTTGTGGGAATTTTTAATAATTAAGCATCAAAGTTGGTACAGTTTGCGATTTGAAGGGGGAAAACCGCTATGGCTACCATATCAACCTGATCTCATGTGAATTCGGCAATATGTACCGATTGTTAGTGTCTCAAAAAACGGTACCTGTTTCCGAATTTTGCACAAGCGCCCCCATGAGCCTGTACTGGGAACTACTGACTAATGCTCAGTTGTAGAGTGTAAGGAGATTTCGTGAAAGATACATAATGCGAGAGAAGCTTGTGATAGAAAAATATAGTTGTGCAAATATAGATTCTTTAAATCTTAATAGTTCGGGCATGAGCCCGAGTTACGTGAACTCCTGTGAAGTTATGTTTAGGGGTTGGGCGGGACCCTGGGACATTTTTTTATTTTTTATAATTTTTTTATTTTTTATAATTTAATTTATTTCAAAATTGTTGGTAACAATATGGTAGCAAAAAGGGACACTATCTTAACAGTTCGGGCATGAGCCCGAGTTACGTGAACTCCTGTGAGGTTATGTTTAGGGGTTGTGGGTGGGGTACGGGAATCACTAATTTTGTAATATTTTTTTTGTCACTAATTTTTTGTCAAGAAAAGCAGTGGGACGCGTGACGTCATATACTACTACCCTCACACGTGATGTTTTCGGCCTATCACAGCCTTTAGTCAGTAGTTCCCAGTACAGGCTCATGGGGGCGCTTGTGCAAAATTCGGAAACAGGTACCGTTTTTTGAGACACTAACAATCGGTACATATTGCCGAATTTCATGAGATCAGGCTCTACCATATTGGAGGCCCTATAACTTGATTAAATCAAAAAGTTTGTTCAGAGAAACACTATTACCACATACTAGATGGGCTATAGTCTATGTACAGTGAATCACAGAAAAAGTTGTTGTGGGAATTTTTAATAATTAAGCATCAAATTTGGTACAGTTTGCGATTTGAAGGGGGAAACCCGCTATGGGTACCATATTGGAGGCCCTATAACTTCATTAAATCAAAAAGTTTGTTCAGAAAAACACTAGGACCACATACTAGATGGGCTATAGTCTATGTACAGTGAATTACAGAAAAAGTTGTTGTGGGAATTTTTAATAATTAAGCATCAAATTTGGTACAGTTTGCGATTTGAAGGGGGAAACCCGCTATGGGTACCATATTGGAGGCCCTATAACTTCATCAAATCAAAAAGTTTGTTCAGAAAAACACTATTACCATATACTAGATGTGCTATAGTCTATGTACAGTGAATCACAGAAAAAGTTGTTGTGGGAATTTTTTATAATTAAGCATCAAAGTTGGTACAGTTTGCGATTTGAAGGGGGAAAACCGCTATGGCTACCATATTGGTGGCCCTATAACTTGATCAAATCAAAAAGTTTGTTCAGAAAAACACTATTACCATATACTAGATGTGCTATAGTCTATCCACAGTGAATCACAGAAAAAGTTGTTGTGGGGATTTTTAATAATTAAGCATCAAATTTGGTACAGTTTGCGATTTGAAGGGGGAAAACCGCTATGGCTACCATATTGGAGGCCCTATAACTTGATTAAATCAAAAAGTTTGTTCAGAGAAACACTATTACCACATACTAGATGGGCTATAGTCTATGTACAGTGAATCACAGAAAAAGTTGTTGTGGGAATTTTTAATAATTAAGCATCAAAGTTGGTACAGTTTGCGATTTGAAGGGGGAAAACCGCTATGGCTACCATATTGGAGGCCCTATAACTTCATCAAATCAAAAAGTTTGTTCAGAAAAACACTATTACCATATACTAGATGTGCTATAGTCTATGTACAGTGAATCACAGAAAAAGTTGTTGTGGGAATTTTTAATAATTAAGCATCAAAGTTGGTACAGTTTGCGATTTGAAGGGGGAAACCCGCTATGGGTACCATATTGGAGGCCCTATAACTTCATCAAATCAAAAAGTTTGTTCAGAAAAACACTATTACCATATACTAGATGTGCTATAGTCTATGTACAGTGAATCACAGAAAAAGTTGTTGTGGGAATTTTTAATAATTAAGCATCAAAGTTGGTACAGTTTGCGATTTGAAGGGGGAAAACCGCTATGGCTACCATATTGGTGGCCCTATAACTTGATGAAATCAAAAAGTTTGTTCAGAAAAACACTATTACCATATACTAGATGTGCTATAGTCTATGTACAGTGAATCACAGAAAAAGTTGTTGTGGGAATTTTTAATAATTAAGCATCAAAGTTGGTACAGTTTGCTATGTGAAGGGAAAACCGCTATGGGTACCATATTGGAGGCCCTATAACTTGATCAAATCAAAAAGTTTGTTCAAAAAAACACTATTCCCATATACTAGATGTGCTATAGTCTATGTACAGTGAATCACAGAAAAAGTTGTTGTGGGAATTTTTAATAATTAAGCATCAAAGTTGGTACAGTTTGCGATTTGAAGGGGGAAACCCGCTATGGGTACCATATTGGAGGCCCTATAACTTCATCAAATCAAAAAGTTTGTTCAGAAAAACACTATTACCATATACTAGATGTGCTATAGTCTATGTACAGTGAATCACAGAAAAAGTTGTTGTGGGAATTTTTTAATAATTAAGCATCAAAGTTGGTACAGTTTGCGATTTGAAGGGGGAAAACCGCTATGGGTACCATATTGGTGGCCCTATAACTTGATCAAATCAAAAAGTTTGTTCAGAAAAACACTATTACCATATACTAGATGTGCTATAGTCTATGTACAGTGAATCACAGAAAAAGTTGTTGTGGGAATTTTTAATAATTAAGCATCAAATTTGGTACAGTTTGCGATTTGAAGGGGGAAAACCGCTATGGCTACCATATTGGTGGCCCTATAACTTGATCAAATCAAAAAGTTTGTTCAGAAAAACACTATTACCATATACTAGATGTGCTATAGTCTATGTACAGTGAATCACAGAAAAAGTTGTTTTGGGGATTTTTAATAATTAAGAATCAAAGTTGGTACAGTTTGCTATGTGAAGGGAAAACCGCTATCGGTACCATATTGGAGGCCCTATAACTTGATCAAATCAAAAAGTTTGTTCAGAAAAACACTATTACCATATACTAGATGTGCTATAGTCTATGTACAGTGAATCACAGAAAAAGTTGTTGTGGGAATTTTTAATAATTAAGCATCAAAGTTGGTACAGTTTGCGATTTGAAGGGGGAAAACCGCTATGGGTACCATATTGGAGGCCCTATAACTTGATCAAATCAAAAAGTTTGTTCAAAAATACACTATTACCATATACTAGATGTGCTATAGTCTATCCACAGTGAATCACAGAAAAAGTTGTTGTGGGGATTTTTAATAATTAAGCATCAAATTTGGTACAGTTTGCGATTTGAAGGGGGAAAACCGCTATGGCTACCATATTGGAGGCCCTATAACTTGATTAAATCAAAAAGTTTGTTCAGAGAAAACACTATTACCACATACTAGATGGGCTATAGTCTATGTACAGTGAATCACAGAAAAAGTTGTTGTGGGAATTTTTAATAATTAAGAATCAAAGTTGGTACAGTTTGCTATGTGAAGGGAAAAACCGCTATCGGTACCATATTGGAGGCCCTATAACTTGATCAAATCAAAAAGTTTGTTCAGAGAAACACTATGACCACATACTAGATGGGCTATAGTCTATGTACAGTGAATTACAGAAAAAGTTGTTGTGGGAATTTTTAATAATTAAGCATCAAAGTTGGTACAGTTTGCGATTTGAAGGGGGAAAACCGCTATGGCTACCATATTGGTGGCCCTATAACTTGATCAAATCAAAAAGTTTGTTCAGAAAAAACACTATTACCATATACTAGATGTGCTACAGTCTATCCACAGTGAATCACAGAAAAAGTTGTTGTGGGGATTTTTAATAATTAAGCATCAAAGTTGGTACAGTTTGCGATTTGAAGGGAAAACCGCTATGGGTACCATATTGGAGGCCCTATAACTTGATCAAATCAAAAAGTTTGTTCAGAAAAACACTTTTACCATATACTAGATGTGCTATAGTCTATGTACAGTGAATCACAGAAAAAGTTGTTGTGGGAATTTTTAATAATTAAGCATCAAAGTTGGTACAGTTTGCGATTTGAAGGGGGAAAACCGCTATAGGTACCATATTGGAGGCCCTATAAACTTGATCAAATCAAAAAGTTTGTTCAAAAAAAACACTATTACCATATACTAGATGTGCTATAGTCTATGTACAGTGAATCACAGAAAAAGTTGTTGTGGGAATTTTTAATAATTAAGAATCAAAGTTGGTACAGTTTGCTATGTGAAGGGAAAACCGCTATCGGTACCATATTGGAGGCCCTATAACTTGATCAAATCAAAAAGTTTGTTCAGAGAAACACTATGACCACATACTAGATGGGCTATAGTCTATGTACAGTGAATTACAGAAAAAGTTGTTGTGGGAATTTTTAATAATTAAGCATCAAATTTGGTACAGTTTGCGATTTGAAGGGGAAAACCGCTATGGCTACCATATTGGTGGCCCTATAACTTGATCAAATCAAAAAGTTTGTTCAGAAAAACACTATTACCATATACTAGATGTGCTATAGTCTATCCACAGTGAATCA
>CM056389.1:11403132-11483227 GCA_029718625.1 Synaphobranchus kaupii
GTGTTCCTGTCTCCTTTCGGTCGCGCTCAAAACGCATCTCTTCTAACGGCTTACAAATACACCCTGTGGCAATGAAACAAAAAAAAAAAAACTATCGCACGCGAATACAAGAACACAAGGAAAAAATTATATGTCAGATGATTCGTTTGTTCAAGCCCGATGACTGCTACAGTCTAGGTACAGGACACAGCGGCTGTGCTTTTTTATTGACAGATCACGGCAAGTCTTGATTTGATGATGATGTTACTAACCTGTATCCCAGCCTGACTGAGATGACCAACCAGGTTGAACAGGTTAAACCGCAGACACAAGGGAGAAGAAATATCAATATGTCATAAACCTGCACGGCAAAGGAAAGGTCAGATTGAAGATTTCCCGCGAGCTGAGGGCTCCTTCGGTATCACCCAGTAACAGCGGACCCAAAAGCATTGTGGGAGATGTATTTTTTTTCAAAAGGAGTGAATGGGAAGTCCTACCTGCTCAGGTGGCACTATAAGGGCAGGTGGTGAGTACGGCATACACACCAATGCAGAAGCAAGCCACTGTATCAGATTCCGGCTCCTGGACCACAGAGCATGAGGCCATAAGAGCACGGAGTAGGATGGGCCTTACTGTGGGCCCTTACATCACGCCACAATGAATTAAACTGGAAGGCCAAGAAACAAGGCAGCCTTCGTTGTGGAGAGATAAAGAGAAAGGCGTGCAGATGACCTTGAGGACACGGACTTGTACTGTGATATCGAGCACATTGGAGCCAGCAGACATGCTACAGCTCATAAAAGAGAGAGGGGGGGGGGGGGTGCAGAGACCAGACAGTTAACAAAACCTGCGCGCAAAGCAAATGCAAACAGGCCGGGATGTGGAGCTTGTGAATTAATGACTATATAAGCATATGGAGATTTTGACCTCTCCTGTGCGCTTGTAGACACAGATGGACAGAAAAATCTGTGGGAGCGCAGATGAGATTGGAGCTTTGTAGCCAGAACCGCACAATTACACACGCAGCCTGTTCACTCTCGGGGTTGCAGTTCCGGTACCGTCCAGTAGAGGGCGCGGCGAGCTAAGTCAGGTGTCACCTGCCACTGGCTCAGCGCTGAAATGACAGCTCCGTCAGCTTGACATATATATATATATATATATATAGACAATATCCCGGAGCAGGCAAATGACAATTTACATATTCAATTATTTATTTTAATGAAAAATAAAAAGCTTCATATAGCTGTCAACCATTTAAAAAACTAGAAACACCAAGAGTGTTGGAAACAGAATATAGGGAATGTATACACATTATTTTTCATATATTAAATTCTTATCAGGCAACTGGAAAATTATATTCCATGTGCCAGGGTGCAGAGTGTTTATTTAAAAGGGCCACACAAAGGCAGCTTGGGTTCATTGTCATTCTATAGGGTAGGTCATTAGCTTTAGCAAAGTAGCGGTAAACAATGACATACTGAAGGATAATCTGTAAAAAAATAAAATGAAATAAAATATTTCTAATAATTATCCCTCTATGAGCAAACTACACACATCAAAATTAAAATCACTGATCTAAAAAGTCAGATAACCCCAAACTGTAGGGAGCTGCTGCCAAAATATCTCGAGTTCATAACAGGTGCATGCAACTAGTACAATTAACAAATTCAAACCTGCTCTCGTTATTTGAAGGTCTTCAAATACTGTATGATGGCTTTGTGTTATTATAACAGTTTTAATATAATATGCATGTGTTTCACCAATTATACAGCAAAATGCATTACAATGACCGATCTTACATAAAAAAATTATTTCAGGGGAAATAATATTAATAATAATATGAATAATAATATGAATAATAATATGAATAGTAATACTAATACTAATACTAATACTAATAATAATAATAATAATAATAATAATAATAAAAATAATAAAAATAAAGCTGTTGTCATAGTGTTGCTTTATTTAACTTCATTGTGTTCTTAATGTTATATTTTAAGTATTTTATTATCTTCTATTTTTTATTCTTTCTAGCCTTTCACTGTTATTGAAAAGTGTTATTTTACACATACTTCTTTGTCTTGTAAAGTGCTGCAACCCATGTATGGAAGCTGCTATACAAATAAAAATTATATTATTATTATTGTTATTATTATTATTATTATTATTATTATTATTATTATTATTATTATTATTATTATTATTATTAATGATAATAATATTAATATTAATATTATACAGTTCTCTCATGCAAGCTCAGGGCTAAATTCAACTACCTTGATTAAAGTAACAAAGAAGCGAGAAAAAGGTATAGGCTACGTTCCCTTGGGAACAGCGGTGGAGCCAATCACGGCATCCAGGCACAGAGGGGAATGCTCCAAGTGACCGGGCTGCTCTTTGTACACACCAGCATGCAATCGTTTTTCCTCTCTTCTCTCTCTGAATAGCCTTCAGTCTTATTCATAATGATCGTCATCCAAACACAGCGTCACACACAACACACAACGGTGAAGAAAAACCCCCATCCTTGGGAAGGGGGGGGGGGGGGGGCAAGTCCATTAATTCAGTTACTCGCAATTATCCAATAAGAGTTGAGTTGGGCCATTTCTATTCATCCCAGCAGAGGAAGTAGGTATAAGGGGAGATGTGTCATCGCCGGGTGGGGACCTTTGCGCTCTCATCTCTTGTGTCTAATAAAGGACAAGAGAATAAGATCGCCAAATATTTTATTCAAACCTTTTCCTGAATGGCATGCTAAAAAAATGTGTGTGAGTGTTTGTGTATGTGTGTGCGTGCGTGCATATATATTAAATGATGCAAAATAATTTTTAGGACATGTGTATGAGCAGTGCTTAATTGATTCTCTGGAGATTTGCAACCAGGGCTAGTGGCAGTTACGTAGTGGCTAATTCAAATTAATTTGTTTACGAATCAAAATGATTGCCATTTTACAGTTGCCTCCTGACTGCAAATGAAGAAAATAATCATCTAAGCAATCTCACAAGTGCGCAGTCTCGCGTTATTACTTCTCATAAGGCTGTAATAATCATATATCTGTATGTTTTTCATACAACTGCTGTTCATCACTGGTAATTGCATTTTAATTGTTCAACCACTGTTTGGAGAGTCACCTTATACTTACGGCTAAATTAGAACAAAGTTAGAGTTTTTTCAGCGTTCACGATCATTTTGGTCGAGGAACGTAAACACAGCAGAAAAATTTATACATTCTGAAGACAGGAATGTTTTCAGGAATATTTTTCCAAGAGTGTTGTCTCACAAACAAGTGGGAAATCTGGCCTGAATGTTCTTGACAAGTTTCGTGTTGGCTGTGTACCAGGCAGAATCCAACTTGGAAGAAAACTGTCTCACAGATCAAATTAGTTTTGGTCAATTTCAGCTTGGGACAACACGGGTCACAAAGAGTAGGGTAATCCATGTCTTTCTAATGGAACATAATGAGGTGATTTACGAGTTTATTCATTTGCTCAGTTGCTTTCCAGCACGGACAGAGGTCAGCTGTTGCCTTTTCCTTTTCTGAAGAGCGGGATGTTTTAATCTGCCAAAAAAGGTGCGCTCCGCTGAATACTGTCACAGACCCGGTCAGCACCACTCTGTTGTGAATACTTCTCAATCCGTTTGGCTTCAACAGCTGGGGTGGGTTCCGTGAGCTTACTCGGTTAAAGCCCTGTCAAATCCAAGGATGAGTGGGCGTGCAACCGACCAATGAATAATCCAGAATTACCCACATAAGAAATGGGGATGGTCATGGGTGCTCTTGTCCAATCTGAAATCCAACCTCTGTGTATACGACTTCACTTCTGACACACTGATTGGAAAACCATAGTCACCAATCCATCCATCGGATGGCTGTTTAGTTCATTATAATTATTACTATTTTTATTTCTCCTTTATCTCCCCCCTCCAGAAAAAAAACAAGCCTTCTGCACTGTTCCAGTGCTGACTGTATCCAGCAGCCCTGCAGCGTGATGGTCTACAGTAACGGTCCCCAACCCCGTTCCTGGAGATCTATTGTCCTGTAGGTTCTCACTCCAACCCTAACAAAGCACACCGCATTCAACAGCTAGAGATCTCGTTGATCTGCTAATTAGTGGAATCAGGTGTGCCAAAATAGGGTTGAAATGAAAACCTACAGGACGGTAGATCTCCAAGAACAGGGTTGGGGACCACTGCTCTATAGCGTTGCCCAGGAAAGAGAGGGCTTCCGTCGGCCAGGATGGCAGTGTCTCATCGCACACTAGTGACCCCAGCTGGTCAGTCAGGCAGCCACAAGCCTTCCTCCCATTCATGTCTGCCTGAGCCAAACTCACAAGCCGCGATGCTACGAGAAGCAGCGATTGGCATGACGTGGACTCTCCAGGATCGATGGCGAAGGTGACATAGATGAGCGCTGGGCATTCCGGAAGAAAAAGGGGTAAAGATTTTCCTCATGCTGTTGTTTCGCATCTTCAGATGCATGGACCCTTCCAGAGACTGGGTCAGAGCTGTTAAAGGTATACTATGGGGGGGATCTTTTCCCTTTCTCTGGTCCTGTGCTCATGTCCAACAGAAAACACGCCAACTCCGCGTCGCTTTTCATCCCCGTGGTGTCGAGAAAAAAAAATTCCAAGGTTGACTCAGGTTTTCGAACGAGCCCCGTCAGCTAGTCGTTTCGCTTCATTATACTTGAGCTTCCTCTCCTCCACCACTGGAGTAGCTAGCTACAAACACTCCACTGAAACCTGATCCCACTGCACGGGCTCGGTAGCCACGCCCACCCCTCCCCACACAGAAAAGAGCGTCACGCCCAGAAATGACCCGAACACATCTTAGAATAGAAGATACAGACAGAGGAGCATGGATTCTGCAAATTTGCGCAAACACAGAGATTGCCAGTGCAGCATAGATAGGACTGAGCACGGTTATTTAATATATTTTCAAGGTAAAACTCCTGCATAGTATGCCTTTCACTTTGACTAACAGTTAAAAACAAGAATTAGAATTTCTTCAGAAGCAAAATTAGATGAGTTCAGCCATTGTTAAACCAATCACTAAGACCACAAAGAAAATTTGTAACACTTGCATTCACTCACATTACTTGCCAAAGTTAAGGGTAAATGTGGATTAAATATCCACCCTTCTCCCTCATTCTTAGCAGACTAACAGAAACCGCCCTGAGCACCATGGCTATTTTTTGCTACTGGTCTTGCTGCATATTGTAAGTGAGAGAGGAGTGAAGATGGACTACTAATTGAATTATTTTAATAACATTGCCTTAGGATAGGGTTTCCCTTTTAAAAAAAATTTAATAAAGTGAGGACCAATGTCTTTACTGGGTTTGGGAAACCTGCTGACCTAAAGCTATAGTCTGCGTAGTGCACTGTACAGCACGTGCAACCCAACAAAGCCCAACATTTTACATCTTACATTTAGGCCTTTAGCAGATGCTCTTATACACAGCGACTCACATAAGTGCATACATACAGGTTTAAGCAATGTGCTGTGCTTATGCAAAGTCAACAGGGTTAGAAGTCTAGAAGTGAATATGTGAACTGTCTGCTTGAAACAATAAATTTCCTATGAAACTCAGGGCCGTGAATATGCGCTTGCTTACTTTACCCATAACGTCAGAATAAATGCCATATTTTAACTCTCCATCTTAGACCATTTCATGGCACAACAAAGATCTTTTATGTATTTAGAGGGAAACTATGCCCGACGCAGGGGCAGACTCCTGTTTTTTAAATTTTTTTTATTCTCAAGGACATGTTTATTTCCACAACAAAAGAAAGCTACCTTTCAATGCATTCAAATGCTTCTTTGGGAGTACATTTCTGTGACCCGATGCTTATCTCCCAGTGGAGAAATGACTCAGCTAGGACTGATATCCATTCCTCCCCTGTTGTAAAACAGTGTGTCACTGACCCATCATCGCTTCGCCTTTGAAGGGAAGGATAGCGGAACGTACACAGCGGAATAACATCAGCTTCCCCGGGCGCCTGCATTATTACAGACTTCAAACGTGAACAGACCAGGGATGCTATCTGAAAGCAGGTGACAGACCCCCGCGCCGGATTACAAGACAGGAAATGCAATTTATATCCTTTGTCATTTGAAAATAATAAATAAAATAAAATAAAATAAAAAAAACGGGGAGAATGCACACCTGACCTAGATCAAAGCTGATTCGGAAAAGAATATGTATTTAAATGCAAACGCTGTTCCTAAAAATAACTCTTTTGAAGTCAGGCAATTCATTCCCCCGTCAAAAAGACCATCTAATTGATTGACAGAGGAATTCTGCTAAATATTTCATAGTAGCATATCTTCTTAAAAAAAAGATAAATTCAATACAGGGTGAACGGATATTGTAAGTGATAACTAACCCATTTTGCAATATTCAATAGCGACACTTATTCCACCCCTGTCTCCATGGCTGTACATAATTGTACTTGAAATAACCTTCTTATCCATATTTGAGGGTCATACCATTTGCGCTGACAGTGCGCATCACGTCGCAGTGGCACAAACCTGAACCAAAACACAGCCATCCGGCACAAACACGGGTTCTGGTTACTCTCAGAAGAAAGTGTTCCAAAAGGCTCATTTGTGTCTCTATAGAAGAACCCTATCTACACTCTCAGAAGAGAGAGTTCCAAAAGGCTCCTTTGTGTCTCCATAGAGCAGGGGTAGGGAACCCTGGTCCTGGAGAGCCGCAGGGTCTGCTGGTTTTTGTTTTCACCTTAAATACAGCAACTACTTAAACCAAAAAAACCAGGCAATTTGTGTTAACTGTGTAATCAACTGCTTTAATTGATCAATTAAGTGGGGAGTAACAACTACAACCAGCAGACCCTGCGGCTCTCCAGAACCAGGGTTCCATACCCCTGCCATATAAGAACCCTATCTACACTCTCAGAAGAAAGGGTTCCAAAAGTCTCCTCTGTGTCTCCATAGAGGAACCCTATCTACACTCTCAGAAGAGATAGTTCCAAAAGGCCCCTCTGTGTCTCCATAGAGGAACCCTATCTACACTCTCAGAAGAAAGGGTTCCAAAAGTCTCCTCTGTGTCTCCATAGAGGAACCCTATCTACACTCTCAGAAGGGTTCCAAAAGTCTCCTCTGTTTCTCCATAGAGGAACCCTATCTACACTCCCAGAAGAGATAGTTCCAAAAGGCCCCTCTGTGTCTCCATAGAGGAACCCTATCTACACTCTCAGAAGAAAGGGTTCCAAAAGTCTCCTCTGTGTCTCCATAGAGGAACCATATCTACACTCTCAGAAGAGATAGTTCCAAAAGGCCCCTCTGTGTCTCCATAGAGGAACCCTATCTACACTCTCAGAAGAGAGAGTTCCAAAAGTCTCCTCTGTGTCTCCATAGAGGAACCCTATCTACACTCTCAGAAGAGAGAGTTCCAAAAGTCTCCTCTGTGTCTCCATAGAGGAACCCTATCTACACTCTCAGAAGAAAGGGTTCCAAAAGTCTCCTCTGTGTCTCCATAGAGGAACCCTATCTACACTCTCAGAAGAAAGGGTTCCAAAAGGCCCCTCTGTGTCTCCATAGAGGAACCCCATCTAGTTAAAGTGTTCTTTGTCGGGCAAAATGGTTAAATCTGGGAGCTTTCAAGCCTAACATAAACGGCTCCAGAAAGAACAAAAAATGGTTCCACTATGGAGACAAGCCAAAGAACAAGCAGTTGACCCGCTCTCTGAAATAAAGGGGATGTTTTGGTAAAGACAGGAAATGCGACCAGATTAAAATACACAAAGGGACAGGTGTCATGTCCGACTGTGACATGGCGCAGCCGACTCACCTGGATCCACTTGTCTGGTATGGCCATCGCCAGGCGGTAGTCAAAGCCACACCCACCCTCAGTGACTGCCCGGCATAACCCCGGCATCCCCGAGACGTCCTGTGGAACGAGAGGGGGTTAAGCAGACTGTCAGTCAATGGGTTGCTACGACAATTAAACAGAGGTGAACATTTGTGCATACTCTGGCAACATTAGACGGCCCATTAAATTTGGCCATGAACTGTCACGTGTAAATAAACCTCTTTAAACCTCGCATCCTTCAAACCTACTCTGTGATTCTCGCTGTGTGAATGATGAAACTTATTATATAAAGACCTCTGGATCTTTTTCCATACTCAACATTCAATGTTCATTTTATTTGTTGCAGCAGTACAAAATTATTGCAATGGAAATGCCTTGTTAGTTTAGACGCTATCAGGAAAAAATATGGACATAAAACAAAACAGTGTAAAAATAACATCTAAAAGTGATGCTGGTTTAATAACATGGAAATAAATGTTTACTGAATGTTGCATATCGGCATAATCCTTAGCAGTGTGCTCCATATTAGCATATGATGTCACAATCTGGTCATGTGGTTCTCATTCATGCCAGAGGTGAACCAGTCGGGATAAGTTGTGGGTAAAACAAAAAAAAAAAAAGTAGTTCCGACTTTCAATCTGAGGTCAATTTCTATATAACCTTGTAATGTGGTTTTAGTTTACAATTGCCTCTCCGTCTCCGCGCTCCTGCAGACCAGCGGCTCCACAGAATCCCCGGAGGGACAGTTTGGGGAATTACACTGACAGGAGCGCATCTGTGTGGTTTGAACTCTAGAGGAAGAGAGCACTCGGAGATCTCCCCGGTGAGATGTGCTTTACTCAGCTTGCCATTTGGCCCACTAAACAACACAATATATGAATGGTGGGCGAAGCCTTCTCTGTTCACCTCTCTGTTCTCTCTCTCTCTCTCTCTCTCTCTCTCTCTCTCTCTCCCCTCTCTCTCTCTCACTCTCTCTCTCTTGGTCTCCCCCCTCTCTCTCTGTCTCTCTCTCCCTCTCTGTCTCTCTCTGTCTCTCTCTGTCTCTCGTTTGCTCTCTCTCTCTCTCGTTTGCTCTCTCTCTCTCTCTCTCTCCTCTCTCTGTCTCTCTCTCGTTTGCTCTTCCTCTCTGTCGCTCTCCCTCTCTTTTCTATCCTCCTTTGCCTCTTGCTCTCACACAGAAACACACTCTTCATTTTTGCATTATTTACATCGCCCGATTCCGAGAAACCTCCGGAAAAAAAAAAGAAAGCCCAAGCTTTGTTCTGTGAAAAGGACCGATGACGCCGTTCTCCCATCTATCATTAAAAGAGTTTCCAGGATTATCCCCTATTAATTAATTACACAGACAGATGGAGCAAATCGTACCAATTTGGACATTAACAAAAAAATCATGTAATTACTGTTTTCATTAACCGTGGCTGGAGGCAGTGTTGGCGAGCGGCTATTGATTGCGCGGATTGTGTTAAGGAGTCGAGTTGAACCCGGGACTGGCCTTCAAACCTAGGGGACGAGCGGGGCTTGTTGCTATGGGCACTTTGAAGACCACGCTGCTCCCAGTCTCCTTCTACCCTTCAGGTAGTAATTACCTAATTATCACCTCGATTCAATTCAACACGCCGCCCTATTCCCATCTCCCAGAGCATTTAATGGTCTCAATAAATGCACAAAGGAAAATCAAATGAGGTTTCCACTTTAAAAAAATGGAGACATCGCTGTTCCCGTTGAGGGAAAAGTTGTTCTGCGAGCTGAAGATTTCTCCTGAGTGCACCCAAGGTACTTTGAGATGGGGGCTTGTGGGGATCTGTACTTCGGAATCAGAAATGGCGACTTTTGGCGTCTCATTTACTTCCTATCATTAGCCTAATGAAAACACGTGCAAATTTGACAGCTTTCACAGTTAGGCCTCTTGTAAACATTTACACTTTCTTATCCAGAACAGTTATAGATTATTGAATTATTTAGAAATAAAGCTAAATAAGGCTAAGATTAACATTTAACAACAAGTGGCATCGCAACGGATTTGATTAAGGAGCAATAACAGCAGCTATACTATTTACCAATGCTCAGAGACTTGCTGAATTTCATAAGGCCAGGTAAAAGCTAGGACAGAATGATATATTATTGTCTCACCCAGCGTAGTTGAATACATTTACTGCAATAACGGAATCTTCCAACCCAATCGGAATCTGACCCAATTGTTCATATGACTAAAGTGCAGTCTGAAGAGGTGGAATTTCAAGTCGGTTGCAGACCATGACCAAAGTACTGACAAAAAGTTCTGTCGGCCAACGAGAGACGGCTTCCAGGGTTTGGAAACCCGGGAGTGCCAGAAGACAGAAGCAGCGTTCGGAATTATGCGGCAGCTGTGAGTCTAAATCAGCCACTGGAAAGAGACGAGCAGAGGTGAGCCCACGAACAATCCCAGTCGGTTGTCGACAAGTTGAGCGGCATTCTGGGTAAGCGGGACAGGTTTAAAAGACACATGGAGGCCAGCACATAGCTACAGCAGCCCAGACAGAAGAGTAGAAAGGACTCGATTCGGAACTAGATCAAAAAGTTGGTAAAAAAAATAAAAAAAAAAGTAGAGAAGAAAATACAGCTGCAAGTCACTAACAGTAGAAATCCCAGTGAAGAACAGGTAAAGAACAGGTACAGAGAACAGGTACATTGGCAGTTGGATATCCACACACTCGTTTGTTATTTAGGATAAAGGCAAAATCCCAAATGAGTGAATTTTTTTTCTTCTCTAGGAGAAAGAGCAACTCAACTCAACTGAAAGAAAGTTTTGACAAGACTGAATTTTACATGCTAATGAGTCATCCAGTTTGGGACATCATTAAGCAGAGTTCCCACTGTTTTCAAGACAGTGGGGGAAAAAAAAAACTGGGTATCATCAACATCATTTGCACAAAAATGTAAGAGAAGCCATTAAAAGAAACAGATCCGAGGGACCTAACACTGATCCCTGGTGGACTCAAAAGCCAGCGCCCTGAAGAAACCGCTTCTCTGGATAAACTGGAATGAGCATCCACACAGGAAACAGGAGTTGAAGGCAGTGCTCGAGGGGTGTGTGTGTCGATAACAGGGGCCTGGTGGCCAATAAGATCCAGGTGGATCAGGGCGGAGGACAGGCAGGCCCTCGTTTGTGGTGCGGACTGCCACTGTGGCAAAGAGAACAGCAGATCAGGTTGAGTGGCAGGTTTTTGAAGTCAGATTGATCACGTCACCCTCTGCGGCTCGTTCAGAACAAGTATGTGACTAGCATCAAACCAGCAATTTATCGACGCTATCAGAAATCACACTCCTACTCGCTCACCAAGTAGACCTCGCGAAAGCCCTGGAATTTCTGCCGAAGGGGATTTGACCTTCAGGGGTTTTCTCCCTCCAGCTCTCCCCATTGCAACCTGCTCCCTTAATTCTTCCTCTAGATGTGATTTGATACATTGGTAGTAGATCTAAATGGACTAAGCCCCTGCTCTGCTACCACGCTGTTTATTTTGATCTTTAAACAAAAATCACTGGCTTTTTTTCTGTCTTACAGTTCATGGAATGTTTATGCCATCCAACGTGGGCGCGTGCACGTGTGTTTGTGTGTCTGTTTGATGTTTGTGTGTGTGTGTGTGGGGGGGGGGGGGGGGGGGGGGGCGATGAGATGCAGTTTGCTGTGTTGTTTTGTGTTGTGTTAACATGCTTAGGCATTTTCTGTTTTTTTTTCTCAGTACTGATAATCGCTGAAATATCCCTTCTGTTGTTTTTATGGTTGTTTATATGTGGGGAAAAAACTGTGAACTGACCTGCTTCCAAATACCACTGTAATGAAATTCAATTAGCATATTTTTGCAAAAAAAGTGTTTTTCACATTCTCAAGAGCTTACAGTAGTCTTCAACAATGCAGCCACAGCCACACAAAGAAAAACAGCCTACTGTACATTTGGTGGCTATTTCAATATTCTATTATTAGTGTTTATAAAAGCCACCCCCCCCCCCCCCCCCACTTTAATTAGAACAGCACCTGTTTCCACACAGCAAATGACTAATGACTGAGACATAAGTACAGCAACACTCTGCACTGCTAATGCATTGTAGAGCTAATCAGACTGAATGTGCAGACAATCCTCTTATAAAAACGCCTTTAACCGCTTTAAGCTATCAACATTCAAAATGAAACACAAGCAACCAGCTGTGACTGAGACCCAGCAAAATGATTTCCTACAAAAAAATCCATTTGAATTATGAAGGCGGAAACTTTAATGTAGTTGAACTCATGCATAAATGAAAGATGATTGACATAAAGGTTATTTCTACAAGACTAAAGGGCTAACAGGTAAAGGCGTAACCGCAGAGAGCTATAAACACCTGTGCACATTCACTTACACAAAAACTCCAATATTCCCTCTCCCAATGAACTGAAGAAAGAGACGATAAAAGCAACACTAGCTTGCCAAAAACAAACAAAAACTATTTCATACAGGTCAGAACCAGGTGTAAAATCCAGGTTCAGAAAGTAAAAGTCCTCCTCAGTATTGTGTTCCAATCACACATATTTGCTAATTAGCACAATTCTTCAGCCAGGAGGTAGAACTAATTAGTGAAATCAGCTGGTTGAATCTATGGGTGGAATAAAAAACATGACAGGACTTTCCACCTCTGGTTAGAACACTGGCGGTCCAATCAGCTCTCACCTCTGCTATTGTGATGCAATCGGGGTAAAGGGTGTGCAGCAGGTGATTGGTCACCATCAGGTGCACCAGACAGTCCTCGTCCACCTGCATGCCGAAGTACTCACAGAGCTTCCCTGTAAACGTTTCACCTGTGAAAGAAGGTAAAGATTGAGAGATCCCAGGCCTGAACCTAAACTTCCCTTACACGTGTCGCAGAGCAGCCTAATGCTTCTGACTTACTGGAAATGCCAGACCAGCTGAAAAGCTTTTATATTTGTTCCCAAAGTCTCCTTTGAAAGGCATCTACTTCTGGGTTACGCAGCATTTTTTATTTAATAGAGGCTATGCATAATCAATCCACTTATAACGGCAGGGAATGCTTTTTTCCCTAATTAATCCGGAAACAGTGATTTTCAGACCTGAAAATGTCTTAGTCAGAGGTCAAACTTGGTATGTAATGACCAGTTTAGCAATAAGGAAGCATGTAGGGACTGAAAATCAGTATTCCCCGTTAAATCAGGGGGAAGAACACATTCCCTCAATAGGCATTAGGGCATTATAACAGTCAGTGTTGCGTTTAAAAACTGAAGGACATCCATCAGTCCACTGTGATAGTTGCACTGCACAGAAAGGGCGTTTATAGGGTTTTCTGTCTTTTCCGCAATGTCAGGGAGGAGAAGACAGATGCTGGTGATTAAGTGTGCTGTGCTGATCCCAGATCAGTCTCAGAAGTCTCCGAGAGCACAAAGCTGCGACTGATCCGGGATCGGTGGGTTTAGTGACGATTTACCGATGCCGTGGTGGTGGTAGATCATGGAGGTGATGCCGTCGAACCTGAAGCCATCGAAGCGATATTCCTCCATCCACCACCGGAGGTTGGACAAAAGGAAGCGCTTCACCTCCCAGCTGAGGGGTAAAGGGAGAGAGAGAGGCAGAAATATGGAGAGGTTAGCCTGAGTCCACCACGCTCTGTAATGCTCACTGGTTTCAGTGCGGTCCATCATTCAGACGCAGTACTCACTTCTTCCATCAGAGGGTGATGATAAGCTACACTCATAATATAAAGCAAACAGGAAGGTGTGCATACGTGTATGTGTATTTGTGTGTGTGTGTGGGGGGGGATGCAGGGAGACAGACAAACCGAAAAACTGAGAGAAAGCAACAGAGAAAGACAGGGAGAGAGAGAGAGAGAGAGAGAGAAAGAGAGAGAGAGAGAGAGAGAGAGAGAGAGAGAGAGAGAGAGAGAGAGAGAGAGAGAGGGAGGTAGGGAGAGAGAGAGACAGAGACAGAGACATAGAGAGAGAGAGAGAGAGACAGAGACAGAGACAGAGACAGAGACAGAGACAGAGACAGAGAGAGAGAGAGAGAGATAGAGAGAGAGAGAGAGAGAGCTGAAGAGAAGCATACACACCCTGGATAAAGGATAGAGATCCAGGGGAGAAGCAGCCACATGGAAGCGCGGCAGAGGAAGGGGAAGAGGAAAGAGCGGTAATAACCACACTCGCCCGATCTGTGATTCTCAGCCGGGCTGCCGGCAGGAAATGTGACTGGCTGTTTAAACCGGGGGGCACGCACCCCACGCTATCGCACCCCGCGCATTAGTGTGCAGACGTGCCAATGAAATGCAGATGACAGCGACACGCCTGCTCCTCCAGTCACACCCAAGGGGCCAATGGCGTGGAGCAGCAGGGGAAGAAGTTGACAGAAAGGAAAGATGCCCAACTCATTTAAAGACACCCCTCCCCTCCGTCTCTGACTCTCTCCCACGGTTACGGATTACACTACCCGCTTCACATCGGGAATCTTTTTTTTTTGTTTACAGTTCTTTGTCTTACTTAGCAATACGGTTTCACGCGTTATAGTGTTGTTCGCCCCTCCAGGCAGGAGGAAGACCACCGAAGTGAGTCTCGCAGCCATCCACCGCTGCCCTCGCGCAAAACAATCGCGAGACAGGCGGCGCTGCCCTTTGCATGAGGCGATTAATAAAGTGCCGCCCTTTCCTTCACCTCGACCCGCGGTGTTATAAGTAATGTGTCTAAGTAACGGGTGGGACTGTGAAGGTCATGTAGAAAGCTACGCACTGTATAATCCAGGGAGGGCAGACGACGTAAGGCTTGTTCTGAAACTCACGCCAGGGCTGGGAAGGCCCAGGAGATTCCCTCAAACTCTGCCGTCACTACACACACTGTCTGTGGGAGAGGATTCCTGCTGGGAGACTAAAAATATACTGGGTGAGTCTTTCCTCTTTTCTTGTTTTTCTTGGCAGAACTGATGACAACATAAGACTTTGACACCAATATGAGGACATGAAAAATGTTTTGAGAACAGCCCATTCTGCCCATCCGGTCTTGCCATCAACTGTCTAGCGCAGTGGTTCCTGGGTAGTGCCGCCAGCCGGATCCAGGTATTGGCTGTGCGCCAGCTCAAGCACACCTGATGCAACTAATCGAGGGATTCATTAGTTCGGCGTGCAGTATCAGGTGTTCTTGAGCTGGAACACGTAAAATACCTGGATCAAGCTGTAGTTACCTGAGGGGAGGTTTACGAACCAGTGCTCGAGAGAAACCTTGCCACTGGAGAGCCGCCAGGTGGATGTTTTTTTGGTTTAGTCCTCAAAATCAGCAACCAAAAAAAACTACATATCCTGCAGCTCTCTAAAGCAAAGAGTGAATACCACTGGTCTAGAGAGTACAGCATGTGTCATTGGTGAAAATGCTTTGCTGTGGTTCAATATAGGAGTGGACCACTGTTTGTGTACAGAGCCGTTTAGAAAATGTAGCCAGATTGACTTAAGACCAGTTTACAAACCGGTCCTACAGGAATGTAGTTGTGTGTCCCTAAGACTGGCCCGGCTTCTTTTAGCTTAGGGCTCTGTAACCCTGGTCCTGGAGAGACACAGGGGGTGCGTCCCAATATTCTTCACTCCCCACCTCCTTTCCTCCACTCCCCCCACTCCCCCGCGTCACCTACCCGGAAGTATGCAAAACTGCCTGTACGTTTCAAGTACAAGTATTTTCATATACAGTATACAATGTACCTGACATTGCGGTTCGCGTCAAGACATTAATTAATACGTAACAATTAAGATGTAATTACTATTGCATTTTTCGAGTATTGGGACGCACCCAGGGCCTTCTGCAATCTGTTTTCACCATAATATCAGCGGCTAATTCAGACACAAGAAACAAGGTGAGTTTGGCTCACCTCACCCTCAGCTACGACTTGGGCTGAGTTGGGCTAACTAAATATTCAGCTTCTTTAACCAATCTGAATTAACTGCTGATCAAAAAAATAAATTCTACCAGACTGTGGCTCTCTGGTAACAGGGTTCAAGGGCCCCTGACTTAGAATGTGAAGAGGTGAGCTTCAAACTCAGCCTGGTAGATGTGCCCATTAGGTGTAAAAGTCATGGCTGTGATAGGTTGGTTATTAACCTATCAAAACCCTCTGCGTTAAGTTAAAGGAGTGAAATTATTAGTGTGTCCACGTTAATGCATTAACCATCAATCAACCCGTCCCATTTCTCCCTCCCAGTCTCACCATTGTGTGAAGGTCAGGACCGAACCCTTTCTCTTTGGACGCGCTGACCTTGACTCACATAACCGGAGAGGGACCCTCTGGAAGCTCCAGGGGTTTTTAGAGCGGGGTTTAGTGGTGCCGTTAATCTGGCCCTGCGCACCATAAACCCGGGAGTCGTTTTTCAACCGCATGTAGGCAGGGAATTTAATTCTGAACTGCGCGTACACACACTTTCAACATCAAGCACGCGATTCATCAAAACGGAAAGTCACGCGGGGGTTCTCGCCAAATTTAGGCATCCGCCTCAACGTTGCGTGAGACCGAATCAATGCACTGGATGGCCGGGTGAGTCCGATTTCTTTAGACAGTAAGAACATGAAAATGATCTACAGCTAGGCTAATTCTGGAAACCGAACAGATTTTACATGTAGCGAATCTGTGTGTTATCAGAGAGGTATTTGTTTTTTTTAATGTTATGTTTATCAGAAGAGAGAAGCATTCGTTTAACTATTAAACTGTTAAAACTGTAAACTGCTTATATCAGTTTGCATGTGCACATTCAACAAGTGCTTCCAACAGTATCCACAAAATGTAATTCAAATCAACTGCCAACAATGTCAAGCAAAATCAATAAAACCCGTGACCATATTTTAATAAAAACCTATGACCGTGATTTTACGAAAGAGCACAATTAGTGGAAGTAAAAGACATTATGATATTCCCAGTTGTGGAACGCTCCTGTCCTAAAAGATTGTTCATGCTGGAGAGAGTCAGTTAATCTAATGAAGATGTGTGAGTCATTCTTTACGCCGGTGTGACGGCGGGTAAGAGTGACAGCTTCCTCGCCTGTTCTCAGCCAAATTTGGACTCTGGCACTCAACCTTAGATCAAATCCCTCCTTGATGTCACAAGACATTCTCATGAGGCTGAAATAAAACGTTAGTTTTAACGTGAACACTTTGTTTTCTATCAAAATCTACTTTGATGCACATTTGAGGGGGGGGGGGGCTGTATGTTGGTGCAAAAGCTTATAGAAGCTAAAATAATAATTCTGATTTACTAATGAAACTGGACTGTTTGCGTGTGACAAATAGACAAAGTTTTTTGCACCTCAGATTTTCTAATTTTATACCAGTGCATTCATTTCAGTGAAAGTTTGATGACTGAGCTTCCCGGTATTGCACTTCTTACACTGGAAACAACAAGTGTGATGCTGTAAACCTTTAGATTTTATAGTGGGCTGCCGTCTGTCTTGGATTAATGGGCTAATCCAAGATTGGCTGCAATCCAGTTTAATATTTATGGCGTGATAATCTCTGTAAAGAACCATCTGTTTGTCTTTTAAATGTGTGTCTAAATAGCGAAATGGGAAAATGAACAGGAACAATCAGAAGGGATTAGGCCTCAGCGTGTGATTGATTCGCTTGGTCATGCAGTGTATCCAAACACAGACCAGTCCGGATCCCCCACACAGCGATCGGCTTTGGGTCTTTAACATACAGCGGGAGACGAGAGTCAGGCTTTGCTTTCTGTGGAAAAGATCCGGAGATGCGTCCGCTGGGCAGCTTGGGGGGGGGCGATGATCCGACCGCAAACCAGCCAAAAAAATAAGAATAGGCTTGAAATCCTGCCCTGCACCCCTTGGTGGGATCAGAGGACAGTGGGATCAGCGTCAATTTTACATGAGACTTCTCCCCACGCTCCCAGCATGCCCTAGGGCAATTTGCCACAAAAATGGCAGCTGGGCAAGAGTGCCGAAGACCCCGGCCCCATGCGTGGATGACCCTCCCCTCCCCACCTTCTAACCCCGCCCCCAGTCCCTTAACCCCCTTCACCTGTACCAGCCTCAGGGCATGTTACCATGGAAACTTCTGTCCTTTTGCTATGATGTGTCACAATAAACAGGAGTTGTTGCCTCCAGTGGTAATTTAGGAGGCTGCAAAGAACCACAAGACGTAGGACGTGTGTGTGTGTGGTGTGTGTGTGTGTGTGTGTGTGTGTGTGTGTGTGTGTGTGTGTGTGTGTGTGTGTGTGTGTGTGTGTGTGTGTGGTGTGTGTGTGTGTGTGTGTGTGTGTGTGTGTGTGTGTGTTGTGTGTGTGTGTGTGTGTGTGTGTGTGTGTGTGTGTGTGTGTGTGTGTGTGTGTGTGTGTGTGTGTGTGTGTGTGTGTGTGTGTGTGTGTGTGTGTGTGTGTGTGTGTGTGTGTGTGTGTGTGTGTGTGTGTGTGTGGTGTGTGTGTGTGTGTGTGTGTGTGTGTGTGTGTGTGTGTGTGTGTGTGTGTGTGTGTGTGTGTGTGTGTGTGTGTGTGTGTGTGTGTGTGTGTGTGTGTGTGTGTGTGTGTGTGTGTGTGTGTGTGTGGGAGGGGGGGTATTCGACCACAGAGATGATGCCAAGCTTGGAATAAGGGGGCTTTTAAACCAGAGAACCAGGCTAAAGCAACACTCACTGCTGGGGTAAACAGAGCCCAGGGAAAAGGAACAGGCTCTGTTTGGTGAGAAAAAATCAAAGTTGCTGAAGGCAAAATGATAACAATGTTACCTGGTACACTAGGGCAAGGCTACACTAAATGCTGTCTATTACCAAACCAAGGCAAGTACTCTTCTGGAAACCTGCTCGATTGACTCAGCTATAGCTGCTATATCTAAAAGATTAAAACGTATGCTAAAACATTTTTTAGATAAAATATATTTATTAGGAATTATGTGTCATCATGAGAATAGATGGCAATCTATCACTCAACCTCAACTCCCAAATAAGGTGAAAAACAGTACGTATTTTGTTAAGGGAATGAACAACATTTCCTTATACGTGATGAGTTTTACATTGTTAATTTCTGACTGGACAGTGCAATGCTGAAACTCATTGGAGGTATGAATGAGACGTTTAACATTTTAAACGTTTGCTCCCCGTTTCCCCCATGCAGATCCCACACACTGCCAGGTTCTCCCCTGTGGAAGATGATTGAGTTCACGGTGTTGCTTTGCTCTGGAAAAATGTCTGTTTGAACAGCTACTAACCCTTCAGTCACACTATGAAGGAATAGAACACCTTCTGCACCTCGGTGCAAAAACACAGCCTTTGAATCCAGTGGGAAAACCGGAGGAGAAAAGCAAAAAGTAAAAAAAGAAAGAAAAAAATAGTCAAAAGGGGTTAAGGAGTTCCCAGTGCAGGTGTCTGAAGCCAGGTGATCGGCCAATAAGAAAAGAATAGTTCCGTCCGCACATCGCAAAAAGTAAGACAAGGTTAGATTGTCTAATCTTCTGAATTGAGTGCACAAGACAATTTTTTTTTCCATGAGAAATTGCACGGGAGAAATGGCCATTGGTAATTTATGGCCGGATTAACTAAGACCGTTAGCATGTGAAAAACCTTTTAGCACACGCAAAACTAATAACACAACCAACGACTGGGGAAAAAGAAATACCAAGACCAATCACTGGCCGTGCTATTAGTTTTACGTGCGCTAAAAGGTTTTTCACGCGCTTAAGGTCTTTCTAAATCAGGCATTTGCCGTATACTCAACCCAGCTGGACCATTACTATTCGTAAACATGGGCATATGCAATCCCCCCATTTCAGACAATCTTCACAATGAGCGGCTGCTTCTGCGGTTCTGTACAAAGAAAAGAAAACACGTCATCTAGCAGCACGAGGCCCTTGCAAATGACACTGAAAGCGAAAACATTTAGTACACATTAGATGCACTGGGGAGGTTGCATTAGGGAGTGAAACGGGGAATAAAACCTGGATGATAGTAGAACGACGCCAGCAAGCGAGGTCAAAGTTCAGACTGCTCCGTTGGCTGCACATCTGTTGCGTACACGGTTAACGAGATCGAACAGTTCTGGTTGTTTCCCAGTGTTTCTCTCCCGGGACTGTAATTAAACGAACAAGGTCAGACCTGAATCCCAATGTTCAGTCCACCCCGTTCATTTTTCAAGACAAATAATGAAAATTACCTTTGGGAATTAGCCGGCTTTAAAAAAAAAAAAAAAATCCACTTAATTTCCATGCTTTGAAGCTTCTGTTCCAAGATAAACATTACTCATTCCACATTTATACCCAGGAGAATGAGTTAAACATCCTGCTTTCCTCCACCAGTCACATGTATGGTGACATTTATGCGAGGAAGAACTGCCAGTGTAATGTACAGTCACGCAGGACTGGCTCCAAGGCGGCTTCTGTATTGGGGGGGGGCTTCTTCTTGGAGATGTACGTAGGTTTTCCCTCCAACCTTAAAAAAGCGCACCTCATTCGACAGCTAGAGATCTCATTCAGCTGCTAATTAGTCGAGTCAGGTGTGCCAAATTAGGGTGGAAATAAAAACCTACAGGACGGTAGATCTCCAGGAACTGGGTTGGGCAGCCCTGCTTTAAAACATATCACGGGTGAAAAGTTCTCCCAAACAAGAGATCCAAAAAAAGTATCACCTGGACTCTCCCTGGCTCCTGCGCGTCTCGCTCTCCCGTTCAGTTATGGATTTATGAGGGCGCACCGTGACGCACCCCACTGCAGCCACGAATAGATAAATAAAATGAAAAAAACGAGCAATAAAGTAACTGGGGGTGGGGCGGGAGTCTACTGTGTGGAGTGTGGACCCAGATTGCAGTTTCATAAATGAATGCGTGAAGCAGAGTATTACATCACCATGCGGCCCATCGGCGTTCGACGAGCCTGCTGTGATACGATAAGCTCAAAGGTTCCGCCGGTCGTGCATTCCACTTGACAAACAGATTAGGATTTGCTTCCGTTCTCCGAACGGGAACAAAAGGGCCGTGACCCGACCCGTCCCAGCCCGTCCTCATGAATACGATAATGGCTGGTGAGAGGGAGATGAGGCTTTTTGATAACAACCGAAGCGCCGCATTAACCCCCCCCCCCCCCCCCCCCCCAAGCACCGCCGTTCAAAAAAAAACAACAAACAAACAGTGTGACTGCCGTTCTCTCCACAGGGACGAGTACAGTTAGCCTAGCACTTGGGCACTCCCCTCTACCCACGGTGATGTGCGTGGTTAGCCTAGCGCTCGGGCACTCCCCTCTCCCCACAGGTATGTGTGCGGGTAGCCTAGCGCTCGGGCACTCACCTCTCCCCACAGGTATGTGTGCGGGTAGCCTAGCGCTCGGGCACTCACCTCTCCCCACGGTGACGTGCGCGGTTAGCCTAGCACTCGGGCACTGACCTCTCCCCGTGGGACGAGCATGGTTAGCCTAGCGCTCGGACACTGACCTCTCCCCATGGGACGAGCATGGTTAGCCTAGCGCTCGGACACTCACCACTCCCCCCACGGGGACGAGCGCGGTTAGCCTAGCGCCCGGGCACTGAAACTCAGCAGAGAAGCTTGCGCCGAAGTTTCAAACTGACGGTCGAGAACATGGGCGCTGTGGTCAGGGGGCAGCGCACGCTATGGTCGGGGGGCAGCGGCGCTGTGCCCATGTGGCGAGGTTAGCGCCATACGCTGCGGAACAGGGGTGGTAATGCGGCAGAGAGGGAGGAGGTAAAGATTTAAACCCCAGGGAGGCGCGCCACAGATAAGCATACATACATTAAACACAGCGCTGACAGCTAGTCCCGCTCCCAGTATGAAATGACGACGCCCGACTGGCTACAGGATACACGCGTGTCTGCGGAGCTGTACGATGAAGAAAACAGCCTCCACAAAGCGCGCCCCTGTCCTGAAAGCACAGCGGACCCTCAGGGTTCGGACAGTGCCTAGACAGCGGGCCGTAAATGAGGGTTACAGGTCACTTCCTGTGCTGGGCACCGCTAGCATTTCCTGGAGAAGACTGAAGATGGACAGATGGACCCTTCTCAATACAGGAGCAAAGCACTGAAGAAATGTCAGTCACTCAATCACCTAGTTATTCACTCAAAACCACATACCTGCACACTCGCTCAATTTATATACCCTACCCTTATATACTCTTATACTCTTATCTACCTTATTCCCCACCTGCTCACTCTCTCACTCACTCACTCACCACACCTACTGACTCACTCACTCACCCACACCTACTGACTCACTCACTCACCACACCTACTGACTCACTCACTCATCACACCGACTCTCTCACTCACACCTACAGACCTAGTCAGTCAGTCAGTCACTCACTCAGTCACTCACCACACTCACCCACCCACGTAGATTGAGATCCAAGCACAATATGCTCCTCATTGTTTTCAGACTACCCACTGCAAATGGCTTCAGCCAATGCAGATAATCAAAATGTTCTTTATCTCCTGTATAAACAGCATATGCATTAATAGGTTCCCCTGCTTTGATGTTCTGCTTAATTGTTTTCCTGTGTTACTCAAACAAACTCGTGTATGTAGTGTAGATTGGATCTCCCACTGAGCAGTAGATAATGGCCCAAGGAACGCTGCTGTTTATGCAAAATAAACGAAGCAGCAGTTTCCTTTCTTTTCATTTTCAATATTTCTCAAAAGGTCACAATCATTATTGTCGCTTTGCTTTACCTCGACTGATTTGACAAAACATATTTAAAACAAAAAAATTACCTTGAGCATGAGATGAAAAACAAATCAAAATGCTTTTGTGTCGCTAAATTCTCCTTTCTGTCACTTGAAAGGTAATTTTGAAAAGATTCCTCGGAAACCTGAGCCATGGCGCTATGCAGTCCTTACGATCTTCAAACCACGCATAATGCATTTGATTTAATGGAGGGAGGTTTACATTAGACAGGCCATATATCTGTATGTCTGTACGTATATGTTGGCGAAAAGTTAAGCCAATGGCTTGTATTCAATCAACATCTGTCCTTAACTTTGACTTAAAAGTAAACTCGCTACTCATTGTCTTCACCAACGAAGCATTAGCGCATTAGTTGTAGTCATTACTGAAAACAGAATCACCAAAATAATATTTCCTTTCCCTCAGCATAAAAATGCAAACCTTATTTTACTGCGCACCATTCAGAATTCACAATGTACTGTCACGGCAACCATTAATATCTCAGGATTGCATATGCGTCGTATGACATCTCCTTGAACCCCCATGTCATAAATATGTAAAAATTGCATATGCAAATAGATAGTGCATCAACCCAAATACAATATATAAATAAATAAACTATAAAAAATGTCCTGACAGAATGTGTAGGGCATATGTAGATGATACCCTGAGACTGGAGAACGTCCCATGTCAGGGTGGGGGCACTGGCCATGAAGGGTTGGGGGGGGGGGGGGGGGGTTTGTCCAGGGACTGCCCTTGGCTGGAAAAGTGTGCGTCTTGGCGGATTAATTTTCTACTCATTTCGAGCACCGTCTTCCCTCCACTTCCGAAACGGCTCGCTAAGACTTTTGGCGGCCTCTATTCACCTCTGTTTAACCTTGAGATATAGGATCTGTTTTACAAGGTAGGTCTGGCCATGAGGGCAGCACTATCAGACACGGGCCTGCATTCCCCATATTTCCTAACACCGCTGGTTTCCTCGTGTGTGTATGTATGTGTGTGTGTGTGTGTGTGTGTGTGGGGGGGGGGGGGGGCGAGACTAGGCCGAGACCCTTCTGCGCTGGGCTGCAGTTGCTCTGGGTTACCCCCAGGTTTAGGGTTGCGAGAATGGATTGCCCCCCCCCCCCCCCTTAAAGAGGACTTCTTAAACGACTATTTTGTGAGCACCCTGGAACGCCATCGCTCACAGCAGCTAAACAATCGGGCCTAATCCATATCGCTGATCGATGAGAAATCCTGCTGTGAGACAACGCCTCTGAGCTAAGCATAGAGCAATGCTGGGCAGGTCTGACACCATAGAATTAAAGGACTACTGTATAGGAGACTGGTCTGCTTCTCCAAGCCATTATCAATCATTTTATACTGCATATGGTGGTGGTATAAAGGGTAAAGAACTAGTACCACTAGTCAGATGTCGCAGGTGCAAATCCTATCAGGGCACTACTGTTATGCTCTGGAACATGGCGATATTAATGTAAATTTCTTCAATTAAGATAGCTGCATAGATAACGTGTGTACAGTGCTTATCTGGATGAGGGCATCTATATATTTCTAAGCTATATGTCATATCTTAACAATCAATTACACATATCTAAAACCTCATCTCAGTCACTTGTATTTAGAATGATCTTAATAAATGTAGATGTAGATCAGTAACCATTAATACATTAAGTCAGGGAAAACGTGCACCAATTACAGTCAGCGGGATTAAAGGGAAAAGATGTCAGTGCCCAGGGCTGGCGGATACCTTTAGACAGGTCAGTAGTATTGTGTAATAGGTAAAAGTGTCAATCCTCAATTCGGAGTATGAAAACAAACTGTTGTGACCACCAGTCACCACAGGTGTCGCCAAATCCACCAAAACTGAAATGTGTCGCTATCTAATGCGTGAGATTAGTACGACTGAGAAAAATATCGCCTCATCTTCCTACCTTCCAAAAGAGCTGTAGAGGTACGTACATATTTAGCACATTTTTGCAGTCATTATAAACCACGTGTACGGTACTTTCTGCTTAATTGCTTGAGTGCCATCTGCTTAATTGCTACCTTGCCACTCATCTTTGTCTGTTGTATTTTGCGATTATTAACCACCCTGAGAGTCACTTGTTCACGGTCTCTGTTCTGGCATGGACGCGGCAGGGTATTAACGAGCACCCGTCGGTCACGCCGTTTTTCCCTGTTCCTGACCACATGGTCACAGGGGCTCACAGCGGTCCGATCCTCCCACCCCCCCCCCCCCTCGTTACAGGGTGGGACTGTATACCCGGAGAAGGGGGGGCTGTTTTAGGCTGCCACTGGTTGTCACAGCACTAGGTGTGAGGCTTGGCTCATATCACACTCATAACATTAGATTCTCCACTAATGAGTCCTTTTTTTTTTTTCGCCGTCAATTTGAATTTCATATTATATTTCACACATGGCAATATATGCAAAATGTACAACACTCCCGCCCCAACCCCAGCCCCCCCACAGCGCCAGAACCCGAATCCTTTTCATCAGCGGGATAAGAAGGGCTCCCGTCGTAAATGACTGCGGGAGATGGCACCTGCGAGGCGCTCTGCATTGCGCGAAAGTGAACCGGGCGAAATCGCAAAAGCGCCGTACAGGATGCTATAACGGGGGGGGGGGGGGGGGGGCACACAATTCATCTAAAGCCATTTCGAATCCACGGAGCAATTAAGAGCTGCCTGACAGGCTGCTCATCGCTAATATCAAAAGCCTGCTGATTAAAAATACCTTCTGATTAGATTCGCACGCGCCCGTTGAGAATCCTCCCGGCAAAGGAAAAAAAAAAAAGTTAGGAAGGAAGGCTTTCTGCTGCCAATACATACATTTTTGTGCTTTCTCCATTTGTAGAAACTGCTGGGCTGTAGGCGGGTGCATCCTAGACGGGTGCTCACAGTGAGGACGTGCGTCTGTCGATGTCGGAAATCACAGAGGAGGCGAACGGGCTCCTTTGGTCCGACGGGCCTACGCCGTCTGGCACCGAGCAAAGGTGGCGGTCTTTGAGCGGTCGACGCTCTCACCCCGCTTATTGACCGCGGGTTCGAATGAAAGGGATTCGGCAGGCTCAAAGGCTGCCAGCTTAAATGTGTGGAGGAGGGCTCGCTGCCACAGGCTCAGAAGGAGGGCGTAGAACAAGAAAACATTCAATTAACAGCGTCCGCGGCAACACCGATCGAAAAGCTTTGTTCTGCAGTCGAAATTAGCTTAGGTTAGAGCCGTGGGTTGCCAGGTTTCTCCGTGTACCCAACCGCAGTGCCGAACAAGCACAAGCACAAACAAGAGACAGCATACAGGACGCCAGGAGTTAAAAGACGAACACAAAAAACCCCCCCCCCCGTAAGTATCGATTATTTCCCCGTTTATTTTCGAAGACGATCACGCAGGAACATTGGGTACATTTACGGGGGGTGATGAAAGATGCACGAGACCTACCGGAGCGGGACTCGGGACCCCGGTGGGATTTCAAACAGGTCAGCGCTTTGGGGCGATATCCCCGAGTCAGCCGCAGGGCTTAACGCAGCCGCCTCTTTGAAGGACATTAATTGCAAAATGCAAATGGATAAGAGGTGAGAGGTCCGAGATCGTTTCAAGACCAGCGACTTTTATTTTCACTCATTCAGCAGCTGCGGATTAAAGCGATGGCATGGGGGGTGGGGGGTCCCTAGGAAGGAGAAAAGGAAGCCTGCGATGAACCCCCCGGCCCCGCCCTCCTCCTCCGCTAACTCCGCCAACTCCAAAGCGGGGTCTGATGTGAAGATGTCCTCCCCCCCAGGGCCGCCCGAGGGGACAGGCCCGACCAAAGCGCGAAAAGCATCTCTTTGAGAAGCAAAGCGACTCGCTATAACCGCTCTCCTCAAACACCTGACAGCATCGCGCACGTCGGCCGCCGCGCTCCGCGCAGAGCAAAAGGCATCGCTAGTTTCCAATTAGCTGCCGTCTGTTGCTGCCCCTCTCGTCAATTGGTTTAGTGTCACTGTCTCTGGAATGGCGTAATGAAGTCTAATAAGGCGACTTAATTAAGAGAGGGGGTCGGTTCAGACGGCTACTCTAGCGCCCCCCCCCCCCCGCCGCCCCCACCCCCTCTGCTGGAGAGAAGTATGACAGCTGCTCCAGGCTGAAGGAAAGAGAGAGGGGAAACATGAAAACAACAAAGCTTTGCAACAAAAGGGAAATCAAAAAACACGCTCATCGCTCGGCTGCAAAGATTAAGACTGAGGGGGGAGAAGAGAAGCAGCGGAGGATGCTTCACCTCCCTTATGAAGATGAAGAAGATGAAAAAGAAAAAGAGGAAAAAGGAAAAGGAAGAAGAAGAAGGAAGATTACAGCGATAATGATTACAAAATAACAGAAAATTACAAGTGCCAGAGCTGGTGAGAACGCAATAAACGAATGGAAAACGAATGGACAAAACTTAGCTCATCGTCACCACACAATCGGGTATTCATTTCATGCGCACAGGTGTGATTGTGCACGCATGTACAAAAGCAACGTGTCACAGCCAATGGGTGCCGGGGTTCATGCTTCGTGAAACGAACAGAACTGGAGCAAGTCCTTTGATTGGTTTTACCCATGTCAAGTGCCAGGAGGGATGTGGCCAATCTGCCACCTTCCCCCACTGTCAAAAAAATAAATAAAAGTTCCAATTTTCAGCATCACTGGAAAGACAGGCCCCATCAGACTTCAGTCCAGTGTGTTAATCGCAAACAGGACAAAGTACAAAGCCGTTTCCAGTGCCATTCTTTATATATAAAAAGTGATTTGTTTCTTACATATTGAAAGAAAACCCTGTACCTGACAGTTGGTGTGTGATTAGGGAATTGTGTCACAGCTTAAATCTGTCCAATTTTGGGGGTGGGGGGAGGAGAGCGTTCGAGTCAGTGTCAACGTCGACGGTCTTTTTATGCGTTAAGGCGTTTCCTAGCGCTCGCTGGATCAGCCGTTCTGTGTGATTTCTGTGGCTCTGCAGTCAGACGGCTCGCTAGATCTGTTATTAGTGACGAGCACTAGCCGTCTGGGCGGCAGTCTGAAAGGGCTTAAGGCCTAGCCCAATCCCTGAGCCCCGTCCGCAGTCCCGACCACTGAGCCAGTGAAAGTACGAGGCCAGTTTGCAGATGAACTCCGAAGTCTGAAGTCGCCGTTCCCAGCCTATCGAACGATCCGTGGCAACTGCTGGCCCACCAATGTTGTGCATCCACCAAAAGTGAATCCGCTAGCAGCAGGATCACGTACCTTTCGTACTATTGCTACTACTTTTGCAGTCTTTTAACAGAATATCATCTTAAGTGCCTCGTCTTAATGGTCCGGGGGCGTGCCGCTGTTGTGCCACAGTAGTTTCGCTGTAGTGTCGATGTGCAAAACTTGGGTGGGCCGATTGTGTCGACGGTAGGCCGGCCGCAGGCCGCTGTACGCTTGCTGGTTGGGGTTGGCTCGGTGAAGACATGCTGGGACACCTCTGAAGACCCTGGCTGAATACGACGCAAGCCGAAATATGTCACGGACTTCGCTTATGGACACATAGCAACGGCTATCCGTCCCTTCAGACTGACACTATGAAGATTTTCACGCCGCTTGTCCTAAACTTAATGAGCATCCCCAATAAATGTGTGCAAGGTCTTCTGTTTTCATAGCATCTCTGAAAGCAACGTGGTAGGAGACCAGCCTGATAATTGGTATGCAGTTGGAGAAGAGTGTTCAGCCTGAGGATTGTGGGTAGTCTGGGTTAGTAGTGGTTGCAAATTTGCTGCTTGCACTGAAATTTTGCATCTCTCTCTCTCTCTCTCTCTCTCTCTCTCTCTCTCTCTCTCTCTCTCTCTCTCTCTCTCTCTCTCACACACACACACACACACACACACACACACACACAAACCTCACCCCCCACAGACACACACGCACACACATACACAAACACACACGCACTCACCGCACACTCAGTCATAATATACGATGCAAATGAATAAAATCGACTCCTATATTTGCTTTGATGGTGTGTTTATTTATAGATGTGGAAAAACAGGGAAGGGTGGAGGGAGGGAGTAAGCGCTTTTCTCCTCAGCCCTCCCCCCCCCTCCTCCCCCCCCCCCCCTCCTCGACAGGCACAGACCCAACTGGGATTCAATTAAAACCAGTTAAGTGAGATTTGTTGGACTGCAACGGCAACACTAATGGGTTCAGCTTTGCAGATTCCTAATCCTCCTTTATGACATTTCATAAATAACAAAGTGCAAACAAACACACAAGTGGGAAATAAGTCAATAACAGATGCTAAGTGAATGCGTATCTGGTTAACACATCCACAAGTCAGCATTAGCCAAAGGCACACGCAAATGACTGGGCCATTATAGACTTGGGATTCATTTTCCTGCTCCAAGACACAATTCTGAGCGGCTTTCCCTTCAAGAGTCCAGTCTGACTCATGGAGAAATGCTCAATGACACCTGCTTTATACTGCCATGATTGTGGGTTACACACACACACACACACAGACGCGCAAACACACAGACGCGCGCGCATGCACAGACACACAGACGCACACACACGAAGAGAAATAAAAAGCAATCTGTGGCTTCTGTCTGATGATGCGTTCTTAATTTCTCCAGCTTTAAGTGGATCCACGCATAAAGAATTTAACACCAGGGTTATTAATTCATGTGAGTGAATAAGATCACAGGGAACAGCTACATGCAAACACATGCTCATGTACACAAACACACGCACGCAAGCACACACACACACACACACACACACACACACACACACGCACACGCACACGCACACACACCCTTCACCCTACATCACACATCAAACCAGAAACACAAACTTTGACGTCAACCTCGTACAAGCCATCGTCTAAAAACCATGTGCTCAACCAAGTAGTAGATCACATTTGATTTGTCTGATCTAGTTGAAAAACTTGTGGGACAGTTAATAATCAAGGACTACTACTATTTTTACCAAGTTCGGCATAGCCATTAGACATCCCTATGGCACACTTCAAACAAATGTCCGTCTTAACAAGCCTTTTAGTCTTGCAATGAGACCTAAAATCTTCTTTTTTTTTCCTCAAAAGTGGAAAATATTAGCTTGTTCAAAGTTACTTTTTGCTTGACAAGTGAAATTCTTACCCCACTGGCAAATCTTGAAATGAGTAAAAACTAGCTCACCCCACTGGCAGATAGTTTGTCTTATTTAGCAAAAAAAAGTAACAGAAATCTGATTCTAAAGTCTAAATATGAGATTACAATGCTTGTTAAGATTTGGTTTTTGCAGTGTATAGGGGCCTATAGCTCTTCTCATAATGTGTACTCGCTCAGCGGTAGGCCCGCAGAAGCAGTGGTGAAGCCATGGGCCTCATGCAGACAGCTTGCAGGGGACACTAATGAGGCATAAGAGCAGGAAAATCTCCCCAAGTCTAAGGCCCATTTTCTGAGAGACAAAGACGGATGGCGGTGAGAGATTAATTGGCGGTGAGAGATTAATTAGCGGAGGGACAGACGGGAGACGGTCCTCCTGCCCGAGGGACAGACGGGAGACGGTCCTCCTGCCCGAGGGACAGACGGGAGACGGTCCTCCTGCCCGAGGACGATGTGCAGAAAAACGCACACCGTCGAGCATAGTTTCAGTCACGGTCGACGCCGGGTCTAGGATTAATGCTACCCACGGTTGCCGAGTGACTTAGACTGATGCGTGACAGGTGAGGGAAAGGGGCTGCCAGTTTCGGCCGGGCGTCATTCCCACCCCGAGGCTCCTCGTCTTTCGCCGGTGCGAGCGGCAGCCGGCAGCTTGAGGTTATTCATTCCGGTTTGTTCTTCGGGTCTGCGATTACTCCCCCTGTCGGAACTGTGGCCGCGGAAGCCGGGTAAGAGGCGGCCGCCGGCGGACATCGGTAAAACGAGACGCGGCGACCTCGCCTCGCGCCTGGAGCCTGCCGAAATGAATTTTCCATCAAGCCCCAATCAGATGAAGTCCCACACACTCCCGCCAGATAGTCATTTTTATTTATTTTACAAATTTTATTACATCAATTCACAATAGTAAAGAGGGCCAGGGGGCAGAACTGGGACAGAGCAGAGACTCTAAAGGTGTGCAGACACTGTACCCCAGATCCGGGTACAGTTGCTTCAGAAAATGGCATAGCTGCAATGCAAACAGACGACAAAATATGAAATGCGAGCAATGGAATCCTCCCTGCGACAGGACAACTGGCAATGAGATAAAGAAAAGCAATGCAACGGTGGCAGTGTGAGCCTGGCTGTGGCGTCTCGGAGACACGCCGCACGCGCGCAGAGAGAACGCACTCCTCGAGCGGCGGTAATGAGGAGAAATGCTCGCAGTCGCGCTCACCGCTGAGACAAATCACTTTCTCCCGGGTAGGCTTTTAGTTTCATTTGACCACGAAAGAGATGCTTCATGAGCTGTACTGCTAAAAAAAAAAAAAATAATAATAAAAATGTTACCTTGAAAATGCAATCTATTCCTGTTTTGTAACAAATCCACTGAGAGAAGCAACCGGAAAAATGCTGACATACTTGAGCGTTCCTGAGTGCCTGTCTGCGGAATGGCTGGAGTCCTTCATGAGCACAAGCCGGCCCACGGGTTAGGTTCCCCCACAATGCACTGCGACACACAGTGGTTTCCGAGAGCTAAGTGTTTAACAAAAAAAATTTTAAATAAAAAAATCTTCTTACATTTTCTTTGTTGGCTTCAGACTGTACGGAGTGGCACCTTAAGCGGACCCTTGCAATAAACACAAGCAATTAAAATCAAACAAATCCTCCTAAGTCATACCCTACCCACGCCCTACACTGTTTACAAACTGCAATCAATTTGAGAGAATAGCAGCCTGCATAATTTGTGAGTCATTTATTTTTTTTCCCCCAGAACAAACAAAGTACCATTTCATATTGAAAATCTATAGATGAGAAAAAAATACACCCAAACACATTCACTGAGATGATTACGGATAAAGTGATCGTGCGACCAGTAGCTAAAGGGGAGGAAAGCTGTCCTTTGTTTTGTTTTGTTCAGCAGTGAAATGAGCCCTAAGCTCTTTGATTCCCGTACTGTGTACATTTATTTTCTGTGAAAAGCATCCGTCTACCAAGGCGGCATGCAATTGTTCCATTTCGTTCCTCCGACCATTAGGTTCGTCAATATGGATGGACCTTCTGGGGCCAGATGCATCGAAACTTTTATACCAGAATTTGTCATGGTACATGACCTCCTCGTAGTGACGTAATTCCTCCCATAAAAGGGGGGGGCGTCACTGCGGAAATCCTCTTCATTTTTCTCGTCAATGCATATTGAGACGTGAGACAGCTCCGGTGATTGATTCTAAGTCTGTACTGGCTGCGGCGGCACACCAGTAAGGCTTCCTAATCGGTTAGCGCGGTGCTACATCGATTGGTTTATAAGACAAAGTGCGCGTGCTTCGCTACAATATCTGCCTCGGCCTCCCCTACTAAAGGACCACCGCCGCGTTTTATCGTCTGCGAGTGCTCGCTATTTTGTTAAGGCATGAGCGCCTTGTGCACTGAATACGGGGGAGCCATGGATAGGGCCGATGGCTCCCCGATAAACTCAGGGTTTATGGTCCCGACTACATCAGTCGGACAATATCAACACCTCAACAGTGTATGACATAAATCATCAAGGCGGTCTGAAGTCCCGCCGATCGTTAGACGTGACCCAGCGTCTGCTAACGTGGGCACTTCCCAGACTTACCGCTCTGCGTGCCGTACACCTACCAGGTATTCGGAACGGTAGAGCAGATGTTCTATCTCGCCAGGAGATTCATCCCGGCGACTGGCGTCTCCCGCCCCGAGGTGGTGGAGGAGATATGGCGTCTCCGCCCCGAGGTGGTGGAGGAGATATGGCGACGCTTCGGTCGTGCTCAGACAGACCGTTCGAGCCCCCTGGGGATAGACGCATTAGCGCACGAGCGCGCCGGACGGCCCGCTACGCGCGTTTCCACGCGAGTCGCTGATCAATGCGACTCTGCACAGGGTCGGCACGAGCCGCCACGAGCTCCTGCCGGTAGCGCCCAGACGGTCGAGGAAACCCTGGTTTGCCACGGTCCCCGGCCTTGTTTACGATCCGCCCTGGGAAATCCCGGTTCGGAAGGATGTGTTCTCACAACAGAGCGGCACTGTTTGGCACCCTCGTCCAAACGTGATGAATCTCTGGGGCACGGCCACTGAGGAGCCCCGAGTCTTCGATAACTGAGTGCGGCTGCCCCGTCCGGCAGACGCAACTTAACTCCAGAGCCCCCTCTATGAGGAAGGCCTATGGGTATATGTGGCAGCCATTTAGCTCACGGTTCAGCCCTATGAGCCTCTCGAGATGATCAACCTTAAGTGGCTTTCTTTTAAGATGGCGTGTCTGCTAGCGATGGCATCAGCAAGACGCATTGCTGAGCTCTGTGCGCTCTGTCCATCAGCGCAGAGTGTCTAAGGTGGAGGCCGACTGACTCAGGAGTCACACCGTGGCCTAATCCATCATTTCTGCCCAAAATAGTTTTGGCATCAACCAGCCCATCGAGCTCGCTGTGCGTCACCCCCCCCCCCCCCTCCAGGCAAGGACCTGTGGGACGCACACCAGATATGTCCAGTGCGTGCGCTGCGACGCTACGTCAAAGCTACCGCTTCTATCAGACGTACAGGGCAACTCTTTGTTTGCTACGGCAAGACCAAAGGGACAGCGCTCTCAGCTCCAAGCCTCTCCTGATGGGTAGTGAAGGCAATAACCACGGCCTATGAGGCTAGCACTAAACCCTTGGCTATTGATATCCAGGACCGATCCACAAGAAGTATGGCTACCTCATGGACAGCCCTGGAAGGCGTACCTCTTAAAGAAAAGTTTTATCACGTCTCAATGTGGTGCCAGGCTCAACGGTCGGTGCAACCGTCTTACCTGCAGCCTTGGCATCCACGTAAAAATGATGGTCCCTCCTGACATTTTGGGTATGAGTCATCCATATTGATGACCCTAATGGTCGGAGGAACAAAACAGAATGAATGGTTATGACGGTAACCATGTTCTATGAGTTCCGGATGACCATTAGGGGTCATAGTCACTCGGGACCATTTAAGAGCAAGAAAAGTGTTCCGAGGATTTCCGCAGTGACGCTACCCCCCTTTATGAGAGGGATTACGTCACTACACAGAGGTCATGTACCATGACAAATTCTGGTATAAAAGTGGCAACCCTAATGGTCATCCAGAACTCATAGAACATGGTTACCGTTGTAACCGTTTTTTTTTTTTTTTAAAAGAGCTTTTATCAAAAAATGTGTACCAGAAAACTACAGCTAAAGCATCTCTGTATATAAAAGAGTTGTGAGGTGAAAGGAGTCAGTCTACCAATTGCTAGAGATTGGTGAAAATCTTTTAATTCTTCAGCCGGCACATGCATTTTTGAAGTCTTTCGCTATTTATTATCTGTATTTCTGCTTGAGAGGGACAAAAATTATGTGTATATGTACACACCACGCACACACACACACACACACACACACACACACACACACACACACACACACACACACACACACACACACACACACACACATGCACACACACATACACACATACACACACACGCACAAATTCTTTGGATGAAAGTAACTGAGGAGCCATTTTAATTTGCAACATTAGTGACACAGACGAGAGGCAATAAACCCATACAATTTACAAACAAAAGTGGCGGTTACAGTGCTCCTGGCACACATCACAACACGTCGTGGCGCTAATTACCACTCAGAAGAGTTTGTTTCCAGAACAGGCACAAAAACAAATCCATAACAAGACAAAACTTTCAACGGAACACTTCAACCACAAAGGAGGGAAACAGAAAAGTCACCAAAGGCCATTTCTTCGAGCTATCCTGTCAAATTTTCTCTCAGCTCTCTCCCGCTCATCTTATTTATGTAAGCGTCTCATCCTCATAAATTAAAACCCGTCGCGCGCAGGCGCGGCCCATCAAATCACATTTTCCGTGGGCGATCCGTACGCTGAGGTCAGCAGCCGGGACTGTTTGTTACAGTCTGGAAGAATTAGCGGATATAGCAGGCGTAGCGGGCCACTCACAGTCGTCAATAATGATTAAAAGCTTCAGAGTAAGAGAAAGTTTGCAGCGAATAAGAGCAAATGTGAGCATTGGAAATCAAAGCATTAACTTTAAATTCTCCAGGTGTCCATTCAGAGGGACAAGGCAACCCCACTTCATAAGTCTGATTAAATAAGTTTTAGTATTAAGTGAAAAAAATAAAAAAATAAAAAAATAAATATAGATTTTTATTTTTTTTTTGTTGCAAATCTGTGCTAATTTTGAAATAAAACTTTTCTTCTCTGCTACCATGAGGCATCCCAGTAAAGGAATGTGACTAGCTGCAGAGGTGGGAATAATGCCCCCTCTTTAGGACCACGGACTCACAATGTTAGCCGTCATGGATTTCTCCTGTTCATTTTAATTAGTCTGCCACACGCAGATCTCTCTTACTCTCTCGCACTCGGATTCAGATTTCTTTAGCATTGAGCCAAAGGACCATTTCTAAGGGATTCTGGGTTATTAAATGAAAGCATTATCTTGTATTACGAGTACTTGATATGCTTTTGAAAACAAGGAATTTGTCCTTGTTCCCCGTCCCCATCAGCAGACCATGTGCGTGTTCCAATGCAACAATTTCAGTCACTGCAAAACACTATTTCTGTAGAGGATGGCTGGTCTTCCCACAATGCACCGCAGCAAACGCCATCCTCAAAGCACGAGCAGATGAGAGAACCATTTTGTTTTTAATGGAGGATTCATTGAATAAAGCTTTCTGTTCTTTCTTTATTTATTTATTGTTGGCATTCCATTATGTATAAAGTGGCTCCACTAAGGACGCCGATGTCTTAAGTCCTTTTCCCCCAGAACCAATAACATTCCCGAGTAACTCTACAGACCCGGGTCTTAAAACCGCCGTTCTTGTATTGCCGGCGGCGCCCGGGAAAGCCTCTGTTTTCGCCCGGGAAAGCGGAGCGACAGACGGAAAAACCTGCAAATGAGGCAGACTCATTAACACAACACAGCGACAGCAGAACTGAAGGCAGAGGATGAAGGGATCGATGCATCACGAGGGGCTAAACCAATTCTTGTTAGCATCAAATGCAACCAGCGGCGAACAAACAGCACAAGACAACGAAAAACAACAAGGAAAACTTTAAATGAGAACGAGGAATCGAACGAAGGACAGGGTGAACGAGCGTGCGGGGCGCGTCTGGCTTTTTGAAATGGCAACCGGCCTTTCGGTCTCGGGCATCTAATGCCACTGCGCTCCTCATTTACTTCAACCTTTGCATATTTCAATTACAGCCACATCTATCTTTGCAACAGGGCCGAGCCTCAATTACACACAAATCCCTGGGCTCAGGTTTCCCAAAGGTCTCTAAGAGCTTGTTAGAGAGAGTGTGTGTGAGAGAGAGAGAGAGAGGAGAGAGAGAGAGAGAGAGAGAGAGAGAGAGAGAGAGAGACAGAGACAAAGGGAGAGAGAACAAAGACATACAACTTCGTCACCGGCTCAGGGGCGGAGTCAAGGTGTCAATCACAGGGTTGCGACTGCGTCACGAGGCAAATAAATTCAGACCCAATTAAAAAAACGTCCCACTTCCGGAAAACGAGCCCACATTGTTCTGCGAATGACAACATCTTAAAATAGCGCTTACGTGGCGTGGATGATTTGTAATGCCTTCAGAAGAAAAGGAATCTCGGTAAAGGGTTTTTTTTCTAGCAAGCTTTGACATCGTTCGAAGAGAAAAAAAAAAAGAAATAGTTCAAATTTGGTGAGAGATTTTATTTACTTTGAAAGCTTTAACTACTCTTCACTTTGGAGAAATACAGAAATACAGGTATTTTCTGTGATATAAGCAGTGAATTGATACAATTGACTGCCTTGGCCTTCTCTTCCTTCAGAAATTACAGAGGTAATACCCATAATACATATTGTTCACATCCACTGCTCTAGCTACCAGAAGATATCACCATCAGCTAAAAGAAGCTGATTTCTGTGAACTGAACACAAGGACATCCATGTAAGGCGAAGCGAACACAGGGAAAGAGGAGAATCCAGGCCAAGATCACCAATTCTCAATTTCACAGATGAAACGCACAATAATAAACCAACCTCACATTTAGCTTCATAAGAAAGATTTTACATCACCAGCAAAATAACAGCAGCAAAAATAGCAGCAGCAAGAACACAGACAATTGTCAACAACAATAAGGGTAAAAACAAACAAACCAGCAACAGTAAAAAACACACACACACACACACACACACACACACACACACACACACACACACACACACACACACACACACACACACACACAGATAGCAAAAAAAAAAAGTAGCAAACAAACAGAAAAAGAAAAGAATTAAACTACAGCTGTAACCGCTGCCACAATAAAACAGCAACAACACTGTGAAATCTCATTAGGGGGCTGAGGATATGATTTCTGTCTCGCTCGGGAGTCTGAGTGGATCGGCAATGCAAATGTGACGTGAAGCTCGCCTTGTCAAGGGTTGAGATTGGGGACAGACCCAAAGGGGGAGGGGGGTGCCATTTCCTTATTGGCTATTGTGCTACAGCTCCCCCCCCCCCCCCCCACACAGTCACTTTCCCTTGACAAGATGGCAGCCTGTCTTCAGAGCGAGAGGCAGGAGCGAAGCCTTCCCTCCCCCGAGCCTCTCATCTCATCTCTATAAGTCTCATTATTTGGCATTCTGTATTTTTTTTTTTTTATGTTACTTTATTTCGTTGTTTTGTTTTGTGGAAGAAAGTTCTCAGCTGGATAGGCCGCAGGTGGCGAGAGCCAGCGCGCGGGCGCGGCTCGAGCGTGGAGCGTGGCCGCGACTCAAAATGGGATCGTTAGGCTCCTGGCAGGAGAGGATCAGGCCCCCTCAAAAGAACTCATTCAAGCGACTGTAATAACGCCTTTAATCCAGAGTGTAATAGCAGCAAAGAGCTTCATTCTGAATTTTAAATGTATATACCGCTGTAAAATACAAAATGACATAAAATTATACATGCCGAGTAGCTAATTTGTTTACTTACCATCTAATGCTGTAATTAAATTTCTGAAATTCACTTTTATGCAAACCAATGCAAAAGTATTCAGTGGTCAACCCTCTTCTGATAAAGGCTATAAGCATGACACAACACCGGTCATAGCCAACCATGACAGCGCATTACAACAGTACAAATTTCACAATGATGTGAGTATGTATGAATGGATTCATTACATACAATACAATTACAGCAAATATTAACGATAATAAAATAAAAATTCCGTACGGTACGGGGAGGGGTAACCAACTGATTTAGAAGCTCTGTATGGTGGGGGGAGGGGTTACCAACTGATTTAGAAGTTCTGTATGGTGGGGGGAGGGGTTACCAACTGATTTAGAAGTTCCGTACGGTGGGGGGTAGGGGTTGCCAAATGATTTAGAAGTTCCGTACGGTGGGGGAAAGGGTTACCCACTGATTTAGAAGTTCCGTACGGTGGAGGGAGGGGTTACCAACTGATTTAAAAATTCTGTACGGTGGGGGGAGGGGTTACCAACTGATTTAGAAGTTCCGTACGGTGGGGGGAGGGGTTACTAACTGCTTTAAAACGTTCCATACGGTGGGAGAGGGGTTACTAATTGATTTAGAAGTTCCGTACGGTGGGGGGTAGAGGTTACCAACTGATTTAGTAGTTCTGTATGGTGGGGGGAGGGGTTACCAACTGATTTAAAAGTTGCGTACGGTGGGGGGAGGGGTTACCAACTGATTTAAAAGTTGCGTACGGTGGGGGGAGGGGTTACCAACTGATTTAAAAGTTGCGTACGGTGGGGGGAGGGGTTAGCAGGTACAGCCTTACCTGGAATAGTTGAACAGCCGGCTGCCCCAGACGGCGTGCTCTCCGCGGGCGGCGGCGTGGAAGAAGCAGGCGTCAGTGCCGTCGAACCTGTTGAGGCCGTCATCGGTGTTGCTGGAGGCATGGCTGTGTACCACGTCCAGCAGGACCACGATGCCCAAGGAATGAGCCGCGTCAACTAGCCTCTTCAGCTCCTCAGGAGTCCCGAAACGGCTGCGGGCCCAGACAGACAGAAGAACCACATTTAGACCATGAGCGGGGCGCATTGCGACCGCGAGCAGATCATATTGTGACCATGAGCAGGGCTAAGATAGCTCTGCTAACAGTACCGGGGACATTCCTGTGTGCACACTCATATTAATCTCAATCTCCAGCCCTGGATGGTACCAGTGTCTGTTGGCTTTCAACAAGCGCTTCATTTAAGTTGTGATTGGCCAAATTGGACTATATATAGTAGGATTAAATAAAGGACTAAATTGGCTGCTGACTGAAAGGAAAATCACCCCAGGACTGGGGTTTGAGATCCCTGTTTTAAATTATTATTTTATTTAGTTTATTTATTTAACTTATGACATGATACCAGATGGCATTATTCTGTACACATTGGCATCCACACACTACCAGGTTTTAATTTTTTTTAAATTTTACATCAGTTGTAATCTAGTTCGAATTAAAACAAATTGATCATGTTTGTGAACACTGTTTTTATAGTTTACCACACTAAGTGACCATTACTGTATATTTTGCAGGGAGGGATATCTCCTGTATCTTTAGTCTCTAACACTTTCATGTAGCACTAGTTTCTTGATCTTGATGTTGTAGTTTATCGTGCTTCTCGTAATCGGGCCTCACTTCTCTTAAGACTTAGCCATAGCCTACTGACTTAGCCTTAAGACTTAGCCATAGCCTACTGACTTAGCCTTAAGACTTAGCCATAGCCTACTGACTTAGCCTTAAGACTTAGCCATAGCCTACTGACTCAGCCTTAAGACTTAGCCATAGCCTACTGACTTAGCCTTAAGACTTAGCCATAGCCTACTGACTTAGCCTTAAGACTTAGCCATAGCCTACTGACTTAGCCTTAAGACTTAGCCATAGCCTACTGACTCAGCCTTAAGACTTAGCCATAGCCTACTGACTTAGCCTTAAGACTTAGCCATAGCCTACTGACTTAGCCTTAAGACTTAGCCATAGCCTACTGACTTAGCCTTAAGACTTAGCCATAGCCTACTGACTCAGCCTTAAGACTTAGCCATAGCCTACTGACTCAGCCTTAAGACTTAGCCATAGCCTACTGACTTAGCCTTAAGACTTAGCCATAGCCTACTGACTCAGCCTTAAGACTTAGCCATAGCCTACTGACTTAGCCTTAAGACTTAGCCATAGGCTACTGACTCAGCCTTAAGACTTAGCCATAGCCTACTGACTTAGCCTTAAGACTTAGCCATAGCCTACTGACTCAGCCTTAAGACTTAGCCATAGCTTACTGTGCAAACTAGACTCGATGTTCATGGCTATGGATAGCTGCTACTGCATGATATAACTGTACTTTATCGGACATGTTTGTAGTTGTTTCAATGACCTTCAGTATGCACTTATTGTACATCGCTTTGGATAAAAGTGTCTGCCAAATGAGTGTAACGTTAATGTTATACTAATGGCATGTGGACCTGGCATGTGACCGTGCTCAATGTTTTGGGAACAGGATGCACTGTGACCCACATAAGCTCTAGTTGGGGCTGCCTGCTCAAGGGCGAGGCTCGCTCCCTGTCAGTATTCGTGTGCGTCTAAAGCAAAGAGCCTATTATCTGATACATTTATACTTGTTATTTTGCCTTATGTGCGGCCAATATTAGCTTCAAACAGATGGTGTTAGACATACTGTATAAGTAGCATTAACTTGAATCCAAACATAGCCATGCCCTTCTTCATACAGACTTAATAGCTTCTATTGTTTTGCTACAGCCTGGTGTGTTGTGGGGGAAAATGTGGCGTGTGGGGTGATGCATCTCTATGCCAACGACCCATTTTCATTAATATTGTGCTTTTATTAGCGTGAACCAGTGGGCCTTCTGTTCGTGGAAAAAATATGAGTTGAACCTTTGTGTCTTTGAGAAAGGCGCTTGCAGGAAGGGTACAACAAAATAACCCAGGTTGATGGAATATGCAGAAGCTGGCTGTGCGCCTAGAATAAGTTTTGTCTTCATATAGCCAACGTGCTTTGCATAATCGTTGTGCTCAGCATAGCTACAGGCACCTGTCATAAAAAATATAAAGGTGTTACACGAGCCAATGGAAATATTACATGAGCCACAAAACGAGGGCGTAAACACAATCTTATGATTACTAAAATGCTAGTAGCTGTTGAATATAACCAATAAAAATCTCGCCTAAGGGCATATATACAAAATTAATGTTTATGTTTATGTGACGGGACAAAAAGCCCTATAAAAGGTGTCTGTGGACTCCTGCTCCCTCGAGACGGCACACTGCGCCCCTCTCTGACGGTGCTCTTTGAGCTCCACAGCGCTGTCTGTAAATATACTCCGACTCGCGGTGTGGAACCAAGACCACTTTCCCGAAGGTGTTTTCCTCGAATACCTTATAATGACAACAGACACAAACCCTCATCCTTACAATTACCTGTTAATTTATGTCACTCAAGAGTATGAACATGAATATGTATGAGCTCTTATGAACGGTAAGCGGCAGTTGCGTAAGTCATACAGTAGGAGCAGACAATTCAGCATGGTCTCCTAATAATAGCAAAATTGGAAGCAAAATTCTGATTGGCTGTGAACGCCATGCTGCAAATGGCTGACTTTCGCCTCAGCGTGTAACCCAGGCGCCTCGTCTATAATAAAGAAATTTGACATCAGCACTTTCCATCAGCTCAATACAAAACCATCTCTTAGCGTTCCAGCAGACTCTTCTTCCAGATAGAGCCTTAGTTTTATCTAAAAAGTCTCTAAAAAAGAGACTCCAGTCGTCCGACGTTGAATCAAACAGACTGATTCAAAAATGCTTCTGATAAGCCATGTGAATGAGACGGCACACTATAAATAAAACTTTGGTTCTCCCAATTAAAATTTTTTAAGTGTCTGATTACAATACCACTTTTGAGTTTGCTCAACTTTCAAGGTTTAAGGTTCGGTGGATTAAAAATTCTATGCTCCGGCGACAAGCCTTTTATGTTGCCACGGCAAGTTGTTTTAACTCACATTGTGCTGTTCAGCTAACAAGATTAATAGGTCCAGTAAAATATTTGTGGATTTGTGAACTACAACGTAGAAACTTTGTCCTTGTCTGTGACAGAAAAGTTGCACTTGAAAGTATCTCACAGTGTGCAGGAGATATTTTTATTTATTTCAGTCTGTGTCTCCTCTATGCACCTGTGTTGAGCCTTTTTTTCAGGTATGCATTTAGTACTTTTCACACCGACATAAAAACAGAAAGTGTTCGTGGGGTAAAAATAAACAAGGCATGGCAAAATTCCTGTCGCTTGGGCTAGCCTACTCTTTTGAGTAAAGACCGCTTGCCGTGGCTTCTAGCCTATAGGTTTTCACTTTATCCGTCCAAAATGTTTTTGTACCGGGCTCGGGCTGTCGCTGGTCGTAGTAGTAAAGTGCTTGAACACAACTACCTGCTCTGCTGACCCACCTCCCAACCAGAAGAAAAGCCTGTCCCTATCCTGGTGTTCTGTGTGAAGTTAAAACGCTCTGCTACGCCTTTAAGCGGGTGTGCTGCTGTGAAACGGGCTTGAGACACAGCTTGCAATTGTTCAGAGAAAATGTCCCACCCCTAATAAGATTATAGGGACAAAAACAGGCCATTGAGCTCGTCTAGGCCAGACAGTTAGGCCCTACAAAATGGAGTATCCAGCACCGTGCAGTGTCTGAAATCCAATACGTAGGTCTCTGCCTCCATTAAATTACTGTGCTAGCTGTTCCGCACATTGACAACATTGACAATACCTCCTGGTTGCCATGAATTAGCAATAGCTCATTTCCATTTATGCCCCCGTGTTCTACTGACTGAATGTGCAAGTGAGGCTAATGGGTAAGGCTAATCTATTGGTACAGGGAAATGCGCAGTACAGATGTGTAGGGATGGGGGTTTGATCCACCTGTGGGCCACGCCCATCAAACTAGCACCTGAGCACACCATCCACTGCACCCCATGGAGCAGAGATGGGGCAGGTGCCCCCTCCTCCCCCCTGTACTGAACGGAAGATCTCATTGGACGAACCCTCAAGAGTTCCCGCCCCTAAAGTGGCGGAAAGACTGTCGTTTACTGTACCACCAGTGCCCGCGTCGACCTCCTTAAACACGTTTAACCTTTTTTTCCCTCGTCTGTGAATGACAATTTACCACATGAATGGGATCCATCAGACTGTTTAGATGCAAACAAACCTTGATAAAGTAATGTGGACAAAGCTATTTATCCCCCACCACATCTCCTGACTCATGGCCTTTCCCTTTATAATACATCCCTGCCCCACTCCTCCCCAGACACGCACGCACGCACACGCAAACATGCACGCACACAAACAGACACCCACACACACACACACTCAAACCTCAAGCCACGGGCCTTTTCCGCAAAATTGAACAAACAAGATGACTCTGATGTTCAAATTAAATTAAAAAGCAGTTTTAGATTAACACTGAAATATACATACGTCAAACCCCCCCCCCCCCCCCCACCCCCACCCCCACCCCCACCCCCTCCCACGTGTCTGACTCCGCCCATTTCTCTTGGGGATTTCGTCAGATCAGCTTCCCTTGCAAATACACACGCAGTGATAGCATTACTCCCTCCTACTTCTCAGAATGGGGAAATGCACAGGTTTTAAATGACCGCGGGAGATTAATCATGAGTGAAATTACTCTGTATACATTACACTTTATCTATACTCTACTCTACAGCAGGATATGCCTCCCCACAGGAATGGAGCATATAAATAAAACTCCTGACAAATCATCCATTTATTATTAAGCCAAAGGAGGACCCCCCGCTCTCTCCCGCTCTCTCCTCTCGCCGAACGCCTTATTTTCCCTTTTTCGCGAGCGTTCCTTTTTTGGGGCTGGATTTATCAGGGGCCACTTCTCTTTCAGGATTAACTGCAAATGTGTTTACAGGAAGATTAGCGCCTGTGTCGCGGTCCCTCGTCGTGATTTAGGGGTAGAGTAGTGGCTCCGGCACTCGCGACCATCCCTTACGGTAGCAGAAAATTAAAACCGTTTAGTTATTGTCACACATACAACTACCAAAGCTTTTGTACTATAACACCAATAAAAGTGTCCTGGGCGAGGCACGGGAGATGTATTTTTATTTTTTGTACTTTTTCTTGGGAAAAAAAAGAGGCCAATCAATGCATTTTTTACTCAAACAGTAAAAACAAAATGTTCCGATAAAACAAACCATACGTTAGTCATTAGTTTGAAATCCAAAAAAGTCTGACCCAAAACCTAATTACTGATTATACACCTGGTACTATTAGCACTTAAACTAAAACAATAATAACAAAAATCAATAACTACTACTACTACTATTACTGCAACAGGAAGAAGAGAAAAAATGCCAGTGTTTCCATTACTACTACAACCACCATTACTGCTACTGCTACTACTAGTACCTCCCTGACTACTATTACCAGCACTGCTACTACTGCTACTAGTAATATTACTACTCTCCTGCTATTACTACAAAAACCACTGCTATGACAGGCAATCGTATTATATCATTAGCACAAGTGTGACATAATTAATGCACTCCTTGAGTTCAGTCGCAGGAAAATAATTATCAAATTTATATAAAATCCCATCATTTGTGTGTGTGTGTGTGTGTGTGTGTGTGTGTGTGTGAGCCCAACTGTAGACGACACAGAGCCTCGGCTCGAGGCTGAAATCGCGAGGGCGTAAAAAGCCACCGGCGCTAGCCCTCTCACCTGGACGCGGCGAAGAAATTGGTGACTTGGTAGCCGAAGCTGGCGTAGTAGGCGTGCTCCATCACCGCCATCAGCTGTATGCAGTTGTAGCCTGTTTAGGATTAGGAGAGAGAAGGAAATATACAATTACTTTAAAATATCAACTGACTTTGTGTCAGCAATTTGTGCAAAACATAATGTGTCTGCTTTTACTGCAGCAGGGTTATCCATAATGGGAATGTGTGGGCCTCGGTGGATAAAGTTTATAAAACAAAAATAAAACTAATTTTAAATAAACATTAATTAAGGTTCAGGCCACAGAATTGGCCACCTAACAAAAAAAGAAGCAAATCACATCGCAGCCCCAGAACTGAACTGTGTAATAATAATTGGTTTCATAACATTGCCTACATGCAATAAAGTCTCCCTGTCCAGTGTCCACTACATAAATAAAAAGAAAACTTCAGCCAAAATCGCAATATAGTGTAATGTCAAACCAATAACATCACCGGCGGGTTTGCTATGCTCTGCGGTTTAATATACTTGCACGTCACCCCCTCACATTTGAGCCTTTTGCTCTCCAAGGATTGGGGTGGCTCTTAATTTTCTGGCAACAGGCAATAAGTACCCTCTACCCCTGTGGTCATAAACAGGACAGTGGCCATGTATGCTAGCAAATACAAATTTATTGGATTTTTTTGTTTGTTTATGTGTACTCATTCAGTTTAGAGCAGTGTAAAACAAAAAACTGTAATTACAATGCAAAAGACCAATAACAATGGCTATACCTGCATGTTTGAGGCACACACCGTGGTTTTTATTCGATGTCATCTACACCGCCTCCATTGTAAAACCCTTTTTCCTAATTTACTCTCTCCTCCTCGTTACGCACGGGAGTGTTCCCTGCTCGTCTACACGCTAGACTCCACAGGCAGGCTCTTAAAATGGAGCCGTCCGACACTCGACTGAACGGACAGCCGCACCTTAAAGCCAAGGTCTATCGGAGGGCCTATCATGATGTGCAGAGAGAGAGAGATAAAGACTCCACCCACCAGGATCGGCCCTACCAGAGAGCCACTGTCCACGCCCTGATCTTTTTCCTCCAATCAGAGGCTGGAGCTGATTATGAGGTAAGAAGCTCCATTCCTGGAGGCCCGGCGTGTATGCAGGTTGTCGGTTTCCACCAAATGCCTTGCCTCAATTAGCTAATTAGCTATATATGCCAACAGCAGGTCACTTGTAGAGCGTATTCCAGTGAAATGTTTCATATAATAACACAAAAACAGGTTTCAGCTGTCATTCATGAGCTTATCAATTCATGTAGCTAAAAGGTCAGATCGCACATACGATTTGGCTTATGAAAAATAACAACAACAAAAAAACCAGAGCAGAAGTCTGAAATCCAGGAACAGATATGGGCCTTTTCACCTCACTCATATGATGGGTTTCTGAATGGCAACCCCAGGAACAGATATGGGCCTTTTCACCTCACTCATATGATGGGTTTCTGAATGGCAACCCCAGGACTTGAGATGGAACTGATGCTTTTTTACTTTTGCACAAGTTCAAGTGTTCCTTCATAAAACTGCTTCAGATGAGCTAACTCACTGAAACAAGAGAATGGGAGTATTACAGAGAGAGGGAAATGGGTGAAGACAGAGAGAGAGAAAGAGAGAGAGAAGGAGAGCGAGAATATATATCTGTCGACTCTCTCAACTCACTGTACCATATGCATCTGCCACATTGAATGCTTTCAGCGCACCTTAGAGTGCAGGGAAATGTGAAATACATATCCACGTCTTTTAAATTATATTATGGGCTGTAGGACACCTTGCCAATTTCAAGGTTAAGCAATTTCAAAAGACACATTTAAGTATGCATGGGTTAACTTTGCTATAGCTTGCAGTCGGCTGGCGCAGAGGTAGCCCAGCTTAAGTTTAGAGCATGTAAGCGCCCCGTGAGTAGCTCAGTGGGAAATGGGGCCCACGCCCAGGAGTGCAGTCAAGGCCTGTGGCCTAGAGCAGAGGCTTGGGGGTCTAGGCTAAACCATCTCCCATCAATCTCATCTGCTGAATATTTATTTCCCATCGCCGCCATGCTACGGGAATTAACTCACTGTTCTTCAACACAACTTTACTGAAATAAATACTTAAATAAATAAATGACAGCTTGTGCAATTAATCAAGCGCTGCCAAACTGCTGCCAAGGACCTTGACGCTAACTGTTTTCTCTTCATTGTTTTGTGAATTGTTTAATTTATTTTCTTTAAATATATTTTACCTCCCACCAACCTACAATTATTAGCAAATCTGTGCTGTAAAGACTCGGAGGAATGGTGGTCAGGGATGTGACCCCTGTTAAAATTAGCCATCCTCATTGCCCGCGGGTCCGGCTACGCTTAAAGCCAGGGCTTGTCAGCAATGGAAATTTCATGCTAATTCATTACAATAGCTTAGTTGTAATTGCCGCGGCTTAAAATAATTCACATTGGCTGCCTATTCTGGGCCCTAATGCCATCGTCTCACCGCTAACGATGCTCAAAAAGTGAGCAAATGTTAGCACAATGTATAGTAGAATGCAAATGATTTACAGATTTGTTACGCTACCAGGATGTTTTGAACGTCTGGGGAGAATAAGAATATTGCTACAGACACACACACATTTGAATCAACCGAGATCTTTCAGCAAGAAGCCTCCCTTAAGCCTTTTAGATGTAGTCATGTGAAAAAGTAAGTACACCCTCAAACAGTAGTCAGTTTTTTTTGACATATCTGGACACAAGTTTATTTTATTTTAATTTCAACCATATTGATTGATTAAGGTAAACTAATTCAACAAATGATGCTAAAAAAGTAGACTTCGGAATAACTTAAGCAATTGAAATGAACATAAATGCATATTCCTCATGAGGAAAAAAAAACCCTACCTTTGCCATCAAATATATTGATTAAAATTGATGTCTGGTGCACAAAACAGGTGTAAATGATTGTCCAATTATTAGATAATAATTTGGAAGTTCGATGCTTACATAAAAACAGACAATTGGTCTGGTTTGGACCTAACCATTGAGGTGTGTGCTAACATATCATGCCTAGGTCAAAAGAGCTAGCCAAAGCCCTGAGAAAAAAGATTATTGATTCTCATGAGACTGGGAGGGGTTACAAAGCCATTTCAAAGCAGTTTGAAGTAGATCATTCAACTGTTCAACGCATCATATCTAAATAGAGAAAATTTCACATCACCGGAAATCTACGCAGGACATGCCGTCCCACGAAATTCACCCCAAGAGCAGACCGAAAGATGCTCCTAGAAGTCTCCAAGAACCTAAGGGTAACATCTAATGACCTACAGACTTCACTTGCCACAGTTAACATGAAAGTGCATGAGCAACAATCAGAAATAGATAGCGCAAACTTGGCCTACATGGGAGGATATAAAGGAAGAAGCCCCTACTCTCTAAAAAGAATAGAAAAGCATGATTGAACGATTGGCAAACAACATCTGGATAAAGTTCAAAACTACTGGGAAAATGTACTCTGGACTGATGAGTCAAAGTTGGAGTTGTTTGGGCGCAATGCACAACGTCATGTTTGGCCAAGATGCAACACTGCCTTTGAGCAGAAGCACCTCATTCCAACGGTGAATCATAGTGGAGGGGGCGTTATGGTTTGGGGCTGCTTTGCTGCTTACCATAATACTGTAGATTCAACCATGAATTCAACTTTATACCAGACCATTCTTGAGGAGAATGTGAGGCCATCAGTTCAGATGCTGAAGCTGAAAAGGTCCTGGATCCTCCAACATGATAATGATCCTAAACATACAAGCACATCTACTACAGAACGGCTCAGAAATAAACAATGGAGGGTTATGGAATGGCCAGGTCCAGACCTCAATCCTATCGAAAAGATTCGGGGGGACTTGAAGCGGGCTGTGTATTCAAGAAAGCCCTCTAACATCACACAATTAAAGCAGTACTGCAAAGAAGAATGGCTGAAAATTCCTCCCAGTCGATGTAAGAGACCTTTAGTCAATTAGAAGAGGTTATTGCTGCCAAAGGGGGCAACACCAGTTATTGAAGCGAGGGGTGTGCTTACTTTTTGCTCATAGGATAACTGAACTTCTGTTGATTTCTGATAAATAAATAATTTAAAACCATAATTTATGTGTGTCCTTTGTTAAATTAGACAACCTTTAACAGTAAAACGCATTGGAATAAGGATGAAATATCCATGTGTTCAAATATGTCTAAAAAGAGACAACTTATCTGGGGGTGTACTTAATTTTGCACGTGACTGTAGCCTCTTTATCAGGAAGAGAATGCCTTAGAGAGAGGCTCTCTTCAGAATATCTGCTCCTGATAGGCTCTGATTATTCCGCTTTCTACAACCGCGTGCTCTTCTGGAACTCGGACGACTTCTGCTAAGGGCAAATCTGTCACTTTTCCATTTACACAAAAAAAAGCCTTAATTGTCAATTGGCTCCAAGCAGCCTTTTATTTAAAAGAATGTTAATTACATCAGAAAACCTATTTTACTTCGCAACTCCTGCGCGGCGTTTTGAGACCTATTCATCAGCAGAGTAAACATCAAACCTGTAAATGTCAAACCATGTAGGAAAAACAAAAAGCAGAAAAGTAAGGTAAACAAATCTCAGCAGGATACATGACCTGACAGTGCTTTGATAAGTATATTTTCTGCAAAATTCTGCAGAGGACAAATATATTCTCTCACACTGCATGCCACAAAGGGCACTCGCTCACACGCTAAACGTCGTTTAAATGTGCTTTAGACCATGCGCTAAGAAAGTACTTGATTCTCCAGAAAGCTCTTATTTATTATTTGGCTCAACTAGTTGAACTATTTTAAACAAACTATGTTTTACAGATGGAGGTGGGGGGGGGGGGATAGAGAATGTTGAGAATGCCCACTGAGGTTACAGCCAACAGAGAACACTGGTGTCAGAGTATCCAGAAAAGTCTATGTCCATTACAGATCTTGATTTATTGTTCTAGAATGATTTATTCTCTACCTGAAAACAAACAAACAAACAAACAAACAAACAAACAAAGAACCTTCCAGCCCCCAGAGTTCAAATTTGTATTGACTTTGTATTGACAAAATGTTCTAAGATTCATGGTTTGAACTTTGAACTATATACATATTTTTTTGCAACAAAAAAAAACCAAAACATAATTATATAACAAAATAGATTTTGCTGAAACATTTACTAAGCATGCTACAGTTTCCCCCCATTTTACTTGTCTAGTGTGATAAAGAAATATGTTCCACGGTTGTGTGTGCGTGTGTGTCTGCACGCACATGTGCGTGTGTGTGTGTGTGTGTGTGTATGTTTGTACATATAAATGAACTGAATCATACAAATATTCAATCATACACATTACCTCATATTGCACTTTTCCTATTTATTTTGGAATGTAAGACCCTTAATGGTGGTCATATATGAGTGAATACACTCTGGCATTGGTCAAATATTGCAACTGCTATTTCAGTCATTAAAGCCAACTGAGCAGAGGGTATTTGTCAGAGGTTTTGTGGCTCCATCTCTCTTTAGTTTGAGTTGCTAGTTTCTGGCCCTTATCTGTCATTTGTGTGTAACTTGTTTCCTTGTAAATATCCTCATGCAGTATCTGAACTGTGGGAATGCTGAGGCAGAAGCCACACCATCTGGATCTCCCTTTCTGTACGAGGTGAAATCAAGTTGGGCAGGAAGAGACACTAAAGCTCAGGATGAATAAAAAAATGTAAGGACTGGTACCAGCTTAGAAAAAGAAAAAATAAGGCCCCAGGAAAATTAGTGCAACCTCTCATTTTATGGTAGAGAATTATTATTATTTTTTTTACAGAGCACACACACACACACACACACACAGGACAAACACACACACACACAAGTACAGTCAACCACACACACACACACACACACAGCCAAGAGAAAAGTCCTGAATAAGCCTGGTGCCTCTCCCCTGTCCATACTCATTCACACTGTTGAGCTGGCCTGTCCAACCTTCGCCGATGCCCACTTCACACAGCGCCTGGCCGCGAGAGCGAACAGAACGCCGTCGCACGCCAGGGCCAGCGGGGGGCGGCGAAGAGCAGACAGGCCCAGCAGCGCAGAGGCTCCCGACAGTCTGAGTGCGCCGCTGAGGAGAACGGTGGCATTTGAACAACCCGAGGAGGTCTACGGGGGATTAAGGGCCGCTGGTGACATCAGCTTATGACCTCACCAGCTTCCCCCGCTCAACCCTCTGCCACAGGCTCAGCTCCAGGGACCCCACGGTGCTCACTGACAAAACACTTCAGCTGCCAACATCCTCAAAAACTCCATCTGTGAGAGAGCGATGCCCCCGTACACGCGCTCCGTCCTAAATCATTAACCGAGCATCCCTGGCGGCATCTAGAGAGCGTTTCCCGCTTATTTTCTGTGTGATATTTTATGTTGGCATCTTGTCCTCGTACTGCAAAGCATTTATTTTTGGCAAGAACAAAAATAAAAATAAATAAATATTAACAAGCACGCTAACGACCTGCTAATGTATGCTCTGAGATGCTTCCTGTAAATATTTAAATACGATGCTCTGGCGGCGCTTTGGAGAGATAAAAATGATGCTCGTGATCTGTAGTTTCTGCACGGCAGAGGGTGTCCCCGGAGATACGCTCACTCACCCAAGTCTTTAATCCTGGGGAGGACGTTGACGGTGAAGTTGGTGTAAGAGGCGATTTTTCCCTCCGGGGAGGCGATCCCCACGTGTGCCTCGTAAATTCGCAGGCTTTTCGGTTTCTTGGGGCGGGGGTGCTTGTGCTGGGGAGGCAGAAAACAGAAGGTTCACTCACTCACTCACTCACTCACACACTCACACACTCACACACACACACACACACACACACACACCTGAGATCACCATGGAAATGTGTGTTCTGATGAACCTCCCACTTCAGAAAGGTAAATGTGACAGCCCGAGTTTAATCCTCAAACAAAAATAAAAAATGTAACAAACCAATTAATCTGTCTGAACAAACCCGGTTCTTCTTTCTCCATTTTTGTCGTGATTGTAGTTTCAAGCTCCCGGGAATCTTCATTTTGTCCCTGTATGTTTTAACAATAGGGAAACAGGACTGAGAGAATAGGCCTGGATTTAATGTTTGTCCTCAGCTTTTGACTTATGAATAACAATGTTTCAGAATTAATTGTGGCAACGGCTGAACTTAGTGAAAACCTTAATGCTTTAATGGTAAGTGGGGCAGCAGTGGGGTATAACGGTTAGGAAACCAGGCTTGCTACTCCAATTGTTGCAGTTTCAATTCCCAGTTGGGCCCCTCCCATTGTACCTTTGAGCAAGGTACTCAACCTGCCCCGCTTCAGTAAATACCCAGCTGTATAAACTGAGTTTGTGTCAAAAGAATGTAATCTCGTTAAATTGCTCTGGGTAAGAGAATATGCTAAATTCCACAAACGTAAATGTCAAAAGTGAAGGACAATGTTGACTGATTGCAGGCCACAGAGTGTGCGTCAAAAGTACTGAAATACAACAAAAAATATAACGTAGCAAGAAATTAAGAATATTAGGAAGTGCCACTACAAAAATTATTTTCAAAACAAACACCCCCGACATAGATAAGATGCCTACATCTACACATAGGTATTATATTTTCCAAAATGTCCACATATTTACAATATAGTGCGGCATGTTCCAATTCCATATGGGTTGGTAGTTTCCCTGTACATGCATAACGGCATGCATTCATATATTTGCATTTATCAAAAACGGCAGCGTCGCACAGTAGCCGGGGGGAGGCCTCCCCTTGCTCTTAAGACTGAAGTGCGCTATGATTGCTAGTTCCGTGAGCTGAGTGGTGGCAAATATTAACAGTGACAAGAGAGAGAGAGAGGCAGCCATCAGTAATTAGGAGTTATGTAAACGCCACTTCGACAAAGACAAAACACGGAGAAGAGGGGGCTGGGGGGGGGCTCGTCACAATGGCGGCAGCGGCGATGCCTGGGGTTCCGCAGAGGACGATGTCACCGCAGCCGTTACCCGGCACGCCCCACCAACCCGCCGACCCAAACAAGCGCAGGCCGATGTTTGAGAAGGAGCCACCATAGGAACGCTAACGACCATTAATAAATGCATCAGCACACACAGAATGCTGCCCGTCGCAAATACGCTTTTTTTTTTTGTTGCTATTCTCAAAGGGCCAGTGAAGCTTTTCTGCTGGTAAATGCAGAGCTAAGCATCCATGTTACAGTGTCCCTATATATCCGTTATATAAATGGTGCTCCTTGTCAGAGGGGGGTTTCTGGGTGGGAGGTGGCAGAGCAAACCCAAAAACGGACTGTAATCTGGCCATTTGCGGATGCGCGTCTGCCGTCGGAAGCCCAGATCTCAGGCACAGAGTCCAGATATTTGTCGTAAATTACCAGACATGGCCGTCACACTTATCCTGACCGGGAATATCGGAGTCCAGAAATCACCGATCACAGACCCCGGAGGCCCGGGGAGTGGGCAGGAGTTTCTGGAAATATACGCGTCGCCTCGGGAAACCACCGCTCACGACAGACACGCAACACATTTCATTGCTGAAATTTTAACAGGTTGGATACGTTCCAGAAAACTCCTCTTTTTCTCATTTAGTGCTCGGAGGCGGAAGTCTCACAGGCCAAGGGAAACGCAAAGCGCTGACACACCACAACCTTCAGTTTTCAGAACAAACTCCACACTCTACTCAAGCCCGGAGCGCTAGGAGACTATACCCCCCTCCAGGCTAAGAGAGACAGTTTAGGAACAAGCTGTAAACAGGCTGTTAAACTCTACATCAATGGACCAAAACTCAGCTGCCCTGTCCTCGCTTTCAAATTCCCTCGACGGCATCACACACACACACACACTGAGCTGAGATATGAGCTCCTGAATTCCAATGGAAAACTGCTCTCTTTCCAAGACCTCTGTGGAATTCTTAGAATCCATCCAATCTGGAATCTAATCATTCCGCACTTGAGCAAACGATAAGACTGCTACCTCGGTTCATATGCGGCATACACAGCCAATAAATAAAAAACAACGGTTACAGCAGAAAAATGCAACAAAATGCGTTTGCGTGCATATATGATCAAGCTTGAGTTTGTGTGTGTGGATTATAAAAATAAATTAAAAAAAATAAATTAAAAAAAGTCTTTAAATCCAGAATTAATTCACGTCAGACATGATGCTGCAGAGAAACAGTCAAGTCTAGTGGAGAGCCAATGAAACCATTTTTCTTCATTGACCTTCTCAGGGGTCATGGACAGCCTTTGTCACGCCCCATTTTTACACCCTCTTCTGCAGGAGCAGTGACATAGCGCATAGGTTTCAGTGACATACCCTCTAGCTCTCCCATCCCAAATCGATCCGTTTCTCTCTCATCCATCCATCCATCCATCCATACGTCCATCCATCAAGGAAGCCCCATCTTCCCCCCTCCCCCGACCCTCACCTGCATTCAGTCCTTTTAGTCTCTCTTTCAGAGAAGCCTAATTGACTGACATCACCTGTGGAATGGTCTTTCTTTTCCAGGCATAAAGAAACACAGGTCAATATGGAATACATATTTGCTCTTTTTTGAAGGGATAGATCTGCTCACGTGCATCACTGCACTGGAATGATGCTCCTTCAATCTTTAACGTTGCACATGTGGAATATGGAATATGTTGAAAATGCATTGCACAGAATTGGAACATACAATACATTTTTGACCTTTTTTTTGGAAATACAATGGGAAATATTTTTCCAACATTGAGAAGTGTTGCACTATCTTCATATTATGTTTTATTTCAATATGTATTCTGTGCATTCCATTTCTGTAAGGGGATGAGTTTTATTCCATGCAAACCAGGAAAAGAACAGGAGTCAGACAGAGGGTGACTTCCTGTTTTAACTGACCAGTGAAATATCTTCCCATTCTCACTACTCAGTACTCACAAGGTAGGGGTGCAGGGGGTCCCAGTGGACCCATTCGTAGGTGTTGGAATCCAGGCTCTTGGTGACGTACTTGGCCCACGGTGAGATTCGGAACAGGCTTTCACCCTCCTGAGTTTGGACCACCACCTACACAAGGGACACGGGAGGCTGTTAGACAGGGCCAGCCTGGAGTAGCACCTGGATTAGGCAATGGGGTCCCCTCACCAGACATTACAGGCCCCAATCTCAGGTCAGACTCTTCTGATGCACATATCCTGAGTTACCTCAGCAAACATTACCTCGTTTAACCAACTGGCTCTTGTCTGAGTCGCAGACAATGTCTGTCTTAAAGGCAATTCGGGATTATGATTTAACGGGATAGTTTCGCTTCAGCTTGTGGGATCAAACTGGCTGGAACGTCCCTTCTCTGTGTTACCCAGATTTGTTTTCCCTCCTGTTGAAATGCAGCAGGATTTCGGTGAATACGTTAAGAGTATTGCTCAGTATTGGTGGCTACGTCCCCTGGTGGAATTTTATTATTCACAAGTTTTCCCCAGATTTTTGGGACTTTTCAATTTATGTGACAATACTAAATAACATGTCTAAAGGGCCTCCAACACGGCCTACATGCTTTTTGACTTGATACTGAGGGCCTTCCTGGTGACATTTCTGAGAAGAGTCCAGCTGCAAAGTGAATAGACGCTAATGAACACGGTGCTTCGGCATTTCTCCTGAGCAGTGGCTGCCGTAAATCACTCAGAACCCGTCCACACTCAACATCCCCCCGTCCACACTCAACACCCCCCACCCTCAAAACGCTCGATTGCTCCGTGAAGTGGAGCAAATCAAATCTGTGCTCCGTCAGCCTCGACCTCCCGATATTCAAAGACAGCAGAAGCGGATGATGGACAAGGCGGGGCGTATCTCTCAATAATTCATTAATTTAACGTTAGCCAAATGTATCGATAAGCTCAGTAACCACAACTGTTCTTTTTGGCTCTATATGCCCATCTTACTGTGGTCTAATCTACAAATGAACCAACCCTGGTGTAAAGCGCTAATTAGCCAATTGAGCCATCGGTAATTGGTGTAAACAAAAATCAGTATACACAGCAAGCCCCCAGGAATGGAATTACCCAACCCTGCAATAGAAGACAAACCAGCAAGACAATAACTAAGGGTATGCTAATGTGTGCTTGTGTGTGTTCATAAGGTTCGTGTGTGTAGCATTTATCGCACAATGGCTTGGAGATATAATGGGCAGCCCCATATACAGAAGTTTTCCTTTAAAAGTGGCCGAAGCAGCACCGTTACGGATTACCACTAGCCTAATTTAGAAGGAAAGAGGATTCAGTTTCCATTTGACACTAGAATAGTGTTCAGCTGAGCATTTTTTTCAACGTCAGTGCGCCGCCAAAAATTCTAATTAGATTTTTTATTTTTTTTACTCCCATCAAAGCCTTTTCCCTCATTTACCTCAAACTAGGCATAGCACCTCAAACTCAAAGGCTGCCCAAAACATGGCCCGGGAAACACCTCCAGATAACCCATCCCAGAATTAATTTGCTGCTCCAGGTGTGTGTGTGTGTGTGTGTGTGTGTGTGTGTGTGTGTGTGTGTGTGTGTGTGTGTGTGTGTGTGTGTGTGTGTGTGTGTGTGTGTGTGTGTGTGTGTGTGTGTGTGTGTGTGTGTGAAATAGAGAAAGAGTGAGAGCGAGAGAGAGAGAGGGAGAGAGAGAGAGACGATACAGAACTTGGGATTAGTAGGCGGATGCATGCAGCACAAAACTAAAATTGGATATGTTGATTAAATAAAATATAACCAAACCATGTAAGACAATGCAGGCACTGAAGTGTATATATATATATATATAAACTCCTCAAAAAAAGTTTGGAAACGTTATTTCGGTCGATTATTCCTCCCCTTTAATAATACCAATTGGTATTGTATTTTATATCGCTGGAAAGCCTGATTAGTCACCTTTACAACGAGGTACAACTTGTAAGGATCATTCATTCGTGGAATGAGCAACACAGCTAACCGTGTGGGTAGCGGCCCAAAAAAATGTGCCAAAATCCCCTGCAATATTCTTCTGTTGGTATTCACTCTCGTTTTGAGTTGCTTGGTGGATTGGATGATTGCACTCTCCCACAGTAATAAGGAAAAAACAACACATATTGGCCATTTTTACACTTTATTCATTTTACACTGTGAGGGACCTCAGTAGCGTGTGGAAGATCCATACGCAGTCACAACAGCTTGGCACCTCCTCCTCATGCTGGTCACCAGCCTGGTCACACACTGCTGTGGGATGGTATCCCATTCCTCAACCAGGATTTGCCGCAAGTCAGCCAACATGGTTGCATTGGTCACTCTGGCACGTACAGCACGCCCAAGCTGATCCCACAGGTGTTCAATTGGGTTGAGGTCTGGACTCACGGCAGGCCATTCCATCCTCTCCACTCCCAAATTCTGGAGGTACTCTGTGATGATCCTGGCTCTGTGGGGGCGAGCGTTGTCATCCTGGAGGATGGAGTTAGGTCCCAGATTCTGGAGATATGGGATCGCCACTGGCTCCAGAATCTCATTCCGATATCTCACTGCATTGAGATTGCCTTCAATGATGACAAGTTCTGTTTTGCACGGGCCTTATCCTGAAGGGACAAACGTGGCATGTTTATGCTTGGAGCACACACAAACTCAACAAAGTTGCAGGACCCATGCACACAAGTGCTGTCAATTAGGTGCCAATCAGGTGCCAGTCACACACCTGTGACTGGCATACACCTGCCAGCACTTGAAGCTCAAAACGAGAGTGAATACCAACAGAAGAATATTGCAGGGGATTTTGGCACATTTTTTTGGGCCGCTACCCACACGGTTAGCTGTGTTGCTCATTCCACGAATGCATGATCCTTACAAGTTGTACCTCGTTGTAAAGGTGACTAATCAGGCTTTCCAACAATATAAAATAAAATACCAATTGGTATTATTAAAGGGGAGGAATAATCGACCGAAATAACGTTTCCGAACTTTTTTTGAGGAGTTTATATATATATATATATATTTCAAATATATATATTTTTTAAATGTCCCCTAATGTGCAGCTGACACCTTCCTCTTACAGCAGTCACTTGAGTTATCAGCTGACTCATTCCCCCAGCACGTGTACTAGGCCTGCTTCACTTTGTTGGGTCTTCCTGACAAACCCACAGGCCTATTCCCTGCGATAAAGCCAGGAAGTGTGGACCGCTTTGGAGGAGACGCACATAGAGAAAGACGCTCGGGATCCGAAAGCAGGACGGTTCCGTCACTGAGTCAAGCTCAGAGTTCTTAGTGTTAAATCATCTCTGACAGAGATTACACGAGTCAAACAGTCATGGTATGTACTCTATTGCAGTTCAAAATAATCTATCAAGGGTTTACACCGAACATATTGCCATGTGGTCGCTTAGCTCATTTACCGTACAGCTAATGCATCTTTAATGGTTTGCGGACAGCAGTGAAATCTGCCGGAGGAATATGGAAGGGAGGGGGGGGGGGGGGGGGGGGGGTGTTTCCTTCAGTTGCCTTACACAAATTTCTGGCAGATTGAAATTGGTAACTACTGAAATGGAAACGTAGAATTGCTGCCACCAGCAACATTACATTAAGTACAAATAAGCGCCGCTTAGAATAAACACTGAATGGCTAAGAATAAACACAGAGTTGGGCGGAACAAACGCGGACTAGCTACGAATAAACGCTGGATCGGTCACACTGCCACACTGCAGAGTTTTCAAATAGACGCCAAATCGGGATGAATATTTCACTGAACTGGCAGAGCAAAAATACTGACTGGGGCAGAACAAACATGGAAACATTTCAAATACACACCCAATCGGAATAGACACTGTATTGTTAATCATCGAATGAGGGATTAAATTGGTTAGACTAAATGCACTGAATCAGTCTGAATAAATGCACTGAATTGGTTAGAACAAACATACTGAATTGCTTAGCATAGGCACTGAACTGGTGAGAATAATTGTACTGAGTGGTTTAGCATAAATACTGAATAGTTTAACAAACACACTAAATCAGTTAGAATAAACCTGCCGCATAGGCTCCAACAAACACAAGCCTATTTTGAAATTCCGGCAGCATATGAGATATTGCTACGGGGCATTAGTACAGAAGCACATTTTCAATTCTCCGCACAAGCTCTTTGGAGTAAACTGTAATTGGGTGGGTGGGGAGTGTTAAAATGAGACAACTCAACCCCTGGCTCATCACAGAAACCTGTTCCAACAGCAGCAGCAGCACCCCGTCCTGCACGTTTACTGTGTGTGTGTGTGTGTGTGTGTATGTGTGTGTGTGATGACGTTTACTGCACCAGTTCACAAATGCCATATCCAACCTGAAGCCAATTATCGGGTTCGTAAACAATCACGTTCCGTTTTGGCAATTGACACAATCACACTATGATTAAAATAAAAGAATCACTTCCTCAGCACATATCCGCCTCGCCCTAGATTTCATCCTCAGCTCCTGTCTCCGTCTCCTTTGTTTAGTTTCATGGGGGGTTTTTTATGCATTATTTGGCATTCATTTTAGGCAAAATCCCAGTGATCTTACCAAGCCTGTATGCGCGTGTGTGTGTGTGTGTGTGTGTGTGTGTGTGTGTGTGTGTGTGTGTCTGCGTGTACGTGTGTGTGTGTATGTTGTGTTTGTATACGTGCATGTATGTGTGCGTGTCTGTGCGTGTGTGCCTGCGTACGTCTGTGCGTGTGCATGTCTGTCTGTGTGAGTGTGATTGTGTCTGTCTGTCTGTCTGTCTGTCTGTGTGTGTGTGTGTGTGTGTGTGTGTGTGTGTGAGTGTGTTTGTGTCTGTGTTTGTCTGTCTGTCTGTCTGTGTGTGTGTGTGCGGTGCGCGTGTGCGTGTGCGTGTGCGTGTGCGTGTGTGTGAGAGAGAGTGTGTGTGTGAGTGTTCAGTCAAGCTATGATGGTATCACTGGTCAGAGGGAGAGATCAGCTTGGCCTCTCACCGGTAAGTCTTACCAGTGCTCCTGATTAAGGGTGAATGGAGTTTGGAACACTGGTGCAGAGGTTCTGAAGGTTCTAAATTCTGAGGTCTTAACATCAGAGCTCAAAGTTAGCATTTCAGATCCATCTCCATTCCTTTCTTCTGACCACCGGCTTCAATCACAGTCGCACTATTTCTCTTTCTGCTCAAAAAATTTAAATTTTTCCGAAAGCAGCAGAGCTGAGTGAGGAGTGACAAGATGCGATTGTTAGAATGTAAAAAAGACACATAAAAAGATGACACAAACAACAGATGGCAAATTAAATATATTTGAAAACATGTCAAATCACTGATTCTTGTGAGATTCATAATTATTGCTCTGCAGAAATTCATGTGCATTTGTGAAAACCAATGACAACCCAACAGGATACCAATATCCACAAGATATACAGAAATATACAGCTTTATACACAGTTGGAAAGATAAATCGTTTGGTATAGCCTACAAAATGAAAGGAACAATTATATTCATGCCAGTCTCAAGTTCAAAATGTACTGCATATCTATGAAAAAAAATTTATTAAAAACAAATTTTGCAAACTGAAAATGAGTGATGGCACAAAGAAGCCCAGGCGTGTATGGTAGGAAAACTTTATAGCCATGTTCAGACAGCTACCATAATGACACGACAACAGCACATATTATAACCAGCCATGAGAGGTCATAACATCTCAAGACAATCTCAATGGAAGCATTACATTTTATCAGAAAACAAAAAATTCCTAATTAATAACTGTCACAAAATTATTGTGCATATATTACGGCAGTGTTATACTGTCACGACTGGTTATGGCCTGTGTTTTATGTCGTGGGCGGGGGGGTTCCTTCAGTTGCCTTACACAAATTCAGTTTCTGGAAGATTGAAATTGGTAACTACTGAAATGGAAACGTAGAATTGCTGCCACCAGCAACATTACATTAAGTGCAAATAAGCGCCGCTTAGAATAAACACTGAATGGCTAAGAATAAACACAGAGTTGGGCGGAACAAACACGGACTAGCTACGAATAAACGCTGGATCGGTCACACTGCCACACTGCAGACTTTTCACTTTTCAAATAGATGCCAAATCAGTATGAATATTTCACTGAATTGTTATACTGTCATGACAGGTTATGACCTGTGTTTTATTTCGTGCTTATAGCGTTATAATATACACGCACGCATATGCATTTCAATGGCAATGTGCTGTTACACTTGAACTAACATGAAATAATAAAATATCACATATACTGTATGATATAAATGTGCATTGTTTACTTTATCAATTTCCAACAGTGCATGTTTTTCCCTTACACAACCTCCTTCCTGCCACATGGCTCAGTAGACTGCATTAGTTTAGGCCGGAGCCATTATAGAATCCTCAGAATTCTATTTGCCAAATATAGGAACTTGTGCATGACAACCAATTACAACCCGGAATGATCCACGGTCTAATGCGCGGCCCGCTTATCTGTAGTTCAATAAAAAAAATAAAAAAATGTAAAAACGGAGTCACTGAAGTAGGCGAGCAAATGGTTTTCACAAGCCTCTAGGCTGCAGACTGCAGGACTAACTCAGGAGCTCTACTGCGTGCAGTAAATTAAATCTATTCACCCCCTACGCCACTCTCCAAACGCAGTATCTTCACACGGGGGCACACAGTACGGTACACACTGCTTCCAGCACTTCCATGCATGGATTGGCAAATAGGGGGACCATTTGTGTCAAAGAAATGGTGAAATATATTACCGCAATACTAGATAGAACCATTACAGGGTTCGCGGAAGGCTCATAAACGAAAGGAAATGTGTCCAACATTTTCTGCCACAGCCCCCAACCCCCCCCCCCCCCGCCCCCATTTCATTCCGAGTCCCCCTGTGTACTGGTTTGGCTCTACAGGAACAGCTACCCTGCAGCGGCCATTGTGTGGGCCTCAGCCATTCCTAAGCACCAATGAAAGGGAAGGAGAACGAAGCTCTGTGTTCCTGATGCTCCAATAAGGAATTATAATGTTGTTCTTGTAAGACAGGTGCTGATAAAAATCTAAAAGCGGTATTTGCCCATTAAAAAAACGGCAGCGTTCTTCTTGCAAAAATTGCGGCTCTGTGGGTGGTTTTTAGGTTTTTTTTTCAGCCTAAGGAGGGCTCAGGGGCCGAAGGCGAACGTGCTTCCATAACGTTCCCACTTTTATTTGGCCTGTTTCTCAAAATTATTACAGTAAAATGTTTTTTTAAAAATATTAATAAAGTGTAACTTTTGGAAGTGCGGAAGCGTACCCAGCAATGTCTGAGACGGCCCTGCAAGGAAAGCTGACAGCTAGATCATCGCCTGCTTTTTCTTTTCCCAGTTTCAATTTCGGCAGAAGAGTACTCCTGCCGGGCATTTCCTGTGAGGTAAAGGTGATCTTAAACACTTCTCATAAAGGAAGCAGAAAAATATCCTGACACACCAGGCAGAAGATTCAGGGCCAGGTTTACTAAAGGATTGTGACTGCTTTTCCGATGCAAACGCAGTCGCTATGAGGTCGCAATATCTACGTTGGATTTACCAAACTGTCGCAATGGATCAAATTAGGAATATTATATTATATAATTAGGAATAAGGTTTTTTTTTTTTTTTTTGGGGGGGGGGGGGGGGGGTTCATTTGGATGCATAGTAAAATGTTCAGGCATATGTATACCCGGAGAGAAAGTGCTAAAACACGGTGGAGATTGTGCAAATTAGACCTATTAGGTCATTTTTCTGCGTTTATATAGACAATACCTCACAAACAGGATGCCAAAGAAGGGTGTCGGTCTGTACGAACGTCCTCAAAGTCAATTCTGATTCAAATTAGCGCGTGGTTACCTCGCTACTTACGCGATTTTCTGAGGGCATTTTTCCGCTCAGCACTGTTTATACATGCGGCCCCTGGCATAGTAAATCAGTCGTTAACACGAAGGTATCTGCGACCGCAATAGAGCCGCAATTCAGCAAATGTTTTCCGCTGCAACCGTTTCCTTAGTAAATTCGGCCCTCAGAGTTTCAGGGCTAAACATAGCACGCAATTTTCTACGCTAGATTCACTTGAATCACTTCACCCAATGTATTCCCTTTGGCATAAGGAGAGCTTCAGTGAGATCATCTTCAACCTCTTGCTGAACAAAGCCGCAAGACAAATCAATGTAGTACATTACGTTATAAGCTAATACAGGTATAGATCATCTTCAAAAGGAAATAAAATAAGATACCAATCCCTTCTAGTAGTCTAGATATCATTCTCTGAAATGTGGCTATGGCGTCAAATCTTTTGTTTCAAGTGAACACCATCATATACTATTTATAATACTTCATGATGATTAAATTAAATCATTCTCCGATTTACATGATATAATTTTAGGCCAAACGCAAAGCTACATAATTTTTGCGTATGGTTTATTTTTATTTTTTTTTGTTATTTAAAGGTGTATTTATTGTCTAATTGAAAGGACTCCAATTGTACAACTTAAGAAATGATAAAACGGTGAATGGCCTGTTCAGATTACCATGGAAACATAAATCATATTGTACTATATAATTCAGAACCTCTTACAACGATAGACAATGGGTCAACCTTCACAAAAAATAAATAAACATATTACATTTTCTTGGTGTACAGCACTCAATACCACAGCCTGTTAAGTTGCATTTCCTGCACTTACTGCTGAAAGTTGAAACAATATCCTGAAGAAAAAACAGGTGTCCGTTTTCCTCAGAGTCCTAAACCATTTGTTATACACGTATTTGCTTGTATTTTATGGGGTATCCGGTCTGCATAATCATTTTCCTTAACACATTTCTGTTTTCTAAGAAGATAATTCCTGTCTTTTATAAAATTATTGTATTGGATAAAATGATAGTTTATGTGGTTTATTACCTTATTTAGGTATATTTGTATATTTCTACATACTGTACTATGATGCTGTGACAATTCTGTTCAAGGACAGTTCAATAAAAAACAGACTGGTAGGTGGAATAAATTGTTGTCACCCCCAGTCTAGACAGGTTTATGAATATATTTCCAAGAAAACAAAGAACTTCACAACCATTGTGCAAGGCATTGAAATAATTGCACTGAAATCCAATAGCCTTCCATTGCCTTTAGACTATCAAAGATAATATAGATATAAGTGGCGTTAAACACAATTGAACTGCATTCCAATATCATTTTACAACAGCATACTTAATGTGAACCCAGCAAGCAGGGAGGATGATGGGAGGATTATGGAAATACAGAGTGATGCTGGGTTTGCTGGAGAGATGAGTGTGGAGCCTGAAGCAGAGAGAAGCAGTTTTTACCTAAACAAACCCAACCCACAAATAAACCCCACACCAATCCACTCAACCCAAGCCCACCTCAACTAACCCAACCCAACCCCACCCCACAAATAAACCCACACCAATCCACTCAACCCAAGCCCACCTCAACTAACCCAACCCAACCCCACAAATAAACCCACACCAATCCACTCAACCCAACCCCATAAATAAACCCACACCAATCCACTCAACCCAACCCCACTCCACCCAGCCCCACCTAAACAAACCCAACCCACAAATAAACCTACACCAATTCACTCAACCCACCCCACCTCAACTAACCCAACCCAACCCCACAAATAAACCCACACCAATCCACTCAACCCCACAAATAAACCCACACCAATCCACTCAACCCAAACCCACCTCACCTAACCCCACCTAAACAAACCCTAACCCACAAATAAACCCACACCAATCCACTCAACCCAACCCCACTCCACCCAACCCAAGCCCACCTCAACTAAACCCACCCAACTCCACCTTAACCAACCCCACCTCAACTAAACCCACCCCACCCCACCTCAACTAAACCCACCCTACACCACCTCAACGAAACCCACCCCACACGACCTTAACCAACCCCACCTCAACTAAACCCACCCCACTCCACCATAACCAACTCCACTCCACACCACCTAACTCCACCTCAACTAAACCCACCCCACTCCACCCAACCCCACCTCAACCAACCTCACGCCACAACACCTCACCCCATCTCAACCAACACAACCTCACCTAAGCCAACCCCACTCCACCTGAGGGGCACAGTGACCCGTAAGCTGGGAAAGTGCACAGGAGGCGACCGTGCCAACGCACCCCTCTGTTCCGTCAGCTGCCGGCCCGATTCTGCCAAGCCAAGCTGCTCTGTCCTTTGTGCAACCCCTTCTCAACCCTCAGGGCCTGTCCCATCACATCGACCCCCCTCGCCCCCCCCCCCCCCCCCGTCCTGTTCTCGGAACCGCAAACGGGGCCGCGTTCCAAGCCCGCTCCCTCACAGAGTGCATGTCAAACAACAGATTGTGACCCATCAGGTTATGTTCAAACACATGAAAAGTAGCTCAACAGTACATTACATTACAATCATTTAGCAGACGCTTTTATCCAAAGCGACATACAATAAGTGCATACAGAAGGTCATCAAAGCAACTACAGAACAGATAGACAAAGCACATCCTTCCCATAACATAGCAGCTATCCCTAGTAATAAACATTGAATGTACTTCACAGTAAGCTGTGGGTAAATTGGCTATACTATATTTCTATTCTAAATACTATTCTAAACTATAATATCAAACAGTTAAAGACAGAAAACACAGGGGAGCAAGTACTATGAGAAAGGTCCTAGATTGGTATATCAGTACAATAATCCAGCACATTCACATGCATGTCAAACCTGAAATGTTCATCAATCTGCGCTGTCCCTGCTAAATAAATTTTATAAAATTTCATTAAAAATCTAAACATGATCCCTTCTTTGAAATGTTAAAGCTCCCAACTCATGTCCAGATCGAGGGTTGTTTCTTAAAAAAGGCAAATTAGCACCTAAAGCCATGAAGGTTTGCTTCAGACTCATCCCTTCATTCATCGCCTCACCCTCTGTTCAAAAGTGTATCATCATTCGAATCACACTGAAGCACCTCCAGGTTGGTCATCGAAAGCCAACTTTGCGAGAAGACTAACTGAACGCAGCCTGCGATTTATTGTGCAAAAAGACACCAATCGACACCAACACGAGCTCACTTCAGGCAACAGAAGTGTACGCACTCACAAGCTGTTGAAACTGGCCTTAGTAAAATCTTATTTAGTAAAATCCATTAATAAATGGGTACGCTGGTATCAAACAGTGCTCGACACATTCTCACAGCCACTCTGCATTCACACTGTCTGTTCTGTTAAGGCTGCTATGCGGCTCATTTGTGAGTTTTGAAACCCACATCAGCGACTGCCAAGAAGAAATCTTCCCAAGAGTTCATATAGCCCTCCACTTGGCCTTCATGACATTCAAAGTATTAAACTGGAATTTAAACGTATCACTTTTTTATTTCACCATAGGAGCCCCTTCACTGTTACGTTTCTCAGAGGCATAATGGTGGGTATAAGAGATATCATAAGTGAGCGTAAGATCAGATCATTTAACACTAACATTATAGAAGGTCAGATGATTACATGGTACCAGTAGTGGGCAGCATGTAAGATCTATTGTCTGGACCCCACTATTCAATTCATAAAATATTTCTCTTTCTCTCACACACACAAACACACACAAACACAAACACACACACACACACACACACACACACACACACACACACACACACACACACACACACACACACACACACACACACACACACACACACACACACACACACACACACACACACACACACACACACACACACACACACACACACACGTCTATCAGACATTAGACCTGAGAGATTCTCAGCTGTAGCCACAGCCTGTATTCAATCAACATTTGTCCTTAAATTTGACTTTCAAATAAATGCAAGCGTTATACTTTTTCTTCACAAACTCAGGGCCGGGTTCAGAGATGGCGAACTTGCGCTTTAGTGCCTCTCCTGCGCAGATTTAACGCGAGCTGACTTACGCCGTATTCTAACTTGTGTTGCACAGGTGCTTATCTCAAAATGTGGGTGGTACAGGGAATGATAATCTAATTACCTGTTTCTTGTACCTGCCCCCCGGTTTGCCAGGCATCTACTAAAAAAATGTTTGTGGGGTTATGCGTTTTCAACGTGTCAGTGACAGTGCCTTTAATAACCGCATTTGACTTTTTGAAAATCCTGCCTTTGCGCATCGTAGTTGCTCTTGCGTGATGGGGTATAAGGCATGCAGTGAACATATTAATACATCGCATTGATAAAATGATCATCGCTTCTATTGGGGTGGGATATACCCATCACACAATCAAAAAATAATCGCTGGACGGTGGTTGCACACAATATTACTAAGTAAACAAATAAATTGTTGGATTTACTTAAAAAAAGATTTTTATAAATATTTTTTTTTACGATTTAGCCTACCTAATAAAGTAATGTACGATAACATAATAACCACTTAACGAGCTGAAGTCACATAATAATAATAATAATATTATTATGTGACTTCATAATGGGCCATTACTTCAAAGATTTTTTATTTTATTTTTTTGAGTGCATCTGTCATGCTGGAAAGATGTGGCCAGGAAGGACAGAGATTTTAACCTGGAGTACTGGTAGATCTACACTGCAGGGAGTTACTTTGCGCTTCCTAATAATTTTGGAGCAGCTGTGTACAAGTAAAGTAGGCTACAAAATTGTCTCTCTGTCAAAGCGCTTATGATCCAAACACTGTCTATCAATGAATCCATATAATATTGGTCTGGTATTATATACCAGTATATATCTGGTATTATATACCAGACAGTCAATCATAGCCTACTTTTACATATTTTTCTTTTGCACTTACAATCAAACATGCACTCATTCTAATATCCATTTTTGTGAAAGATGCTGTATTTTTCATCATCATCTATTGGCTAGACATAAACTACCTTTTTTTCCTGAACAAAGTTGAGCGGAAAAAAATGATTAACTTTAAACTCTTGCAGACACGCCTCCTTTTCAGCAAATCTCCACCCCGCGCGCATAATGGCGCGTATGTACTGGAGAGACACTTAAAACAGTGGATAGTCAAATATCTGAATCACAACTAGCTTAAGCAACGTGGAATTTTGGGAGTAAGTCCCATTTGCGCGTGCTTATCTCAACTCTGAATCTGCCCCTTTAGCTTTAGTTGCTGAACTCATGGCACCGTGTTTGTGAAGGGAACAAAATGCAGATTTCAATTACTGTCTGTGAAGAGGCTAGAATATTCTTTCTGAATTTAGGCAGAAAACAAATGAGGCTATTTGGATAAAAGGAAATCAATGAAACATTCAAAATTGTTTTAAATCCTCCCCTTTTTTATTAAGGACTTTATTTATCTAAATTATGTATTTCATATTTTACAATTGTATATTTATTCATTTTTTTTCTTCTTTTAGTGGAAACTCTAACCATTCTGGAATGCATTGCTTTTATGTGGAAAAGAAAAATCTATTACTATGTCACTCAAATGCTGCAGTATAAACTGTTGCAGCATAAATTTCATTGGTGTGGTAGGTGTTAGGCAAATAAAAACAATTCCGACAAACTAGAATTACTTTGGCTTGTTGGTTTTTATTTCTGTTTTGCAAAACAGAGATGCAAATGTCGCCTTCCAAATCACCTGCACACATTTTGTACCTATTACAAGTAAAGGCATCAGTGAATATAATCAATATAAATCACAGTATCTATTGAACAACAGCAAACAGTGAAAGAGTCTGGGAATGAATAGCTAAAACTTATAAATAACCTTTCGTTAGCTCTCAAAAGAAGCCCACATCCTACACGAGGGCTCAGATGAAAACGAATGGTGTTTGCAGCTGCAATCTATCGATCACATGACAGGAATTTTCTTTTTTCCAACTTCTTGCAGTTGTGCTTAAAGACCAGGCAAGAGGATATGTGCCCTCTCCACATCATCTAAAACACATTTAAATAATGCGTTATCTTGTTAAAACTAAATTTAAATTTACCTCAGTGAGGACAGAGAGCAGTGTGCGGAGTTAAATCCAATCAGCTGAATCGAAGCTTTTAGCAAACCATCCATCAGTGGAGGGGTCTGGAACGCGGCTCATATCCACAGGAGGGTTGCATAATTTATTCTCAGGTAGGATTTAGGTACTTGCCCAAGGTACTTAGCACATATTCACATGCAATATTATATACTGTATTTCCCTATTACATTTGCACATATGATGCAGTACTCAGGGGGTCTCTGGATCCCCATCCAAACACATTACTGAACAATAACAAAGGGGAATATAATAGCGCGAGTGCTATACTACTGTTATCATTTATGATAAGATTACGATGATGACAATGACGCCGATCGTCATGATCATTATCGTTGTCATGAACTATCATAAACAATCATTCACTGATGACAAAAAAAAGGTTAGCTTGACTTGCTATACACACCACTGTCAGGCCTACAGAGAGCTCATGCAGAATCGGTCCTGTGATGATTGACATGAGGGCGACAGTGTACACAGTAAAATGTCCAGTGTTAATTCAAATCTAACGGAGGACATATGAGATATATGGACTCTGCTAAGAGTTGAGTCAACACTGGACATTTTACGGCGTAGAATGTGGGAGTACCTTCAGCTTGGACTCGTGTGGGACGGTGGGAGACTTGTCCTTTTTGGGCGGGAGGTACAGTTCCCACTTCCCGTGTTCTTTCTTGGTGTAGGGGTGAGAGGCAGGGTCCCAGTTATCTAACCAAAAAAAAAAAACAGAAACGGTATCAGAGTTTTTCGAGTGATTACGATTCTCAGTCCTTACCAGGGGTTCATTAAAAGGCATCCCACGTGGAGATACCTGCTTGTGCATTAGCCCATTTAAATAGCTTTTAGATCTCATCTCCAGAATTATGCAACAGTTCAAGTGCTACGGGTATCATATGGGTTTGTCCATATCCAAAAATGTAATATTTTCTTTCAGCTCGGCGATAGCTTTGGACAGATTTGTTTTCAGAAAAGCTGTGCTGGATTGGATTAACTCCAAATTAACAATGCATTCAGTGACAAAACCTTTTCAAAAAATACCCACGCAGAACATTATTCTTTTTGGATTTAATTGGACTTTTTGTAAAAATCATTTTTTGCTTTTTAGGTCTCCGTAGTTTGTAACCACACACAGTGTATCCAGTTAACACTGCGAGTTCAAGAAAATCTCTTGCACTGACCTGAAAGGCAGTGACTATTTGACACCGTACAGGCCACACACATGACTACAGGAGAGCAAGTGACCATTTTACAATCTACAGGCCAACACAATTCTACAGGAGAGCCAACATCAATCAGAAGAGAAGCAAGTCTCCCATTGGTAGCTGGCAAATCTATGGGAGGAGCCAATGAAGCAGTAAGAATCGTCGGCATAAACCCAAACAGCCCCGGTCGTGTTCTGCCACTGTGGGCTGTTAATGAGCCAAAGCTAGGCTGCTGGGTGACTCATATGGTTAAGGCAGTGGTCTCCTTCTAGTGCATGGATGAGCCCCACGGTCGGGATCGAATTCGGACTGCGCCAGTCCCGGCTGTGGCCAGTAGCCCCTGTAGGCCGACGCGTAACTGGCAGTGGCATCGCCCATGGTTATGGAGGATTCAGTTGGCAGAGATCCATCGTCCGCGTTTCGACCCCTACTGGTCGGTCGGGCACATGAAGCTTCTTCCTCAGACTCATCTGTGTGTGAGCCTGCACACATTCTCACTTGCATGTTGCGGTGTGCTAAGAAGAGGGGCTTAACATTACACGCTTCAGAGAAGAGTAGGCGCTTGCCTCCAGAATCGATAGCCGGCCGATAGCCAGATACGAGTGCCCACATACGATTATCCATTAAAAATTTGGAGGGGGCAGTGAGCTGGTAACTTTTATTCCCCCTCATTCCACTTCACACCCCAGGAAAGCCTGAAAAGTTTAGGTCTGCAGACACTGCCTTCTCTTGAGTCCCTGTTAAGGACATCTAATTATGTAGCTGGTTGGGCTGTTAGCGATTCGGCTTGCATCTAAATGGCTGCCATGAACCTGCGATATCTAGACTAGAGGACCCAAGCCTGCACTCATTACAACCACATTTATCCAAGTCAAACACAGATTTTACTCTCCTATTTAAAAAAAAAAAACATATACAAATGTGTCCTGCTTTCCTTTGTCACACACAAAAACAGACAAGTGCACTGCACTGACAGACAGAAATTCAGTTCAAAAAGTTAGGCGCATTTTACAGCCTGCACCTGCAGGCACAATTATCCATGTTGACAATGATCAGTCACTAAAGTCCTATGCCTGGGTCCTTTCACTAAATGTAGAATTGTTTTATATCCCGGCATTGTACTGCGAGAATGCCACACATTAGCTCGACAAGCTGCTAGCTCCAGGGCTTCTATCCGTTGTTAACATTGTAATTAAGTTATCAAGAAAAACACTGCAGGAATAACGCTGTTAAAATGGTTCTGATTTATTTTAAACACAGAAGGAGGTGGGCTGGAACAATCAGGTACAATAAGGAAGCAATTATAATACCGTGCACTTAAAGAACCCTTTTTTTTTGTATATACGGAAACAAAAAAAGTCAAGAGAGGAATGTGCCTAGGAGGAGCCACAGGCAGCCAACGTGCCACAAAAGAACCAATTTTATACATTACCATCACAATGAATGCAGAAGGCATGAAACCGACGTGCTTGGTAACACTTCAACTACATGACATATGCTGCCATAAACATGATATAAATGCCGATTATAACCAGTCAGACCGTGTATTACAGCTAATGACAAGACTGCCATAATGTATGCAATGAAATATAAAAAATATTTCAAAATAACATACAAAGGCTGCACACATTACAGCATTAAATGGTTAATCTGATCTACAAATCGGAAATAATGAAAAATGCAAAAACAATTATTAAAAAAAGTAGTTGAATATGCTTTTAAACCATGTCAAATTATGGTATCTGCAGTCCCATCATGCTTTTGTGTCACAATAGAAATGTTGCGCATAAACATCCATTTGTCGCTTTCTTTGTTATTTCACAAAGATGATCTCGGAAATGAGAACGCTGTCATTAATACACCTCGTGTGAAAGCAAGAGTAATCGGCATGGAAACACCTCTTGCAAATGCGCTGACTCTTTTGAAACAATGGAAACGGAATAATGTTCCCCCCCCCCCCCCACCCGTGCGATTCCTCTCCGATTGCACTGTGGAAAGATAAGCAGTAAAAAATATATAATTTGGGCCCCCCCTCCAGGGCGGGCTGTCCCACACTTTGATTGGCCATTTTGTGGTGTAATCTTCACAGATGACAATGGCCTCAAAGATAATTTCCTGCAAGGATAACTACCTTGTCAATGATTCGATGCTTTAGTTGGACAGCTAGCAGCGGGTATCAGCGTCTGGGGCTGCTTGTGCCAGTACAGAACTGGAGGTGTGAAGACATTTGCAGACATCTTGCTGGTGTTAGGGGCAAGGGGTTCGGGGGGGGGGGGGGATGCTTTTAGATAATATCCGTATTAGATTGCTTAGTGTTTTTGATCTCTTGGGCCTGAATACAACAGGGCTTAACAAAGAACACCCAAACAATGGTTGTGGTTGCTCCAACCTGATCAGATCGGATTTTGTCCAGTTATTTTTTCCAATAGATCACACAGGATAAAGGATTGCTAGTTTTTTTTTTTTTTTTTTTAACCAGTGTGCATGATTACGTTCGATTTTTACGCCCGTCCATAAAATCTATCTGCCATGTCTCTTGGCTGAAGAGTGAGGCCTTGCTCCGGTCGCAGCAGTCTGGAACGGACCGAAGGGGATATTGTTTTTGAGATTGCTTTTGGGAAAGATGAAAGTCGTCCACTCTCAGTAAAGATTTTTGTTCCCCCTTTGTTTCTTTTTCTATAAATACTAATATATAGAAGCCATCCTTGCGTCTGGGGATTGAAAAGTCTGAGGAGGACATTTAGACACTAATGCAGCGTTCAGAGGTTCTCGTTCGTGGAACTGAGATACTCAAGACAGAAAAGGAGGATATTTTCGGAGCTGTATCATTGGAATAAATATGGTTGGTCATGTCCACTGTTTGCTTATTGGAGGGCCCTTTGCCCTTAGTTCACTAAGCACCTCCTTTTTCTTCCAAAATTACACTGAGCAACTCTCAAGTGCACCCTGGTCGGTCTTTGCATTTAATAACTTCAGACCCAGACCATGTTAAATTATTTACTTATGGCTGTGATTTTATACAGAGTATATTATGTACACACATACATACAGCTCTGGAAATAATTAAGAGACCACTGCAAAATGATCAGTTGTCTCATTGTTATTTTGGCTTGAAAGGATACAATGACAATGAGGTTGAAGTGCAGACTGTCAGCTTTCATTTGAGGGTATTTTCCTCCATATTGGATGAACCGTTTAGAAATTATAGAACCTTTTGTACATAGTCCCCCCCCCCCCCCCCCCATTTTTGGGCATCAAAAAATATTGGACAGTTTAACATAATGTAGAATAAAGTAATCATATTTAATATTTGGTGGCATATCCTTTGCATGCCATGCCATGACTTCCTGATGTCTGTGACCCAACAACATCAAAAGACTCTTGATATCTTATTTTCTGGTACTCTTACTATTTTTTACGCTTACTCTTACTTACTCTTTCTATTGAACTCTATAGGAAAATAAGTCAGGAGAGGAAACCCTTCAAGTTATCCATCCATATCTACTGTATTTCTGGCAGCAGAGTGATGGTTTAAGGCTTGTTTGATATGTCAGACCCTTGATAACTTACAGCCATTTTACCAATCATGTATTCCATACTGTTCCAGTGTAATTTACAGCTAAATCTAGCCCCACCCCCCATTGTCCATAGAGATCCATTCAAATGTAGAGAGGTTATAGTATCGCTTGTAAGAGTACCAGAAAATAAGATATCAAGAGTCTTTTTATGTTGTTGGGTCACAGACATCAGGCAGTCATGGCATGCTAAGGATATGCAACCATATATTAAAAATGATTACTTTATTCTACATTATGTTAATCTGTCCAATATTTTTCAATGCCCAAAAATAGGGGGGACTATGTACAAAAGGTTCTATAATTTCTAAACGGTTCATCCGATATGGATGAAAATACCCTCAAATTAAAGCTGAAAGTCTGCACTGTACCATTTCAAATCCAATGTTCTGGAATACAGAGCCAAAACAACAAAATTGTGTCACTGCCCTCATATATTTCTCATATATATATATATATATATATATATATATAAACTTTGAGGGGGGGGGCAGGGGGCTGCACTAAAGCCATAAATTGCAAACACTTACTGTAAATGTGAACAAACATTTCTGTTGGACTTAGAATCAGCTTGCCTACAAATGGTTTAATGTAAGAGTGAAGGATTAAAAAGGCCCCCCCCGATAGTCACCTAATTTGAGGGTATACCGCAAGATGAGGTCTGGGAGGTTATGCAAGCCCTTGTCTTGCAGGGTTGTGTCACAGATATTCTCTCTCCCATTTGTATGTATATCTTCTTTTTTGCCATATGGATCTCAGAAAAAGATTTAAGTGAAGGGGGGGGGGGGCGTGGGGTGCATTATTTATCCCGCCTGCACGGCCTTCATGGCCAGGCAGTTGCTTGCTATGAAATTGAAACCAAATAATACGAGCCGTGTCCAAATGCAATCTCTCGCAGAATTGAAATCTAGGACTTACTCTGCTCCTGCCTCCAGGTTTCTGAGAAGATAATTAAAAAGGAGAGAGAGGCAGAGAGAGAGAAAGAAAGAGAGAGAGAAATGGGAGGGAATGTAGGCTGGTTGAGGAAAAGGGGGGTGGGGGCATTATAAGAATATCGAGAGGATAATAAGGAGTCTGACCTGCGACATTTTGCTAGGATATCAAACCCATAGCACCGGGGTCTCGTAAACAGCATTATCCCGTGGAGGAATCGCTTTGGCCTTTCGACATCATTTCAGGAAGCGCTGCCTGTCACTGCCGGCGAGGCCCGCTATAGTTCCTCCGCGCGAACGTGCTAATGTGCTAACGCCCGCAAATCTTTCCTGTTTGTGAACACGTCCCTCTACCTTACATTAGCTATGGGAAAGAAAGCTAAAATCTCAATCTATTCCTACGTTACTATTCCGTGACAGATGAGAATGCTTCTGGAAAACATTATAATCTTTATAATCATTATAATAAAGCAAATACAAAACTCTTTATTTGTATTAATTTATTGTTATTCTTTATTGTTATTTTATTTTATTATAATATTTTTTTCTGTGTGCTAGGGAGGGAGAACAACATGTTCAGCCACCAAGCCTTTTTCAGTGTGATTGAGGTATCTAAATCAAGGCAAAATAAATCACAAAGACTTATTCTTGTTAACAGTAAGAATACAAATCAACATTTTCAAGTTAAGGTGCAGACTTGCCAACTTTGATCATGGGGATGGGGGGGGGGGGGGGGGGGGTTCGAGATTGTGGTCCATAGGGGGTAGTGCAGTTGAGCTTGTGGAGATCTTATAATGTTTCTGAACCAATCTCGCTTTGTACTTCAAGCTCATACATAGCTTCTTTCATCGGGGAGCGGCTTTGTTTGTAGTCGCGCCTTTTTTATTTGGCGTGAGAGCATGAGAGAGCCTGAGCGTGAGAGTTGGCAAACCCTGTATGATGGTACATAGCTTCACATCAGACACGAGCCTGGATCCAATACCCATGGGTTTATTAACATTAACGAACACATACATTTCTGCGCTTTCTTTTCTTTCACCATCACCAGAATGGAATTGCCAAACTGTGTTTAGGAAAATAAATAAAAAAAATAAATAAGAAATAGAGGGAGGTGAAAGCTGTGGCCAGAGTCTCACGGGGCTTCAGCTTTATGGTGAGAACAAACAAGCAAATCTGATTAGGATCAGTCCGGGAACAAACCCATTTACCTCCCGCTTGGCACCATAGCAACTTGGCCAAAGACAACACCTCACGCCCAAACAGAGGGCAGCGGGGGGAGTGGCAAACAGCCCGCTTTGGGGTCTTATCCCCACGGCCACTCCTCTACCGCCTGTTCTTCCCACGGCACAGGCGGGAACGGCCATTTTATTGAAGGCAAAAAAAGAAAAAATGAGAAAAAAAAAAGTGTAGGCTACGGTAAGGAGAGCTCTAGACTCTGGGAGTGCTAATGACTGAGAAAGAGCATTTTACAGCTTTGTGCTAAAGCTACCCAACTGTCTCTCACCCTGGCAAGAGCAGACTGTGTGTCACACTGATCAGAGGTTAGAGCATGCTATAAATGGCCCTCGCTGCCATATTACAATGGCTCAGTAGCTGCTGTGCGAATGCAGTTTCTGTATGAAAGGTCCTCGCTGAGCGGTATGGCTACATCTCCACAGTCCACATTGTCGAATGGTCTTAAATTGTGCATTTCCCTCCATTTCAGAGTGCCACAGAATTTTATCATTCAAAACCCATTCACTGGGTTTCCAGTCGGTTGATGAGGAGAATTCTTTGTCATCTGCACATCATTATTTTCTTTTTTAAAATCTGGCTTGTAGACAATGCTTTCTGTACAAAAGCCCCTTCACCTTCTTGGGATTTACAAAATTCGCTGTACTTGCTTTAGCGCTATGCATTTCTATACAACTATTGTACTAGCCTAGTGACATTTCTGAAGTATTTTTCAGACCTGCCTTGGAGTTACAGATGGAAATTAGCCTTTGAGCTAACTGGTGCACCGTTGCACGAAAATCATTGTTGAAATTTGTACACTGTTCGTGTCAAGCAAACATGTAAAACACATGCATCATAAATGAACCTGCCTGTGCAGGAGGAGAAATGTCTTTTTTGCACAGTTCCTCGTTCAATGTAATATTTTACATTTCAGGCATTTAGCAGATACAAAAATTAGCATTTTTACACAGTATCCATTTATACAGCTGGATATATACTGAAGCAATTCAGGTTAAGTACTGTGTTCAAGGGCACAAAGGCAGTGTCTTCCCTGGGAATCGAACCACAGCAGTATCGCAGTGGCAGAGAAAGGGCGTGGCTCAGACATGAAGGGTCCTTGCGATTGTCCCTGTTGGTGCCTGTCTCAGAGAGTACTCACTGTCACCAACGGGACAAACAAGGATGACCAGAGACAACACCGACATCGCTTGATCACTCGTCTGCCTTTTAGTTTCTAAACAAGAACATGAGCTTGTGTCTCTCTTTAAGACATCTGTTTACCTATTCACAGCACAGAGATTCTTTATGCGACTCTACAGTACCCTTCAAGCAGTGGGAACACTGAAGAGCGAAAAGAATGTACTCCCTACCTTGGACAGTGGGATATGTGTGCTATAGCATAAAATATTAATCAGAGGGAAAGAAAACTGTTCAAGAGAGAAAAGTGAAGTAACTTTGAATTTTGTTTTTTTTCCCCCTTCAGGTCTGCATAGAAATGCATTATATAACCCTGCAAAAAGCCCTCCTCAGTGCTACACTCCTCCCCCACCTCCCCTTCTACCCCCTTCACCACAATCTCCTGAATCCTCTCTTCTCTTTAACTAATCATACAGTCAGCACTAAAGGCCACAGAAATCTGCACCTTACTCACAGGTACTATAGCTGCTTAGCAGAACAGCGAGAGGGTGTTGGGTTGCATTAATTTCTGACGTAACAACCATCCACTGTTTATTAGATGTGCCCTGTATTAGTGAGTAATGGCAGATTTGTTTATTGCTGGTAATTAAGAGCACCTTTACCGATAGCTCCAAAGGTTGAGGGGTGTATGCTTTGTGGGGACAGACTGCCTGTGATGTGTTCTCATTCAAGGCAATAACCATTTGGTTGTGGGAGAGAGTATATAAGTATATATATATATATATATATATATATATATACGTATATACAGTTGAAGTCGGATGTTTACATACACTTAGGTTGAAGTCATTATAAACTCATTTTTAACCACTCCACAGATTTCATGTTAGCAAACTATAGTGTTGGCAAGTCAGTTAGGACATCTACTAAGTAATTGCTATGTAAACGTACGACTTCAACCGGTATATATATATGTAAGTGTTGATTCAGTTGTTGGTTTTTGTTGATCTGGTACTTGTACTTTGTGGGGGCAAACTGCCCAGGGAGGGGTGTAGGTGTGGGGGGTAGAAAGGGACAGGAGCGTATGGAAGGTCAAACACTGAAGGTTAAACATAGAAGCATATGGAAAGGTCAAACGCTGAAGGTTAAACTCGTGCTTAAACACTTAATGTAAAAAAAACTGTGTCTATATGCTTTTTCTTCTGGAAGACGGTCCACATCAACCAAACTTGATGTTAAGATCAACAGTCAGTCAATCAATCAAGTTTCTGAGGTCAAATATCTAGGTCTAATGCTGGACCCTTACCTGAAATTTGATAAACATGCGAAAAAGATTAGTAGAACTGTGAAAATCAATCTATACACATTTAGACTAATCAGAGACTGCCTAACATTTGACGCAGCCAAAATATATATGCATTCAATGATTTTCTCACACTTCAGTTATTGTATTACCTCATGGTCCCAGGCAAGTTCATTAGTGACCAAACCCCTGGAGAGGTTATACAATCGTACAATAAAAACACTGGACAAAAGGCCGCTAAGATCCCACCACTGTCACATTCTGAGAAAACTGAACATGCTAAGTTTTGACAATTATATTGCATTTTCAAATGCTAATCTTATCCGCAAGTGTCTACATGACCAGGCCTCCCAGGCTCTCTGTGACATGGTGCGACCGTTACAGGCCTTTGGATTGTCCACTAGGAGTGCCACCTCAGGGAACTGTAAAGTGTCGTATCGGAAAACCTCCTTCGGTCAGACGGCCTTCTCTATAAAGGGGGCTAACACTTGGAATGTGCTGCCCATTGAGCTCAAAACAGACCAAAATACTCAACATTTCAAAATCAAATTGAAGGAATTTTTAAAACCAATCAATTATGTAATCATGTGTAGGTGTACATTGGAGGGAGGAGGGAGGGGGGGTAAATATATACTTGATTGCCTGTCTGTTGTACTGCTGCTGTTTCAAAATAAGATTGAATAAGTTCAACAAACCCACAACCTAGTTTTAACTCTGTTGACTGTAATGTTTTAATTTTGTAATGTATATGTCATATATCAGTTTTTTTTTTTTTTTAAAGGTCCATCTAGGGACGGGCATTGGAAATTAGCAGAAGCTATAAATGCTGTGATGAATTACATTGGATTATTGTTCTACAATTCTCTATGTATACTGCATCTGTCCCTATCAAATAAACTTGAAATGAAATGAAATTAAATTAAACATAGAAGCATATGGAAGGTCAAACACTGAAGGTTAAACATAGAAGCATATGGAAGGTCAAACGCTGAAGGTTAAACATAGAAGCATATGGAAGGTTAAACGCTGAAGGAACCTACGGAAGGTCAAATGCTGAAGGTTAAACATAGAAGCATATGGAAGGTCAAACGCTGAAGGTTAAACATAGAAGCATATGGAAGGTCAAACACTGAAGGTTAAACAATAGAAACATATGGAAGGTCAAACGCTGAAGGAACGTACGGAAGGTCAAATGCTGAAGGTTAAACATAGAAGCATATGGAAGGTCAAACACTGAAGGAACGTACGGAAGGTCAAATGCTGAAGGTTAAACATAGAAGCATATGGAAGGTCAAACGCTGAAGGTTAAACATAGAAGCATATGGAAGGTCAAACGCTGAAGGTTAAACATAGAAGCATATGGAAGGTCAAACGCTGAAGGAACGTACGGAAGGTCAAATGCTGAAGGTTAAACATAGAAGCATATGGAAGGTCAAACGCTGAAGGTTAAACATAGAAGCATATGGAAGGTTAAACGCTGAAGGAACGTACGGAAGGTCAAATGCTGAAGGTTAAACATAGAAGCATATGGAAGGTCAAACGCTGAAGGTTAAACATAGAAGCATATGGAAGGTCAAACGCTGAAGGTTAAACATAGAAGCATATGGAAGGTCAAACACTGAAGGTTAAACATAGAAGCATATGGAAGGTCAAACGCTGAAGGTTAAACATAGAAGCATATGGAAGGTCAAACGCTGAAGGAACGTACGGAAGGTCAAATGCTGAAGGTTAAACATAGAAGCATATGGAAGGTCAAACGCTGAAGGTTAAACATAGAAGCATATGGAAGGTCAAACGCTGAAGGAACGTACGGAAGGTCAAATGCTGAAGGTTAAACATAGAAGCATATGGGAAGGTCAAACGCTGAAGGTTAAACATAGAAGCATATGGAAGGTCAAACGCTGAAAGTTAAACATAGAAGCATATGGAAGGTCAAACACTGAAGGTTAAACATAGAAGCATATGGAAGGTCAAACGCTGAAGGTTAAACATAGAAAGCATATGGAAGGTCAAACGCTGAAGGAACGTACGGAAGGTCAAATGCTGAAGGTTAACATAGAAGCATATGGAAGGTCCAAACACTAGAAGGGAACGTACAGAAGGTCAAATGCTGAAGGTTTAAATATAGAAGCATATGGAAGGTCAAACGCTGAAGGTTAAACATAGAAGCATATGGAAGGTCAAATGCTGAAGGTTAAACATAGAAGCATATGGAAGGTCAAACGCTGAAAGAACGTACGGAAGGTCAAATGCTGAAGGTTAACATAGAAGCATATGGAAGGTCCAAACGCTGAAGGTTAAACATAGAAGCATATGGAAGTTCAAACGCTGAAGGTTAAACATAGAAGCATATGGAAGGTCAAACGCTGAAGGAACGTACGGAAGGTCAAATGCTGAAGGTTAAACATAGAAGCATATGGAAGGTCAAACACTG
>CM056389.1:11483727-11576227 GCA_029718625.1 Synaphobranchus kaupii
GAGCCGGGAAAAAAAATTAACCGTCTCTCCGTAACGCCGTCTTCTCAACACATTACAACTAATTAGATCCGTGCTAACAAAAGAGGCAACAGGCAATCCGAGCAGATTCAATATTCAAATCAATCAATCAACTTATTTGTTGTATAGGCCTAACACCCTTCACAACGAGGACTCTTTCAGGGCTTTTGCAAAGTGCATCAGCCGTTAATTCAAGAAATAAAGTATATATTTTATTACTCTGTGTTGCACCGCCATTCAGCGGAATTGAAAAAAAAATGTCTTAAAGCTGACATGGTACTGAATAAACAGAATGATTAACTAGGCCTTTAGAAGAGTAACTGAATTAAAATAGACCATCTGGGCAAGGGAAATAAGCACACACATACATAATTTAATTTCAGGTCTGTAAAAGAAGTCATTCAAATCACTAAAATACTGCAGATGCAATGTCTTAAAATGCCACGGCTGTACATTATCACAAATGGGGCAAAGCACACACACAATACAAATTATAAAGCAAATGGACTGTGTATATGTATATATGTGATTGTATGAGTGTGTATCCCCGCACACACACACACACACACACACACACACACACACACACACACACACACACACACACACACACACACACACACACACACACACACACACACACACACACACACACACACACACACACACACACACACACACACACATACACTTGAAGTCGGAAGTTTACATACACTTAGGTTGAAGTCATTAAAACTCATTTTTAACCACTCCACAGATTTCATGTTAGCAAACTATAGCGTTGGCAAGTCATTTAGGACATCTACCCCCCAATTCGACGTTATAGCATCGCTTGTAAGAGTACCAGAAAATAAGATATCAAGAGTCTTTTGATGTTGTTGGGTCACAGACATCAGTAAGTCATGGCATGCAAAGGATATGCGACCAAATATAAAAAATGTAAAGGCACAGTCAACTTAGTGTATGTAAACTTCTGACCCACTGGAATTGTGATATAGTGAATTAAAAGTGAAATAATCTGTCTGTAAACAATTGTTGGAAAAATTACTTGAGTCATGCACAAAGCAGATGTCCTAACTGACTTGCCAACACTATAGTTTGCTAACATGAAATCTGTGGAGTGGTTAAAATGAGTTTTAATGACTTCGACCTAAGTGTATGTAAACTTCCGACTTCAACTGTACATATTCTACCTCACATATAAGCCTGAGGTCACACGCACGCACACACATACTGTATATCGTATATTGTGCATCACATATAAGCCTGAAGTGTAAAAATAGCAGCCTGGCCTTCAGGACACATATCCCAGCTGTGCCACAGCTGACGAGGATAATGACGGGACTCTTTTACAGCAGCGGCCCGCGATATCGAACCCAGTGCCCCGCGCAAACATGAACGCACAACGTAAACTTTGAAAAAGGATCCCGGAGCGGGGTAGCATTCCGGCCGACGGCGTTGGGAACGCAGTGAGGGACTCTCCGGTCACGAGGTGGGGGGGGGGGGGGGGGGGGGTAGGGGGGTAGGGGGGGGTCTCCGTCACGAGAAACTGCTCCCGACAGACTGTGGACCTCCTCGGCGCACGGTGAATGTCACGCCTATAAATAAAAGGAAGGGTTTTGGGTGGCGGTCACGTCCTTGCAGTGTCCTCCTCTTCGGCGGCTCCGCTCCCGGTACGCTTTAGTCTACGGAGCCTGAAACACTACACTCTCAAACGAACAGAACGGAACAGAACAGGGCCGGAGAGCTCAGACAATACAATGCGCGTCGCGGGAAGAAAAATGAGCTCCGGTTTCAGGAGTTTCAAAAAATGGGACTAGATTAATTAATTCATTCATTTTGTGATCAACCGGCATTATTTCAAAATAAAATAATGGCTGACATTGCCGTCACGAAGGGCAACGGTGCTTAAAAAGGGCACTGTTGCTGTCTCAGGGCAAGGGGGCATATGCTTCAGCATATGTTGCCGTCTATCTGCGCACGTGCCTGCCGAGTGCTGAGAAGCAACCAAGAAGCCAGCTGAACGAAGTGCAGAGCTCAACTATGACATCTACGGGCATGCAGAGCTCATCTGTGTCATGGGAGAAACTGTCCAGAGCTCAAGCATCTCTTCAGCACTTCACAGGTTAGGCCTCTTTGGGAGAGTGGTCAGACTGATCCCACTTCTGACCACAGGTGGAGAAGTCCAGGGGTCAGAAAGTCAAAGTCCTGCCCATGTGTTTCCTCCACCCATGAACTCAGCCAGCTGATTTCACTAATTAGTTCTGCCTCCTGGCTGAAGAATTGTGCTAATTAGCCAATGCAGGTGATTGGAACCAAATACTGGGGAGGCCTTTTACGTTCTGAAGCTGTCTTTTACACCTCTACTTCTGACAAAGGCCTACCTATAGTACTACTGATAATGGCCTGGAAATTAATCACCAATTTAAGTTTATTTATTTATTTTACATTAAAGGAAATTCTCACCTGTTTGAGAAGAGACGCCATCAAAATATGCACAGCACGACTGCACTCATTGTTCTTACCATATGGTATCAAAAAATGTGAATTTTAATTACAACATCAGCATCTTACACCCAGCTTGTAAAAGCAACGGTTTGTAAAACAGCCATGTGAAGAAAATAGTGACACATTTAACAATTCATTATCTGTGAACGGTTACTGAATGTCTGGAGTGTGCTTCTCAGGGCTGTGATCTACATCCTCTAGTCTGACTACAAAATTTAATTACAGCGATTGCCACTTTGTTCCTCCCTCAAAAATGTTTACACACTATGGAATAGAAAAACCTAACTGCAGTAAAATGACTGACCGTATAATTATAACTTATATAACAAGCTGTTAGGCTTTGTTTCAACTTTCACGCTGGCGAATTAAATTAAAATCAACAGCTTTGTTAAATGGTGGTCCTCCTTGATCTTTTGATGAAACACTGGGTCTTTCTGAAGTTCAAAACTTTCCAAAGACGGACGTCAATTTCATGAGCACAAAGATGTCCCCTGTGCAATTATTGCAAAAAAAAAAAAAAAAAATGCATTATTATACTGTCAGTAAAAAAGTTACAGTTTTCATTTAATTTGTTATATGGCTATTATCGAAGTATATATTGCACGGTCACACATCAAATTATATAAAATGGCTGCCATGCATTACCTAGGTGGGTGCTACACATTGGTGGTGGTTGAGGCGAGTTTCCCCCGCACCATTATAAGTGTCCTTGAGTTTATTGAAAGGTGCATGTAAATATAATGTATAATAATATGAATATGAAGAAGAAGATAAAGATGATGATGATGAAGAATATAACGATGTTAAATCTGGGCACCGTGAAACGAAAAAAGCTAAATGGGTGGAGCTACCGTATTCAATCAGTGACTCGCAAATGTGAACAAATCATTGTGCTGTTCTGTGCAGAGCAACAGCTTGTGATTGGCTGTGACGGATCAATGCAGACCTGCCCATTATGAGTTCTATAAAACCACACTCTCCTACGACACTGACCCGGACTTTACATTTGGGGCCAGGGTTTATAATGCCGGTTCTGGAGAGGCACAGGGCCGGGTGGCTTTTGGTTTCATCTTAAAATCAGCAATAAGGTTAGATCCAGGAAACCAGGTAGGGCACGGTAACTGCTTAATAAACGGCTTTACTTGATTGGATAAGAGCTGAATAACTATCAGCAGAGACTGTGGTAATCCAGAACCAGGGTTTCGGAGGAACCTTGAAAATGGTACATCCAGTCTGTGCAGACAGTCTTGTGCATAGTCCTTGGTGACCAGTCCACAATGAAAGATCAATCAGCCAGGGATCAATCAGGGACATCCATCCACGTCAAACGCCTCGGCTAAGCCTCCTCAGATGCAGCCGACACGGTTCTCGTCTACCCACAATGCCTTTCTCGTGGGCGGGGGGGGGGGGGGGGCACATCGCTACACCAAGGTGGAATGGTGGACACCGCCCCCACACCCCGCCCACTCTGATTCTGGAACACTACCCGCCAAAGCTCCATTCTGGCCAGAACAGGCGGGATCTCACCAGCATCAAGATCGCCCACCACCGGCATGCTACAGCCCTGCGGCTAGCATACGGGTATATTCCCAAGCTCACAGAGTCACGTCAAAAGGGCCAAAACCCAAGTATATACGCTGCCAGGCAGCCTTGCGCTAATGAAGCAGCTGCACTAACTATCGGAAGTATGGCGGTGTCTCGGTGGCGCAGCCTCTAAGAGCACTGCCCGCGTGCTCCATGTGAGCCACCAAGTCGGCGGTTTGAATCCGGCCACGTGCGCTTCTCCTCCTCTCTCTCGCTCCCATCCTTCCCGTCTCTCTACACTGCACTGTCCAATAAAGCCGAAAAGCCCTAAAAACACAACTTAAAAAAATATCTAAAACTTATCGGCAGTGTAAGGGCAAAGTTCCGTCGTGATCCGGCTTCCTTCCTTTGTGTCGTCACGTCAAATCGTGTCGGCACATCCTTGCCAAGATGTCACAAATATCATATCACAATGTGAGACAGCGACAAGTAAAAATAAATTAAGAAATGCTCCCGGATGGGGGAGAATTCGTTTATTTATGGCGGATTTCTCAGCCATTTCACATTGTTTCCTATACATGGCTTTAGCCTCTGCCCTGGTCTATTGTTAATGATTTGAAAAGTAGTGCACATAAAAAAATGCAGAATTTACTTTAAGATTGTATGGGATTCTTCAAACTAACCGATAAAGGGTCAAATATGTATAACTTCCGTACTCACGTAAAGTGCATATGGCAGTATTAATATTTAAATGTTTCCATTTCTTCATTCATTTATGACCAGTTCAACCAAGAGCAAAGGATGCTGAAAGTGGATTAGGACTGTTAGGGGCCCTTATTCTACTGAGACGACCGTTCCATAGTTGCTAGGAGACCAGGGTATTTCAGTAAATGGGAACTAGGGAGTTTCTGAGTAAAATTATCTTCATAAGCATTAGCTTTTAGTATGTTTTCCTTTAATTTGAGACATTTGGCCAACTTTAACCCTTTGATGAGTGAATTGTGTATAATTACACTGGGGATCCAGGCCTCAGTTTTAATCACAAAATGAAAACAATGAAATATCCTGCACAGGCATCAGACGCTTTCCTGCACACACAGGTCAAAATATCATGTAGCTTAACAGGGGGCAGGTCTGCTATGAACCACGGTTCAAAGAAAGGTATGATTAGCCTGCCTGGCTAAAGATTTATACCCCCCCCCCCCCCCCAGCTAAGGGAACTAATCACATTCTTACTGCTTCTGTAGGTGCAATATCACATTCTGTAGCGAACTTGCTAACTTGCGTGTCGCTACGCAGGTGTAATAGGCAAACACAACATTTCACGCTTCGCCAGGCATGACGTCACTATTTTCACATACAGTGCACAAATACACAGATACATATTGAATGAGGTGGGGGAGTCGGGATGGGGGTGGGGATGCGGTAATATGTTAACATTGATAAGTAATGAAAGCAATTATTTTGTGTAGAATCAGAGCAGTCCATGGTAATAAAGTCACTGTAAACATCAATATCGTCATACAGATAAATGGATGACCATTTATTACATTCATTTTATTGCTTTTTTGCCTTTCGTCAAACATGACCAGGGACTTGTTGTCTGCTCACTACACCATAGTTATGGTGATTTTGGTGAGGTATGCACAGTACTTTGTGCTGAATGGAAAATGATTTCCCAGAGGGGGAAAAAAATATCTTGTCACATCAGTGTCATACTGAGTGTGTGAGCATTGCTAGCTGGCAAACGGAGAACATACCAATTCAGTGAACAAAAGAAGGAAACAGACCACCTTTACGCTTCAGCTCTGTTGATTTTGACATGTATGTGCCCATTCATGTCCCCGTTCTAATACACAGTCCAGTTTTGCAGTCCTAATTAAAAAGTCTCTAATTGGAGTGTGCTGTGATATTTCTCACCGTTTGTGTTCATTTCCCAACTGTAGCAAGCAACACAAAAGAAAAGAAAAAATCCTGTGAATGTGTCTGTCTCAATTTACTCAAAATATCAAGGGGGTGTGCCTGTCAACATTCCGAGACACCCCTCTTTTCAGTGGAAATTACCATTGATAGCACCGCTTCCAGGGACTCAAACAGAACTCATTCAAATGTTAAAATCCCAAGCTGTCAAGTATTCTCTTGTAACAAAGGAGAGAATCAGAAATACTGCCACAGGCAAATCTAAAAGATCGCAACAGGAAGTTGTTTTTCCTGGGGATCCTGCGCAGCTCAGCAGTACATGAATTCAATTTGCCGGGCACAAGACTGGAACAAAGAAAAGGTTACTTCAGAATAAGCCAACACATTTTCTCACCTCTCGTTGCTTTTCAGCTGTGACGAGATCAAAATTTAAATTGACAGTGCTGTGCTATTGCTGGGGAGGGGAGAGCTATTTAACCCCCCAAGCCATCATAAAATCTTCTGAAAATAGCGGTTTGCATTGTTATAAGAAAAATCCTTATGGCTTTAAGTGAGCCGAGGAAGAATTGATTACAAAGTCATTCATAATTCAGGAAGCCTGCAAAATCTGAAGACTGTTCATGAAATTTCAAGTTTGTAGCACTGAAAATGACACGTGATGATGTAATGTCACATGTAAAAACTAAATTAAATGTAGCCCATATAATACACACCATGTGTGTGCACACACACACACCCATACACACACACACACACACACACACACACACACACGCACACACACACACTACATTTTTGACACAAGCAACTGGGTACAACTTGGCCCTATTGACACGTTTGGCAAAGAATCAAGTTGGGTAAAGCAGACAGCCACGGTGAAAGCTGAGAGCAAGCGGGTTCTAAGAACAAATTCACACCCTCAGCTTGTGAGCACAATGCTAGCATTCTAAGCAATGTTCATTACTGGTCATCTTGAGTTCATTTCCCAAGCTTGGTATCACAGAATGCCAACTCAACCAACCTTACACAGATTAGACACCAGCTGGTTCAACGTTTATCGCCTATTGCGAGTCCCCGTAAGCAGAACTCCCAGCGACCCACAAAAACTATGCATTATCACTGCTTAACGGTAAAAATCGGATTACTTGGACAGGGGAAAACAACCGGCCATCTTCTCTGCTCTGTACCTAAACCTTTATGGTGTGCACTTTTGTAAATCGCTCTGGCTAATAGCATCTGCTAAATAGTGTAATGTAATGTAAAATAAATTAAGGAAACGTTTCAAGCAGTCAGCCATTGTAGTGCTACAGCAAGCTCCTCACACTTCCCGACACAGTCACAGGGCCAGAATCACTGCCAGACTGGTCGCACGTATTCATTCAGATGGGATTAAATTAGATAACACTTTTGTCTGTTTTAAAGGAACGTGTCATGTGTTACAAAGCTGTTTGAACGTGTAGTGTGTTACAAGGCCGCTTCTCCTCAACCCAACCAATACGCACAGCTAGTGCAGGTCAGGCACCGACATTGGATTTGAACCTGCAATCTCTTGATTACATTACAGACACGACATTTGACATGTCCCCCGGGACCGTCTGAACCCACATTTCTGTTTCGGTGAGACATTAAGCCGGGCTAACAAATTCACTCAGCTACTCCAGTCAATGGCCCAACCATTTTCACTAACCAGGGACAACATCTGCTGGTTTTTTTGTTTTCCACTTTAAAATCAGCAACAAAGAAAGCAGGTAAATGTGAAATCGACTGCTTTATTTAATCAATTAAGTGCTGAGTAATGACAAAATCTAGCAGACCCTGCGGCTCTCCGAGAAGAGGGTTGCCTGTCCGCATCCCGTTTCCATGGCTTTGGAACGGGCCCTAGCGACGGCTCCTCCTCCTGGATCTGCATGCAGGCCTAGCTTCTCACAGTGACTCAGCGTGATTCACGAGCAGGTGGAGCGGAGGCCGAGTTTACGGCCGTTTCCCCTCGCCCCACGGCTCGGGCCCGCGTCCGGTGTCCTTCCTCGTATCCAAACAGCCGCCCTCGCTTCCCCCGACCCTCCTCCCCTTCACTCCAAATCTCCCGGGATCGACTATCACTGACATTCCTGACCGGAGCGTCGCGTCTCGTGTCCGTGTCGTAAGAGACGTACTTCCAGTGGATGCCGGAGTAACAGCTGAAGAATCTGATCCTTCGGTTCAGCCGCTGCTGCATCATGGGATAGGGAGGCCTCGTGACACGCCGGCTCCACTTACACAGGGAGCCTCTCAGTCACACGCCACACAGGTGAGACATGTTAGAGCAGTACCCAACCCTGTTCCTGGAGATCTACCGTCCTTGTAGGAGATCTACCGTCCAGGACAGTCGGTCCCCAGAAACAGGGTTGGGGACCACCGTTTTAGAGCTTGCAGGACTGCGTTACCTAAAACAACGACATCAGTTCAACTAATATGATCCTGAATTAATCACATTTTTGCTGAGGAAATTCAGTGTCTCCAAAATTAACCTGAAGCAAAAGTGTTTAATTTTATGCGAACCAAAGACACCGGCGTTCCTAAGGCCACCTTTAAAACATTCACTAAGTTTAATCTTTTGAAAGAACCCGCCAAATGTAATTTCTTTTTTTTTGGAGACAAGTGCCAGTTGCCTCATCTTCACTTTGATCCAATACAGCGGAAATTCATGTCGCCCAAAAGCCCATCTCCCCCACAGTGGGTCCCATAATCACTAGAGGTGCCCAAACACACTGAAGAAAGCAGTACATGGCCCATTCTTGGACGATGTGTGCTTTAGCACAAGGATGCTAAGTGATTTTCTTATCTGTCAGTCTCAGAGCCTGTAAAAGCTCTGTGGTAGGGTTAAAGATGCCTGAAATGTGAGCACTCGCCCTGCCTGGATCTATCTATTAAAAATAAATATTTCGGCTGTGAAAATATTCCACTTGACCTGACATATGAAGAGAAAGTAATGAAAAAGACTTCATCAGCTAAACCAGAGAATCCCTAAAGACTGCAAAAAACCAGGCTTTGAACTCCACCGTAAGGCATGCCTTTTTTCCCCCCATTTCTACCAATGGAAACAAAATTGTATTTAAATCAGTGCATAATGAAATATTAACTAAGCAAAATCAGTTAATGAAGCTTCCACTTTTTCCCCCCTTCCATGACTAGGCTGCTGATCTATAGAAGTTAAGGCACATAAAATAAATTCATAGTTCAACACTAAGCAAGCTTCTCATCATCATCCTGTTTATTTTTATATACATTTATCCTTGAAAAAAAACACACATTTATTTGCCCTTCATTTACTAATATAAATGCACACGAATACAAATTATGAAATCCACCAGCACACAGATCATGTTCCGGAGAGTATGTCGGCAAAAGCGCTCTACAGATTTGCACCAGTGTGTCTACAAAGTGTAGACAGTCGGTCAGTTTGTTGAAATACCCATTATTTCCAGGCTGCTCTTATTGCACTCAAGCATGCAAATATGGACACTGGCATCTTCAAAACAAATTAGCAGTTGAGCAACGCTAAGGTGAGAGGGCATTCTCTCTGCAGTAGAGAAACGGCACAAGGCCGTGAAGACATCAGAGTACAGGCATGTACAGACATGTCCGCTTCTCACTCCATAAGACCATTGCCACTGACAATATTCACATTAATTCACTTCAACTTCTGTAGTAATTACTTTAAAAAAAATGCAATCAGGCCTAGCTTACTGTATATTTAATTGAAATTTGTGAGCACAAATAAAAAAACAAGCAAATCTTCATTCGGTACAGGACACACAGCTGAATGGTTAGTGCTGCAGATATCACACACATGCACACTCACACCGATCCATGCACAGACACACACACACACACACATGCACACACAGGCACACACTCATACACACACACACACACACACACACATGCAGACACATTCACGCAGACACCACACTCATACACACACACCACGTGGTGTGTGTGTGTGTGTGTGTGTGTGCACGTCGGCGCTATGTGACCTTTGAAATTTATCTGTGCCTGGGGGCAATCTTATCACATGTTCAGGGAGACACTCTCTGCCATGAGTGTCCAAGGACACTCTGACTCAATGAGCTCTTCACAAGGCCGAGTACTGAATGTGCAGACGGTGTGGAACGCTCGCTCACCTCAGTCATACAGTATATACTGGACTTATACAACAGTTCTGACCGCGCATTGTGATTGGCCAAGAAGCATTCCACGAGTGCTGATATACAGAATAACATCACTCGGACCTCATCACCTGCTGGGATCACTCCGCTTTGTTTACATTGGAATTGATACCCTGTTGGAATTTTATTTATTTTTTTACATTTTTTTAAATGGAATTCTATTTTATATCAATTTAAGGAACTATACAAGGAACTATATTTGTTGGCGGAGCCAAATAAACAACAAAATCATAATCTGTTGTCTCAATCATTACTTGATAGATATCATATTGGCTAGTAGAACTGTGGTATAAAAGCAATATCACACTTGAGGTCGGCCTGCGGCCTCGTGCCTATGAACGAATCACAGCCATACTGATATACAGTATAAGAGCACTTCCTCTCGTGTGATATTGCTTAAATTACCATATGCAGAAAATTTTGCACAAGTAGTGCCTCCTCTCTGGATTTCAAAACATTCCGATTGCGTCGGGAAAACTGTGTGGACACTGTGTGGCCAATTTGCATTTAGGCACTTTTTTTGTTGGAAGGTTTTGGAATGCATCCAGTCATGATGGGTGGGAAATACAGGAATCACATTAATTCATTGCATAATGAATGCCCCTCAGTATGCACATATATTTTGATTAATTCCATATTTAAATTATGCACACTGTGCAGGTTGCCCGAGGACAACAATGTGTGTAAAAAAGTACATTTCAAACGAGCTGAAAATGTGTGATGCTCGATTCAAAGAGGCTTGTTTTGTACCCATAATGACAAATACATCCACAGGCATGGACTACAATGGGTAATGGTACTGTCTGATGCTAGAAATCTGAGGGGAACATCCTCTTTGATGATCAGGACAGTAAACATAGCAACTGATCAATGTTCTCAGGGAAACGTATACATGATTCAGTGTTATAATTCACGCTGTGTATTTCTTTGATTAAATGTTATTCGTTATCAAGCAAAATTGCTCATAAGATGATTTAATCAGCATTACATGCTACAATATTGCTATCATGATGATGATGAAGATTCTCTGATATTATTATTAATAAATATGTAAACTTGGAAAAACTGAAGAAAAATAACTTGCATTTTAAACCTTTGTAAATCAAATCTACATAAGTTTCAATGCTGATTAAATGAAGGCTAACGTTAGCAGCAAATCACAATTTAAACTGGGCTGAAAAACAATATCAAAAATGTTTTCAAAGCATCACTATCAGCATCTACTGTATAAGTGCAAAAACAAGACGTTTGACATTTGCGGAAGAGTTTGTGAAAGTGCAACTTTTTGACCTAAAAATGCTTACTCAGATTTGTACTCAGAGTAAGACTTCTGTTAGAGAGGAGCACTTCTCCTGCAGTCAGTTCAGACTTGATTAAAATGTCTGGAGATAACAATACATCCAAAAATCTCTTCTTCCTTAAGCAGGGAAGAAAGAGAGAGGGGCCTTTTCAGAAAGCCAGCTGGGGTGAAGAAATTCATCATTCCACAGATGGGGCTTCCGCGCGAGAATATGAACGCCGCACGGAGAACGGGTGGGGGGCTGGGTGTTGATGGACAGGCTCGTTTCGCTTCGTCTTTACACACTCAAAGAAAAACGGGGGAAGGGATGTCGGTTTTCGGCTCTCCCGACCGGGAGCGGCCGAAACATTGCACTTTGTGGTGACGGATGACGGGCGTTTGCTCGCGCTTGCGTGTGGCTGGGAAACCAGAACGTGCGCCGAGCGGTTTCACTGACGCTTCCAAAGGGTACGCTTGTTTGTTTGTTTTTGTTTTTTTCCCCCTGACGCTTCTGCTTCCAGTATTTGCCGTTAGTTTGCCTTAACCAAGGTGTCTCAAGTACCCTGCCTATTTCAACCGTGGGTCAAGCTCGTGATCCTGGCCACGAGTTTCGCCTGGGAAAGCACTACACTGGCGCTTTCCCAAGGGAACGCTTGCTTGTGCTCCCCCCCCACTGCTTCTGCTTGTAGTATTTGCCTTTAGTTTGCCTTCGGTGAAGGCCAGAGGAAAGCCAAGGTGTCTCAAGTACCCTGCCGATTTCAACCGTGGGTCATGGGTCAAGCTTGTGACCCGGGTCATGAGTTTAGCTGTGTAGCAGGAAATCAGACCATGAGAAGAACGTAAGAATGTTTGAAGACAGGCCGTTCTGCCGATCTAGGTCACCATTCTGCCTTTACCTGTCTAAAGCTACGTCAAAACTGGCCCACAACGCCCTGAGGATCTCTGCCTCTATGGCTGTGCATGAGCGGGTACATTTTCCCATGCATTAACAACTCTGTGTGTGTGTGTGTGTGTGTGTGTGTGGGAAAAAGATTTTGGGGTGGAAAAAAAAGAAAAAAAAGAAAAGCGCTCTAAAATATTTCCGAGCGTCAATGCAAAATTCACCACTATGATTTTACCTGTAATGTTCTTGTGTTTTTAAGTGCAGTGTTCTGTGCAACACTGGCTACAATGGAATTACCAATGCAAAGTAGCCTTTTGGCTAATTTATATGCAATATGGATGGTTTGAGTGCCGTAAACGCATGTGACTGTATATTGTCCCTGATAAATAAATAAATAAATAAATAAAATAATTTCCAGCTATGCACCCTTGTTCCTCTGACAGAGAAGAGCATGTAATCCACTTAAATTATCCCCATTTAAACCACCCCTTTAACACCCTTTAAACTTTCAAATCCCCCTTAGTCACATCTGGCCGCGCCTGAAGAGATTAATAGTTATTCATAAGAAAAGAAAAAGTTTCCGGAAGCATTTTTGAAAAGGGAAGGCCGTAGTGCCCTAATGACTGCAGCATCGATGTCTGTTTATGATTGCCTTCTTATTCACAGAACATTAACATTCACACTGCAAAAGAATGAATCTTAACAAGCATTTTAATCTCATATTTAGACTTTAGAATCTTATTTCTGTTACTTTTTTGATAACTAAAACAAATTATCTGCCAGTGGGGTGAGATATTTTTACTCATTTCAAGATTTGCCAGTGGGGTAAGATAATTTGACTTGTCAAGTAAAATGTAACTTAAAACAAGTTAATATTTTCCACTTTTGTGGGAAAACATATGATATTAAGTCTCATTACAAGACTAAAACACTTGCTAAGACAGACATTTTTTGCAGTGCAGTCTAACAATAAGAGATAAAACCTTGTATGCAAATGGGATTGTTGTATAACAAAAGGCATAGAAGCTCAGCAGAGTGTTTCAGGTGTTTTTCAAGGCACTTTCTAGAGGTAGGATACATACATTTAGCCAACTGCATGTCAGAATATATCACCATATATTGTACATATGTGGACTTTGCTTAAATATTATATACTTCACAACTGTTTACTATACTGCAAGAATTGGTGTACTTGCCCATGTATTGTGTTATCAAGATAAGTGTTGACATATCTTGATAACATATTTTATTATTTATGATAATACATTTTATATAACATATTTCATCCATTTTAAGCATGCAATATACAAATAGGTGATTTGGCAGATGCTTTTAGCCAAATGTGCATTTAACATGGTAAGCAAACCACTACAGCTAGCTATAAGATACAATCATGCAAGTACTACCGTCAAGGCAAATGCCTCACGTTGTACAAGATTAGAGGAGAGAAGGGCTGTTTTTTTTCTTGGAAACATTGAGGTGTGGACTGAAAATGTGGGGTTTTAGATGTTTGTGGAAAACCAGTGGGTTCGTCTTCCTGGCTGGTTGGAGAAGGTTGCTCCACCATTAGGGGACGAGGGCCAAAGGGATGGGACAGCCAAAAGGACAGAGGGACACTGAACGGAGGCGTCCGTTTGGAGTGTATGGTGTGCTCACTGTCTGATGACTGGAAAGGACAAATCGCAGCTTGGTATGCCAGTGAAAGCGATTTTGATCGAACGTGGGCCCGCCGGAAGCCAGTGAAGGGTGTTCAAAAGTTGAGTGGCAGGTGTGAATCTAGACACTTTGAAAACACAGGCTGGCAAGCAGGCCAAGCAAGGTGTTACCATAGCGATTAGTCCAGAAGTGTGATTAGGAGTTCTTGGATGACTAGCTGTGTAGCCTCTTGCGTGAGGAAGGGGCGGATTCTCCTGAGGTTGTGAAGGATAACCTGCTGGAGCGGGTGGTTGTCATGATGGTACATTACATTTAAGCCATTTTTGCGTTCTTATTTTTTATTTTTTACATAGTATCCATTTATAGAGCTGGATATACAGTGAGCACCATAATTCATTGGACAGTGACACATCTTTTGTTATTTTGGTTCTGTACTCTACAAGGGCGTCACTTTGTTTTGAAAAGTGGTGGGGACACTTTTTTCAGATAAAAAACAACAACATTTGAACCCCCCCCCCCCCCCCCCCCACCACAACCTTCAGGACAATATCAACACCTGTAGATACAGTGCATCCGGAAAGTATTCACAGCGCTTCACTTTTTCCACATTTTGCTCTGTTACAGCCTTATTCCAAAATTGATTAAATTAATTTTTTCCCTCACAATTCTACACACAACACCCCATAATGACAATGTGAAAAAAGTTTTTTTTGAGATTTTTGCAAATTTATTAAAAATAAAAAACTAAAATTTCTCATTCACATAAGTATTCATACACTTTGCTTTAACGTATTTTTCAAGTATCATATTTCATATTTGGTCGCATATCCTTTACATGCTGTTACTTCCTGAAGTCTGTGACCATCAACATCAAAAAACTGTCGATATCTTATTTTCAGGTACTGTTACAAGCGACTGTTACATTGGGGGGTGAGACTAGATTCAGCTGTAAATTACACTGGTACAGTATGGAACACATGGCTGGCTAAATGGCTGTAAGTTATCAAGGGTCTGAGCTATCAAACGAGCCCCAAACCATCACTCTGTTGCCAGATATGGAGTAGATGTGGATGGATCACTTTAAGGGTTGTTTCTCCTGACTTTTTTCCCCATAGAGTTCTATAGGAAAATGAGTCCGGAGAAATAACCCTTGCAGTGATCCATCCACATCTACTCCATATCTGGCAACAAAGTGATGGTTTGGGGCTCGTTTGCTCAGACCCTTGATAACTTACAGCCATTTAGCCAGCCATGTGTTCCATACTGTACCAGTGTAATTTACAGCTGAATCTAGTCTCACCCCCCAATTTCCATAGAGATCCATTCAAATGCAGAGAGGTTATAGTATCGCTTGTAACAGTACCTGAAAATAAGATATCGACAGTTTTTTGATGTTGATGGTCACAGACTTCAGGAAGTAACAGCATGTAAAGGATATGCGACCAAATATGAAATATGATACTTTAAAAATACGTTAAAGCAAAGGGTATGAATACTTATGTAAATGAGAAATTTTAGTTTTTTATTTTTAATAAATTTGCAAAAATCTCAAAAAAACTTTTTTCACATTGTCATTATGGGGTGTTGTGTGTAGAATTTTGAGGGAAAAAATTAATTTAATCAATTTTGGAATAAGGCTGTAACAGAACAAAATGTGGAAAAAGTGAAGCGCTGTGAATACTTTCCGGATGCACTGTATATTCATACAGGATTTACACTGACAGGCTACAGACTATTATCTTCAGGACAATATCAATCAACAAAATTGGCCATTTCAAAAAGTGGTGGGGACATGTCCCCAGCATCCCCAGCATAAATGACACCTATGGTACTCTAGCACTTTGAGGTTGAAGTGCAGACTGTCAGCTTTAATTTGAGGGTATTTCCATCCATCAAACGAGCCTAAAACCATCACTCTGCTGCCAGATATGCAGGACGGATGGATGTATCACTTTAAGGGTTGTTTCTCTTGACAAATTTTCCTATTGAACTCTATAGAAAAATAATCTGGAGCAATTCAGGTTAAGCACCTTGCTCAAGGGTACAACGGTAGTGTCTTATCTGGGAATCGCACCTGCAACCTTAAGGTTACAAGCCCAGTTCCTTACCCATGATGCTACACATTACATTTATTTAGCAGACGCTTTTATCCAAAGCGACGTACAGTAAGTGCGTACAGAGACATCATCATCATTACAGAACAGACAAGGCAAAGCACATCCTTTGCATAATGTAGCAGCTATCCCTAGCAATGAACGTTGACTGTAGTTCACAGTAAGCTGTGGGCAAATCAGCAACACCACACTTTCATTCCAAATACTATTATAAACTATACTATTATAAACCATTCCAAATACTATTATAAACTATGCTATTATAAACCATTCCAAATACTATTATAAACTATACTATTATAAACCATTCCAAAGACTATTATAAACTATGCTATTATAAACCATTCCAAATACTATTATAAACTATAAACAAACAGGAAAACACAGGGAACAGGGAACTGATATTCCTAGGTGAGGATATCAGTCAAGGTGGAGTCTGAAGAGGTGTGTCTTCAGGCCTCGACGGAATGCAGGCAGGGTTGGAGTAGAACGTAGGGGAATGGGAAGTTCATTCCGCCACTGAGGTGCTAATGTGGAAAAACTCCGCAGTCGGGACAAGCGAGAGCCTTTGACACGGAGGGGGGGAAGTGCCAGTCGCCCTGCTGTAGAAGAGCGAAGTGGTCGAGTAGGAACATAGTTCTGGATTAAGTCCTGCAGGTAGGCGGGGCCTGTCCTATTTGCTGCAGTGTAGGCCAGGGTCAGAACTTTGAACCTGATCCTGGCTGCAACTGGCAGCCAGTGGAGAGACCTCAGCAGGGGGGTTACGTGGGAAAATTTCGGGAGGTTGAACACGAGCCGGGCAGCTGCATTCTGGATGAGTTGAAGAGGCAGAATGGCGCAGGCCGGTAGGCTTGCGAGCAGGGAGTTGCAGTAGTCCAGGCGTGAGGTGACCATGGTTATGATGCGTCCTGAGTATCTCAGCGGGTCATCCAGGGCCACCCCACGGTTCTTAGCTGAGCAGGAGGGAGACTCTGGGGCGCTATTGACAATTAACTGTTTCCAGGAGGAGCAGGAGTTGCGTATTACTCGGGTTGAGCTTCAGGTGGTGGGGGGGGGGGACATGCCAGCCTCAGAGATACGTGCCTTGGGCATCCGATGAAGAAAATGAGAAACAGAGTTGACTGTCATCAGCATAGCAATGGCATGTCGTCCTACGAGTAGAGATAACTGGACTAAGTTATTTAGTGTAAAAAGATAATCTCACCACACTGCAAATTCAGCTACATTCATTGACATACTTTTTTTATTGAACAAAATGGACGCACAAATCTTCCATTAAAGGCCTTCTTATCATTACCATTGGTCATAGTAAATAATATCTACTTGCTAGCTACATGATATTTATTTGTGTCATTTTATTGGCACACTGTTTGAAATGAATGTTCCAAGCCAGTGGTCTGCAACCTTGTCCTGGTCTGGAGTCACAGGGACTTCTGGGTTTTGTAGTTACTCTGCACCTAATTGATCAATTATATTAGCCAGTAAGTTACATGAAGCAAGTAAAAACAATAATAGAAGAACACCAGAAAATAAAATGTCATTAACGTAAAATTTTTCTTATCTACTATAAAGTCTGATAGCTTGATAGTTAGTCAGTACAGTCCAATATAAAATTGAAGAATTGACACTCTGAAGAGGTGGGAAAATAAACAAACAAAATTTATATAGATTGCTAAATAATGTATCGATTAGTCTCTGGTTGGCAGTAGTAGAAATGAATGTGGATTCAGCCCTGTGCTTCCACAGGAACAGGAGTCCCCCCAGGAGTCCGTGGGGAAAGGCGCTGGATCCCGGCGGGTGATCCCTCATTACGCGGGGGCCGAGAACACCTGAAGGTCGAGTCAAAAGGCTGATCTGCCTCTCCGCCTGGTACGACCGGGCGCTCTGAAAGGGCATTCGCCGGAAAGCACCGGAACACATGCGTAGGGGCGGGGCATTATCACACCTCCAGCTTACCCCAGTGAAATGAGAACCCAGCGCAGAGCAATACGTGTTAAAATTAGAGCTGCGTCTGACATTTCATCAATGTTTAGTTAACAGGAGAATGCCCTTTGATTTTTGCGATATAATGCCTGAAAACCACCTTCTTGTTCTCATGTTCAAATATACATTAATGCAATTCAAAGCAATGATACGAGAGAAAAGTTAAAATCCTAGAATCTCAAAACTATCTGCAGACAGAAACCTATAATTCTAGGCTCTGCTAAAAGGGTTACCTTAGTATGCAGGGTTTTGTGGGATTTTATTCACATGCTATCAAATTTTAGGCTCTAAAACTCATTTGTAGATCTCCACTGTGTAACAGAGGACCAGAAAATAAGCTCAAGTGCACGAGCGCATAAACAGTTACAGGCTGTCACCGGAAAATGAAGAACGCATTCCTCTAGATCACCATCCAATCTGAACAGTTAAAACCTGCAAAGAAATAAAATAGAATAGCCCTTTTATCATCAATGTGGAGACGGGGCGAAACTATCGATCCTGAACGCCAAGACACCAAGAGAAAGAAAACAAGTCAGATGATTCAGATGGTTTTTCAATTTTTCAAAAGCTTAACTTCACAACTCAGCGAATGTCGGATGTGAACGGAATGTACAAGCAGACCTTCTCCGGGGGGGAGCTCAAAACGAGCGAGTGATGATTTGCACTTGTAAAAAGCTACATACTATATCACTCCTGTTGTGCTCGTTGGTCAGCTGTTATTACAGAGCCATAGATCTATAATTTGCCGGCACAGTCTTGCATTTCTGATTGCTAGCATGTGTGCTGCTGTGATTATAGATGGCCCCCATTTGGAGAAACTACCCAGATGACTTTAAAAACTTTAAAAACACTTTTATTTATTTATTATATGCCTTATACAACTGCGGGAAGCTTAAAGCGCTATCTTTCAGTAGTGTACTCAAATTAGTGTGTGTGTGTGTGTGTGTATGCGCATGTATACGTGTGTTTAATCATGCGTACATGTGATAGAAGCACTTCAAAATCTAAAATGTATGTACATGCGTATGCATACAGGTGGTGTACACACAGACACACACACACACATATTCAGGGACCTTAGTTTTAAAAACCTATTTTCCTCTTGGTTAAGCAAGCAGCACAAATACCCGCCTAATGGAACTCTTTCTCCCAAATGAGGTCAAACAAATTCTAACTTCAGCGGCGGCAGCAGCCAGGAGAGTTTAGCATTCAGAACACAGCGCTCCCCAGTTACCTTAACCCCTTCAAACTGCCGGGATGGACTGTTGCCATTTGGAAAATGTTACCTGCAGCCGGGATTTCGCGCTTGCCATTTTCAGCCATGAATATGTATACATTTACTTTAAACAAATCCATCATCCCCGGGTATCAAAGGTCTCTTTATTTGACGAGCGGTTTGTTTTAGCATGCGGAGGTGCGGCTCCGCGGCTTTTCGGCGCTCCGTCGCATGGTTTTCCTCGCTTGCGTTCACCGGAATGGTACGTGGACTCAGGGGCATTGCTCTGCTGCGCGGTTGATCAGGTAATAACTTTCCGCGTGCAGCGGTAGCTCTGTATGTAAGATAATTTATATCTTGCTTTCATCAGGAAGACAGGTGTTTGAATCAACTACCTGATCACTCCCTGAGGGGGGAGGAGCAAGGTGGGTGGAGTCCAAGTTGTGAGTGAGACAGATGGCTTTGAGACGTGGACCTTCTGCGAGGAATTTTTCCCGCATCCCGCGATTACGCCCTGTTCATCCGATCACACCATGTCCTCTCACTCACCCCCTGTCCACTTACTCACCCCTAGTCCCCTCATTCACCCCTAGTCCCCTCATTCGAACCCTTCAATCACACTGTGTTCTCTTGCTTACGCTCTAGAGCGGCACTCAAACTCCATTTACTCACTCCTTGTCCCCTCACTTCCTATCCCCTCACACACTTCTTGTTCCCTCACACACTATGTGCCCTCTCACTAACTTCCTGTCCCCTCACACACCATGTGCCCTCTCACTCCCTTCCTGTCCCCTCACTCACCATGTGCCCTCTCACTCCCTTCCTGTCCCCTCACTCACCATGTGCCCTCTCACTCCCTTCCTGTCCCCTCACTCACCATGTGCCCTCTTACTCACTTCCTGTCCCCTCACTAACTTCCTGTCCCCTCACACACCATGTGCCCTCTCACTCACTTCCTGTCCCCTCACTAACTTCCTGTCCCCTCACACACCATGTGCCCTCTCACTCACTTCCTGTCCCCTCACTAACTTCCTGTCCCCTCACACACCATGTGCCCTCTCACTCCCTTCCTGTCCCCTCACTCACCATGTGCCCTCTTACTCACGTCCTGTCCCCTCACTAACTTCCTGTCCCCTCACACACCATGTGCTCTCTCACTCACTTCCTGTCCCCTCAGACACTATGTGCCCTCTCACTCCCTTCCTGTCCCCTCACTCACCATGTGCCCTCTTACTCACTTCCTGTCCCCTCACTAACTTCCTGTCCCCTCACACACCATGTGCTCTCTCACTCACTTCCTGTCCCCTCACTAACTTCCTGTCCCCTCACACACCATGTGCCCTCTCACTAACTTCCTGTCCCCTCACACACCATGTGCCCTCTCACTCCCTTCCTGTCCCCTCACTCACCATGTGCCCTCTTACTCACTTCCTGTCCCCTCACTAACTTCCTGTCCCCTCACACACCATGTGCTCTCTCACTCACTTCCTGTCCCCTCACTAACTTCCTGTCCCCTCACACACCATGTGCCCTCTCACTAACTTCCTGTCCCCTCACTCACCATGTGCCCTCTTACTCACTTCCTGTCCCCTCACTAACTTCCTGTCCCCTCACACACCATGTGCTCTCTCACTCACTTCCTGTCCCCTCACTAACTTCCTGTCCCCTCACACACCATGTGCCCTCTCACTCACTTCCTGTCCCCTCACACACCATGTGCCCTCTCACTCCCTTCCCAGTGGTTTTAATGTTGTGTCTGATCGGTGTATAAGACCATAAGTAGGTTAACTGCTTGGTTAATACATGTTTGTAATAGTGATGTAAATGTGATATAATGACACTTACATTACAAGTTATTTATTCTTTTGATAGAAGATAAGGTCTCCAATTAGCATTAGTCAGTGAGGTCAGTTTTATCAGAGTACTATTTTATAATGTGGGAGTCACTAAAAGCCTATAAATTAAATGTTATTCAACAGGTCAACTAGCTATCCCCATTACAGGTTGGATAGGCACAACGTGTAGGAGTGGACAAGTTGTACTGCGAAATGGCTTTTTTGTGCTTGTGTGTTGCTTTGCAAATAGCATCATTATCCCCAATGGTAAAATCCCACCACCACACACCACAGTACAAATCTATAGGCTCTACCTAAATCATAAGTTGCAGCCCAGTTTGTACCCAATGGGAACAACCATGAATAATATATACAATATAAAGAATCACATATGATGCATACAATGTGAACAATTCAATATATTTGTTGCCCAACTAATTTTTTGTTTATACGATCACGTCAAATTCATTTTTAAATATCTTATTCTGGTGTTTACTGGATTTGTGGAGAAAAAAAATGTTTTTCACACGTTGAGTTTAAATCAAAGTCTAAAATCTGGCAATGTAAACTGTGATTCCACAGAGTGTAAATTGCGATCACTCTGCCTATAATTTGAGTTTGAGTTTAAGGATTACACTTTTAAAGGTTTTGTAATAAAAAGTATATCGTATTCTTGTAATGAAAAGTGTATCATATGGGCTGAGAGCTAGCTTCCCTACATACTGCGACACATGGTCTCACCTTGCTGACCACTGACCAGTCTGAAGTGTCCAGTGTAAACAGGAAGCGCAGTGTGAAGCCAAGTGTGCAGTACTTGTTCAGGGCAAAGTACATTTGGTCCCCGCTGGACTCGTATAAACTCTTATTACAGTTTAACACTGAGAATAAATTTCCTTTTTTTTTCCATTTTAAGAGAAACTTCCTAAACAATTACTAAGGAAAAAATGGCTGGATCGCATAGTCTGGTACTAAATGGCTACCCTTTTTGAGCTTTGTGGAGCCCACCATTATGAGATATTCTTCTACCCATCCGTGTAATACGAAGGACCTGGATTGGAAAAGAAATGTGGAGGACTAAACATGTGGAGCAGAGAAGCCAGGATGCAGCCAACAGGATGCTGGCCCTTCCTACCTACAGGACATAATCCAGCACTACGCTCCAGCTCGACCACTCCGCTCTGCCGCTGCAGGGCGACTCGCACTTCCTGCCCTCCGTGTCAACGCCTATCGCTCGTCCCGACTGTGGAGCTTCTCCGCCCTGGCTCCCCAGTGGTGGAACGAGCTCCCCGTTCCTCTAAAAACTGCTCATTCACTGCCTGCACTACTTTCTATTGTGGTCTGAAGATACATCATCTTGACTGACCCACCAATCTAGTACCATTTTCATATAGCACTTGTTTCTTAGTTTTTTTACTTGTATCCTGTACCTTAATTCTTTAACACTCATGTAATACTACACTGCCTGGCCAAAAAAAAAGTCGCACACTAATATTTTGCTGGACCGCCTTTAGTTTTGATTACGGCGCACATTTGTCGTGGCATTGTTTTGACAACCTTATGCAACGTCACAACATTTATTTCCGTCCAGAGTTACATTCATTTTTGGCCGAGATCTTGTATTGACGATGGGAGAGTCGAACCACTCTGTAAAGTCTTCTCCAGCACATCCCAAAGACTTTCAATGGGGTTAAGCTCAGGACTCTGGTGGCCAATTAATGTGTGAAAATGATTCCTCATGCTCCCTGAACCACTCTTTCACAATTTGAGCCCGATGAATCTTGGCATTGTCATCCTGGAATATGCCTATTGATGGGATAACCTGGTCATTCAGTACATTCAGGTACTCAGCTGACTTCATTTTATTGCTGCATAACGTTGCTGAGCCTAGACCTGACCAATTGAAGCAACCCCAGATCATAACACTGCCTCCAGAGGCTTGTACAGTGGGCACTATGCATGACGGGTGCAACGGCGACTTTTTTTTTGGCCAGGCAGTGTAGTATCTTGTATTGTGACATTGTAGTCATCATGACTTAGCCTTAAGACTTAGCCATAGCTTACTGTGTGTACTAGACTCAATGTTCATGTCTACAGACAGCTGCTACGTGATGATAGAAATGTACTTTCTGACCCGTTTGTAGTTGCTTCAGTGACCTTCGGTATGCACTCATGCTTTGGCTAAAAGTGTGTCAAATAAATGTAATGTAATGCAAACCAGAACAGCTGACTAATGGATCAGACAGTACAGGAAAGTAACCATACGGAGTATCTGATAAGACCGCATGAAATTAATATTTTTGGCCTGACAGTAAAAGTTTACAGACCAGCCAGTGTTGGTTACAATCACTTATGTTTTCATCTTAATGCTACTTCAGTTGGGAGTATATTTAAGCCTGTGTGGAATTTCAATGGATTCCTTTAAAATTTGCGAGTAGTACTGGACTTCCACCTGAGACAAGGACTAATCTGACAGTGGACATTTTACAACATGGGAAAGGAACGGGGGCAGGGGGATGCTTTGAAGTTTATTATCTACCTGTGTGTGTTAATAAATTCACTCATGAATATTGGCTTGGCAATTCACCTCATCTTTAATTCAGAGAGGGGCAACACTGGATGCATGACTGCACATTTTTTAAGTTTGCGGGCGTTTCACATGGCGAGCAGGCGGCGAGGTTGTTTGTGCATGCCGGACGAAAAGCGCCGGGTAGCACAATCGCTCTAATTGGTTCACGCCATCTTATTCAAATGTATGTTTTAAATAATATTACTTTATTTTTTCAGCCCATTAAAGCTTTGTGTTTATACATTCCCCAGGGTATAATTTCTGGAAAAGAACGGAGCCTTATCAAAAAGCAATGTTTGAGGAAATGCATATTAATTAAGACCAATAAATGAAAGGCCACAACACGGGAAGCATGATATTTTTGCCGTTTTGGTAGACATGAAAACTGAAATAGGCTAAGAATTTCCACTGAACAGTTCTTTTTCCCCAATAAATTTGAACACCAATTAGAAACTCCCCCTTGCAGATAGATACAGAGCAAAATAACAAGCTTTGTAAATAGGCAAAATAACTAAATGAAAAATTTGTGTAATACACCACAGCTGCTAAAATACTCTCAGACCTGTGGTAAACTGTATACAATCAGACAGAATCCAGTTTTTAATTACACAAATTGTACAATGTTAAATTCTTGAGAATGCTCACAATTCCAGCCAAAACTTGAAAGTACTGCCTGTTATTCAGAGAGAGAGAGGTCTCAATTAAATCATTTGTTGAGTGTCACATTGAAATTAATAATAAAATAGGCCTAAATTTAAAGACAAGTGATAGTATAATTTTAAACGACCCAATCTCATACTGTGAAATGTTTTGAATCAGCATTGACGTGTTATGGTATCCCAGTAAGATTGTTAACAGTTGAAGAATGAGTAAAAAAAGTGGCCATACAGAGAAATGTGTTTATTTTTTTAAGAATAAGTATAGCTTTGCTGAAGAAAAAAAATGCTTTCAGCAATAACACTACTTTTAGAGGCAATCACTCAAAACCTCATGTTTAAACCACTAGAACACAGAACTGCATCATAAATGGAACAGCTACTCATAATGAGATGGGGACCAGCTTTTCCATTTAAAATGCAGCGCAGTGGTCGAAAGGTTTAAAACTGAGGTTAAATCTCATGATACTCGCAACTGCCACTCATTTGTTTATTGGAGGGATTGTACTGTGCATTTATGTTGTAATTGTATGTATTTGTCAGATCATATTCTGAGCAATGCATAGGCCAGTCATGAAATTATACAGTAACAACAACAGGAAAACTAAAGCTGGTAGACAGCTGCCTATAAAAACATAAATATTTACCCAAATACAAGCATATACCTGTATTTGGCCAGAAACAGCAATATACAGTCAAGCCGGAAAGTCTCCCCACCCCTTTCACCTTCTCCACGTTTTATTACGTTACAGACTTATACTACAATAGATTGAGTTAATTTTTTGCCTCAAACATCTACATACAATAGCCAATAATGACGAAGTGAAAAGAGGTTTTTAGAAAATATGCAATTTTATTTTACTGACAAAAATAGGTTATTTAGGGGTTACATATCTGTACACACCCTTAGCCTAATACTTGGTTGCTGCACCTTTGGCAGCGATTACAGCTTCAAGGCATCTTGGGAAAGAAGCTACGAGCTTGGCATACTTGTTTCTGGACATTTTTGCCCATTCCTCATGGCATATCCTTGCAAGCTCCGTCAGGTTGGGTGGGGAGCGTCGGTACACAGCCATTTTCAGCTCTTTCCACAGATGTTCAATTGGATTCAGGTCTGGGCTCTGGCTGGGCCACTGAAGGACATGCACAGACTTTCTCCGAAGCCACTCCTTTGTTCTCTTGGCTGTGTGCTTCGGGTCGTTGTCATGTTGGAAGGTAAACCTTCGCCCCAGTCTGAGGTCCAGAGCGCTCTGGAGCAGGTTTTCTTCAAGGATCTCGGTGTACTTAGCTGCATTCATCTTTCCCTCTATCAGGACTAGTCGCCCCGTTCCCGCTGCTGAAAAACATCCCCACATCATGATGCTGCCACCGCCATGCTTCACTGTAGGGATGGTAATAGCCAGGTGATGAGCGGTGCCTGGTTTCCTCCAGACGTGACGCTTGGTATTCAGGCCAAAAAGTTCAATTTTGGTTTCATCAGACCAGAGAATCTTGATTCTCATGGTTTGAGAGTCCTCTAGGTGCCTTTTGGCAAACTCCAAGCGGGCTGTGATGTGCCTTTTACTAAGGAGGGGCTTCCGTCTGGCCACTACCATAAAGGCCTGATTGGTGGAGTGCTGCCTGGATGGTTGATCTTCTGAAAGGTTCTCCCATCTCCACAAGGATACGCTGGAGCTCTGTCAGAGTGACCCTCGGGTTCCTGCTCACCTCCCTGGCCAAGGCCCGTCTTCCTCGATTGCTCAGTTTGGCCGGGCGGCCAGGTCTAGGAAGATTCTTGGTGGTTCCAAACTTCTTCCATTTATGAATGATGGTGGACACTGTGCTCTTTGGGACCTGTAAAGCTGCAGAGATTTTTCCGTACCCTTCTCCAGATTTATGCCTTGACACAATCCTGTTTCTGAGGTCTGCAGATAATTCCTCTGACCCCATGGCTTGGAGTTTGCTCTGACATGCACTGTCAACTGTGGGACCTTATATAGGCAGGTGTTGGCAATCCCCAATCATGTCCAATCAATTGAATTTATCACAGGTGGACTCCAATTAAGTTGTAGAAACATCTCAAGCAGTATCAGTGGAAACAAAATGCACCTCAGGTCACTTTTGGGTGTCATATCAAAGGGTGTGCACACTTGTGTATATATGATATTTTACATTTAGATTTTTTATAAATTAGCACAAATGTCTAAAAACCTGTTTTCACTTTGTCATTATGGGCTATTTTGTGTAGAATTGTGAGACAAAACATTAACTCAATCTATTGTAGAATATGTCTGTAACGTAATAAAACGTGGAGAAGGTGAAAGGGGTGGGGAGACTTTCCGGCTTGACTGTATATAGTATCAAGCAAGCATTGACCATTTGCGGCTGCTTCTTTAAGTCATACAATGTCAGAAAGCTTAAAATGCCTGAAGAAATATTAACTTGTATCATAGACATATACTTAACCCCTTCTCTAGCACCACTTTTTTTATTTGTTTTTTAACACAAGCCCGAAAATAAAATGGTTACTTTTCTCGAACCCCTTTGACTACAGGCATAATCTTGGTCTTCTTCTGTAAAGTAACCCTTGTGAGTTTTTTTTTTTTTCCCTCACATAAATAATTTTTTTTACCGGGATAAGGATACTGACTTTACCATTATTTGTGTCGTCTGTGGATTTCCATGAACATATAGAACGTACGGAAACAACGTTCTGATTGAGCCTGTTTGGTGTCATGTTACAAAATAAGGAACCATTATTGTTATAACATTGGTATCGTAAAATGGGCCTAGTTTATAAGCAACTGTTAGTTTTAATACTTCCAAATGGTATTTTGTGTGACCAGATTATTTAAAACGCAACGAATGCAAATAAACTAAACCACTTCCGGCCCGACTATGGGCCGATGCCTGCTAAGGGGTTAAATTCCAGGTGAGAAGCCGTAACTCGCAAGGAGAGAAGGAGATTTATCCGACGGGTGAGCAGATCTAAGGAGAAACACAGCAAGCTGCTTTTTAACGGCCTGTGGGAATACAGCACTGTGAAAAACAGGGTCATTCACACCAAAGTCAATATGCAGTTCTCTCCCCAATGAAAATTTCATCTGAGAAACATCAGCAGGTCAACCGGGGGACTGGATAAAGGGCCCAAAACACATTACTACAGCCTTTTATTACCTCAAAAACAAGACATTCCACAGCAGCTATCAAGAGAGGGAGAGGGAAAGAGAGGGAAATCTGTGTGTACATTATAAGATGTATCTTTACGGTGTTTGCACTATATATTTCGTCTGAGCTGTTAACACCAAGTTTATATGGGGGGGGTGGGAGTTTGGTTATAACCTTTGCTTCTGCTAATCTGGCCGCATTGTTATGCTGAACAATACCCAACTAATAACCAACAGACACACTAACGCATGCACACACAGCCTTCGCCACATGTCTGATTTCATAATGGACCTGGGCAGACGGAGGGAGCTGGCATTAAAGTGACTCTTAACAAGGTATAACCACCTCTGCTGGTAGCACATGTATGGGATATCTGCCAGGCCCACCACACATCTCAGAAAACAGGATTTACAGCATTTTCTGCCAATTAGCAACCCTCCACCAGCGGAGTTGGTGGAGATAGACCCCCGGAAACTGTGTATCCCGTCCTCATTAGGCAGAGAACAGGTGTAAATCAACAGGCCAAAAAATCTTTCAAATATAAAGAAATATAAAGCCCAGAGTGTGGGATGGAATACTCCCACACATCGCTCACCCTCAAAAACATTTGTAACCGCAATCCCATTTTCAAATCTTGGTCCTGCTCAGAAGGGACTTAAGCACATTACCTAGCACATTACATTCATTTGGCAGACGCTTTTATCGAACTTACAATGAGTGCATACCGAAGGTCATGCAAACAACTACAAAACAGGTCAGATAAAGCACATTTCTATCATAATGTAGAAGATTTGGGCCAGGCCAAGCGGTAACGGAGGGACACTTTTGCTGTATTTTGCCCTAGTACTCCTGTTCTATCCAAGGCTGAGTAAAATGACAACTGGAATTATATAAATGCTACCTTAGACTACAAACTGAGGAAAAAATGTTTGGGGGCAAACAACTTCTTGGGGGTAAAATTTATTTAAAAAACAGGGTGGTAACGGAGGGACGCTAAATTAACGTCTGTTTTTTACACTTTCTTCAGACCTGCATATCATACATGAGGTGAAAAGGGTTATCTTTCTCTTTCATATTGTACTATTACCACTTACATATGAACATGTAAAATGGTAAGGCACTTCTACTGCTCAATTTTTATGGGGCGAAGTTTAAAGTCAGATGGTCATAGTAACGGAGGAACATTGACAAATTTTCAAATTTTGCTACTAATGACTGGTCCATTTGTCTTGCAACACTCAACACCAGCACATTACTCAACACATTACTCAGCACAAAAACATTAATTCTGTAGGAAATCTTTCACATATGAAGAAGGCATTTTGAAATAATGCTCTCATCACATTCACCATTATTGTTTGTAAACACAAACTAAATTAAGTTCTGCGCGCATTAGCCTCTTGGATATAGGTTTGTAGATGCCATTGTTTTATGACTAAAAAACTCACACAACTGACAAAATATTTAACACAGAATATAGGCCAAAACAAAGCATCAAAGGAATTTTATGCAATGCCCGACATCAGTTGGAGACAACATCACTGTAAAGGGGCGGTTCCACTATAGGCATGCATGCAGTCCACGCCTGCACGTATGTTTCCTGTACAGCATTTCAGTACGTAGAGGTTGCAGCATGTTTCATGCCGTGCGTTAAATTCTAATAGATTCATTTAAAAATTCCAGTCATCCGGACACAAAGTAAGATTCATTAAAAACCGCTAACTACTGTGCCTCTCATTCGTTCATGTGTTAAGCGTTGCATGTTGTGTTTGCGTTTGAGCTCGCCTCTCGGGTGATTACGGTAGCAGTGAAACAGTCACTAGTTCCATAGAGGGGAGGTGGCCACGCCGCGCTCTCTCTGCAAATCACTGCTGTGACTGACCGGGCGAATGAAAAAGTAAATCTAAAAGACGGCATTCTACTTGTTGCGAGCTGGCATTGCGAGACAGCTCCGTAATGTGCTGCCAAGTTAAACGTGTCTGTTTTTATGCAAAGTAGCAATGTTCCTAAATGGATGTTTTAAAATGCGTCTTGTGAGGTTGGTTTGGAATGATTCGGAAAACACGTTTTGACTGTGCACAGACGTTTAGGGAGATAAAATAGTGACATTCAGGCAGCCAGCTAGGCAGTTGTTTTTCCTGCACATTAATTGGATATCACACACTGCGTTCTTTTAGATTTAATCACAGAAGGTGTCATGTTCTTAAAAACTTCCAAGTTAAACATCACGTTTCACCAACACCTAAAGGAAATTACACTGGCATGCTGAGTTCGATGATCAATTAAAAATGCTTACCTCCTCCGGAAGTCTGATTCATAGGGTTTAAGACGGGGATCCATCTCGAAAAGGGTGCAGAGTGAAGGACCTACATTTTCCGAAACGTTTGGCTCGGCCATCTTCACGTGGGTGTTGAGCAATCGAATCGCAGGCACATGGGGCTCACAGTGCAACAAATGCTTCGAGTTTCAAGAGTGCTGCGGTTCAGAGAAGTTTTTTTTTTTTTTTTTTTTGGACGACAGGAGCGAATCAGGGCTCTGAAATAGCCTATACCTCCAGCCAATCCTTAACTGAAGTTTGCCCCACCTTGGAAAGTCCAGGTCAAAAGACATTTTGAAAGCATGTTTTTAGGGGCGCATTTGATTAGGGGCTCTCCGTCGGTATGTGACGATGGGGGTTCTCGGGGGGAACGCACCTGCCCCCAGTGCCCGATGTGCCCTTTTATTTGATTTAAGAATGTATTATATTTTTGTTGCTGTCATTCATTTTCATTAATTAATTTTGGTAAATATATTCTGTACAATAACTGGGTGTGGTAGAACCGTATTTATAGGTTTTCTCACTTTGAGCACGTGCCCCTAAAAAAAATAATCTGGACGGCCCTGCACTGAGGATCATGTTACTGAGATTTTGATATGGAAGTGTGTTAAATACAATGTATCCCCAATGGGGAGGAAGGTCCAGTGTGGTTTTTTTATGTGGGAATTTCTAGAAATCAATGAATTACTGTTGTGTTAGTCCAGAGCTACTGCACCTGTGACTGATGTCATAACTGTGCTTTAAAAATACATATGTATAATTTACTATAATGTATATACATCTTAATGTGTTGTGAATTAAATTTGGATCAAACGCTTGTTCACATGCATCACTGCAGTGCAGGTGCCAGGGCAGAGCCACTTATCATTATTAAGGATGGATGAGCTAATGGTGGAAAGCAATGACTAGACTGGCACATTAATTCCAATTTGTCTTTGTCGTTTGTCTAATTCAAAGACCAGTGTGGCGGTGCAGTGCCTGCTCTGGGCTGTGTGAGGCCCATGTAACATGAGCATGTGTTTTCAGGCACCATCACTGTGGCTGTGTCTCAGACCGCATACTTCCATGCTCCAGAGTGCGTACTCCCAAGCCTCGGCTGGAGTGCATACTTGGGGAAGTATGTGCTTTGAGACACAGCCATTATCACGGCAAGCAAGGTCCTTCCCACGCGGGATACCCGCAGTACCCACTAGCAGCTGCCCAATAGCGGCCCGGTGCCGATGTAGCAGTCAGCATGCCTGCATTTTGGAAATGGCCACTACGCTGCTCCCTTAGTGCAGGAGGTCCTCAGACTCTGACCTGAGGAGTTTAAGGTTTTCTTCACTTGTGACGCCTTGTTAATTGTTCTTAATTTGGCCACCCGTCATGTATTTTAATGTCTACGGAGGAATTTGCTCTGTATGTCAACATATCTAATATAGCAGGCTTGATGATCCTTGTTTGTGTCTGAGTGATTTGGCAAATGGTTTAGAAAGGGTTTACATTGTTTAAACATCAGGCTGACAGGTAAAATAACTGAGATACAGATGTCTGAAGCTGTCGGAACCTGGTGACTGAAATGAGGTCAGCCTACCTGCAGTTACAGAAGGAACTTAAACACCTGTTCAGAAACATTAATATGTCAAAAGATGGCCAGGTGGACACGGGAGTCCCCCAGGACTGAGTTTGAGTACCCCTGTACTGGCAGAATATCTGAGCTTAAGGATCTCTTCACAAGAGAAGTGTTGCCACAGTAACGGACGAGACATGCTTCATCATAAAATAAAAAGATGCATATTACAGTTGTCATCTGCCCTACATCCTACATCTTAATTTTCCTCCGGCCACATTTTTTAAAAACACCAAAACTGAAGGCCCAATTTAGTTAAGAATCATTTTGAATTTCCTAACTGGCATTTTATTATGGCTATACTGTATGATTCTTAAGTGAAATGCAGGGCTTAAGAATGCTTAGTGACAAGAAAAAGGCTACAGGGTCTAGACAGGGTGTGAAATTAACTCCCACCACCAGCCAAATGCTGGTAAAATGTTATACTCTAGCAGCCACTTTGTCAGGTAACCAAGCAGGTTGTGTTATATTGTAAAAGGTAATGTGGCTGGTAAAATGTTTAAAATGGCTGGTGATTTTTATAATCCACAAGCCACTCTGGCCAGTGGGTGAAAAAGTTAATTTAATGCCCTGGGGGGTATACTACAATGCAGGATTACTGAGTTAGCTGGATAACTGCATGGAGTAAAACCCGGAACCCTCAACAATCTGGAGCATGGACTGATGTAAAAAGAGCTTTTCCGGGTTGTACGCAGTGCAGTTATCCAGCTAACTCAGTAATCCTGCTTTGTAGTATACCCCAGGTCTAGACTCTTGAGCAGGGGTACAGGTTTTTGATTTAGCCCAGAATTAACACATCTGATTCAACTAATTACCTAATCATGGTTTTTAATCATGGTTTTTTTAACCTTGATAAGTAGAATCAGGTGTCTTAGTGCTGGGCTAAAACCAAAACCTGCACCCACACCGGCCCTTTTTCGGATAAGATTGCCAACCCCTGCTCTAGTCAGTAAAAGGAGTGTCAGCACATTTGACAGTACTTCTATTGTATTAGGACAATACCGCAATGTTTGTTTTCTATTAATTATCTATCTGAGGTCCACATTGTATCCAGGTGCCTTAATTGAACTCTCCCAACTTTGTTCATAATTTAAATGCTTGTCTCTGTAGTTTCACTCACCTCAATACTGCCATGAAAGTCTCCTGCTGAAGCTTTAGCATTTATACAATGCTGTACCAATCCCAGCCTGGGACTCAATCAACATTTGTCTTTAATTTGGCTAACAATTAAAAAGCTATTTCACAGGCACAGTTTAGCATGTTCAGCCATCACTAAAACTAACCCGCCACCGACAATTTGTCAAGAAAAAAAAAAGTAACACTTGCATTTTACTTGCGCGACACATTTAGGGACAGGACGTTGATCGAATACAGGCCCGAGTCACGAGCACGATCTGTACTTCCATTACGAGTTCTGGTAATATATTCAACGCATAAATAAATGATTATCCCTTGTGTGAAATGTACTGTGTGTGTGTGTGTGTGTGTGTGTCTCCAGTTTTAGATGAATTGCAATTGAGTTTTACATGAGATCTTTCATCATGCTTTACGTTGCTTATTTAATAAGCGTGCGATTAGCTGAATTGTTACGGAATTAGAATTAGAATAATTGGTCCATTAATTAAAGCACAAAGCTCATTGGTTGAAAACAACAGAAGAATACACAGAGTAAATATCACCCTGGTTAAGAAGACAACAATATGAAATGCCTCAGGCAACGATAGCATAACATCATCTGGTCCACAAAGGACTTCTGTGGTTTTAAGTAAAGTGATGTAATATAGTTGTTGATTAAAAAGTCTGCCTCTTAAGATGCGAGTGTGCGTGTGTATATGTTTAGGGTCAGAGTAGGTGATACTGAGAAAAACACATTTGACATTACCAATTACGCTGTAGAATGTCTCCGCTCCCCTGCATATCGTTTTGACCTTTTTTACCATATCAACTGAGAGCGGTTCCCACTGCGCCAATGTGGTTTGACAGCACTGGATGACCCCTGTCTTCTGTGGATTGAACTGTGGAAAAAATTGGACGGACTTAAGGGCAGAGAGTGTGAGTCTGCAGTAATCAGAGGCGTGCACGGCTCGTGTGTAGTCGGTAAACCCTAGGAAGGCCGGGGGTCAGATCTCACCTGCCAGGCACCGTCCTGTCCGAAGCAAAATAATCAAGATATAATTTGTGTTAATATGATCCCTGGGAGAGATACAGACGGAGCAGACAGGCCAGGCCTTCGCCGGAGGTCTCTCGAGGTTGAAGGGAAAGCTGAATAAGCGAGTCGTCGTTTCACATGTTGTTTTTTTTTTTCCTCCTCAGGCCGTTGCGAGCCCGTAGCTCAATTAAAATGTAAACTCGCGGAGATTGCCGCGGACAAAGTGGCAAACGGGAGCTCACTAAGCCCAGTTCCACTCCAATTATATTATTGGATTATTCATTCTGCGTTTTCCAGACAACGGGGAGGGGAGGAATGAAAGAAACTCTTCCGCGTTCAAAATGAAATTCCTCTTTTGCATTTAATGGGGTGTCTGGGTATGGCGTTAGTTCAATAAAACCTTCAACAGGCATTTATCTCAGTAATCACTTATCCCGTGCCAATACAGAATCGGTACACACCCAGCACACTGCCTCATCCAGACCACGCTCCCACTCCGCTCTCTCCTTCGCCTCAAGCAATGAAACATTTTTATAATATTGTCTGTTATGGGGGCTAGGGGGGCTAATATTCAAAACCCATAAAGTTAATGGCTCTGAAGCACTTGAGTTAATTCCAGGAAGACGGAATGTGGAGTACAGCTGAAATGGTGTAAGGTGGGTAAGCCTGTCATTGCGCAGAAACGCGTGACCTCGTTGTGAAGTCGTATTAGCGACAGCGGGCTTGTGGCGTGACCCTTGTGGTCTCTGCTGCAGCTTCCAGAGGCTTCTAGCATCTTCTAGGTTCTTTAAGGTTTGTATTTGACTTCACTTGGGGGGGGGGGACTCATTCCCCTTGCTTCTCTCTTGGTGTACAGTGCTGCTTTAAAAACATGCATTTTTCTCCCACTGTGTGCACCCCCCTGTGAAGTGTTGGGAATCAGCGTTGCTCTTCAGATGGCGCTGGTACAGAAAAACTATGGTTCTCATTGAAAATCTGCACCGAGAGAGAAAGAGAGAGAGGGGGGGGGGGCTCTATTCTCAGGTGGCCTGGAGTTGTGAAACACATGAAACAGCCTGGAATCTCACAGCGGGTTTTGTTATGGGAGTATGAGCCTGTATCAAAAAAGCCATTAGATGCTGCGATGCAGTCTCGGGCTCTCTCTCGCTCTCTCTCCCAAACATCTCTCCGCGCTCTGTGGTTACCCCACTGTGTCCTCCCTATGAGTGAATCAAACAAACCCTCAGTTAGACACACTTGAGTCCTCAGTCGGTTTGGATGACAGGCAGTATTCACACAAAGAGACCCAGAGAGGGGGAAGAGACGTTTTACTTTTTGACTCGTCTTCGCTTCCTTCTTTGTTTTCGGTTGTTGAAGAAGACGGTTCCAAATTATTTGGACGCGGCTAGAACCGCGTGTCCCCAGAATCGGCTATGAAGGCACAGTTGAAAGGAGAAACGAGTTCTCCGACTCGACCTAGGATCACCAACCTACACGTACGGCACATTGAATAGTTAGATTAAATCGAAAAGGGAACTCTTGAAAATAATGAAAAGTCCCCTCCAGGGGTCTTAGGGAAATATTCATGAGAAAGTTTTAAAGTTATTTTCTTTTACATTTTTGCACAATATGTTCCATCCAACTGAGAAGTATAGCTCACTAGTGTCTCTGTTCTCTTTACTTATATCCTCACACAGTAACCTCCTGAGACCCAACAGAAATAATTTAAATTTAACTATTTAATTTTTTTTTGACATAATACAACTGTCTGGGGGGGGGGGGGGGGAAACATTGTTTCAATGAAAATATTTTCAAACAAATGATTAATTTTATTTTTATTGAATGTTGAATGTAGTGTAGGTTTCAGCAGTTTTTTTCTTTTATTTTTCTTTTTCTTTTGAGGGTCCTGCCACTGCCCCCCCACTTCAGAGGTCAACTTTATTTTTATAGAATTATGTACAAAAAAAAAAAAGTTTTGTGCTGGAGTCTCTCTGAGGGAGGGAAAAACTAAATTAAGTAAACAGTAAAGTTAAGCAAACAAAGTGTCATAAAACAAGACAAAACAACAAAAAACAAAGACAAAAAGGGGATAAGGGGAGATGTAATAATGTTGAAATAAAATAATCATAATAATGAAATGTTTTTTTGTTTTTTTTCCGCAGAAAGGAGGGATAGATTAAAGGGAGCTAGTAGAGGGGAGGGGCATGTTTAGTGTGGATCGTGTATAGGCAAAAAGGTGATGAGTGAAATCGGTACTATGATTAGGGATTTAAGATACAGATGAATGGACTCCAGATTGTGTTAAAATCAGCGGTTTGTTTTTTGATAGTGGCAATTTTTCCAATGATATGTATTCTATTAGTAGGTTTTTCCAAAGTGTAATGTTGATTTTTTTCCTTGATTTCCAGTTCATGAGGATGATTTTATTTGCGATGATTAGGGCTACGGAAAGTATTTTACTGTATGTGTTGTTTATCTTGATGTTGGATATGTCTCCTAGTAAGCAGAGTGGAGGGGATAGTGGGATGTGGCAGCCTAAAAGAAGAGAGAGGTTGTCAGTGACGTCTTGCCAGAATTGTTTAATTGGTGTGCAGTCCCATGTGGCGTGCATATAGCTGTCTGGGGTGTTTTGTGTGCAGTGCGGACAAGTTTAAGAATCTATAAAACCCATTTTAAACATCCTTTTCCCCGTGTAGTGTACTCTATGAATAATCTTGTATTGTATGAGTTGGATGTTTGTGTTGGTAGATATAGAGAAGATGTTTTTGCAGATTTGGGTCCAGAAGTCGGCATCAGGGATGAAGATTTCAGCATAGTTGAATATGTGGTTCTTGAGATTAAGACCGGACGCATGTCCCCTACGGAGGACAAAAATGAATTGCAGAGTGTTAGGAGGTTGAAGTGATTTTGCTGTCGGAATTAAAACAGCATTCATTCAACCACCCATTAAACAACCCTTACAAAAATGGAACATACTGCAATATAGTGAAGTAAGATATATTATGAAGATCAGAAAAGATAAGGCAACACTGAATAATATGTGGGCAGGCAGATTATAGCCACTTTCACATCTTGCAATAACACACATTGGAATGGCCTATTTTCCTCCATCCTCCTTTTGAACGTGTAGTCTCTCTGACATGCACTGATGAAAAGAAAGGTTACTGCCATTTCAACACATCGCACAGCGGGTTCTACGTGTCCTTGCTCCAATATCCGTATACTTACTCATAAAGAGGCTTTGAAATCTGAATAGTGTGCCATTTTACTTTAAGGGAAATGATACTAGCGTAACACTTGAGCAGTGGTGCCCACCCCTCATGAGGGTAACAGATGCCTCCTTGGGTGCCTGGCGTGTTGATATTACATTAAGATTTAATGGGCAATTTCATCGCAGATTAAAAATGTGATATGTTGATTCATACAGTGCTACACAGGTGGTACGGCCGGGGACCCGCTTTAACAGCAGGGAAATATCGGTCTCCTTCCACAAGAACATCATGCCCTCAATGTTCTTTTATAATTCACGGGGCGAAGAACCGTCACTTAGATTTTAACTCCCTGGTACTCCACGTGAGACTGTGCTCCATCTCCAATAACTGGGCGAGCTTCTAAATCACATGATCGTCCTGAATTAGAATGCAATGGACGCGGGGGCCAGCTGGGTGACTCGTTTGGTTAAGACGCCATGCTGTGATGTATGCACAATGTTGGTGTGAATTTAACACTGTTGGTGTATATTTAACACCCTAGGATGTTTATATGATTCCACGGACTAATGTAAACAGCCTAGGTATTCATAGCATGGTCCTTGAGGTCAGAGAACTGCTGGTTTTTCCAGCCTCCCAGGCTGTCAGGTGTGACAGTCTGGCCAATCAGTAGCACCAATTGTTCAGTTAATTACCCGTGAGAAAGAAAACCAGGGCTGGATTTGGATTTGAGGTCCAGATTTGAATGTCCATGACCTAGGGTGTTAAATGTACACCCCCATTTTTCCTGGCCGGGTATGGGAGGGTTCAGTCTGTTAGGGGCCCGTGTTGCTATCTAGCAGCCCCCGCTGGACGATCGGGGATGCATGGACTGCATGCTAATGCCGCATATGAAAGGTCTTCCTCCAACTCTGCTCTATGCGAGCTTCGCTGCAGGCTGCAGTGTGAGGAAAAAGCACTTGGTGACACATCATGTTTCAGAGGAGAACCGTGGATGTCAATGCTCCCTCGAATCAGAAGTGCACACAAATTGGGTTGGAATTGGACATGCCCAGCCCACATTAAATTAAATGAAAATAAAAAAGAATAGATTAATACATTGAATTACATTAACAGTAATTCAAATCCCACACATTAAGACATAAACCAGCTAAACTTGTACTTAAACTGATAAAGCATTGCATTGTATTCTTTTAACAGATGCTGTTATCCAAAGTAACTTACATGTAAGAGAAACAAGTGTATTCACTAGATCAATATGAGCATTAGTGCCAGACATGCCTAACAACATTCACAAACCAGCAAGTATAGATGCAACCACAACAAGAACATTTTCAATAATGAGTAACAGCAAGATTAGCTCATTTAATTATTGCAGAGAGAAGGTGGGGTATGCAATTATTACTATAAAACGAGGTGAACGTATGTATATTGACTGACTGAAACACAACGGGGTAAACACACACACACACACACACACACACACACACACACACACACACACACACACACACACACGCACACGCACACGCACACACACACACACACACACACACACACACAAACTGGCTCGAGAACTTGAAATAGCATTGCAAAGAAACCCGGGGGTTGTTCTGGATAGATTTCATGTGTAGATTTCATGTAAAAGATTTGCATCGATTTGATGTCAAAAAGGCAGCAAAGAATGAGAAAACCCGGCTCTGCACTTTGATGAATAATCCAACGCATGACTTTAATGTGTAGTTTAAACCCACCGATCGTAGCAGTCATGTCAATAAAAACCTGCGCGTGTCCCTTGTGAGAACGAATATATGGCTATCCGGAGACAATGCTTCAGTGTTTAAACAGATTAAAATGCAAATATGAAATGCATTGCTCTCTGATGGCGTATGGCAAAACAGAATGATGCTGATGCGTTTGCAACCAGGCACACCCAGGTGATGCGCACGTTAATCATTATCCGCACGTTCGTTTCTAAACAGGGACATATACGTACGTAGGCTTCTTCCTCAGAAAGGTGATGGTGGAAACGAGCAGAGGAGGCAATTGATCGCGCGGGCCAGAGCCAGTGGGTAGGTTTTCCTCCACTGGATGTGAATGCGTAAGGACGACGGCTCTGGCCGCACGTAATCTCCGCTATGAGAGAAAGAGGTGTTGTTGCTCTTCTGGTTCGATCATTGCGACCTGGAGTCTTCTGTCAGTCAGATATCCCCCGCGAATGGCACGAACGTCCAGATTATACCGCCGTCTGGCACAGAGAACGGACGAGCACTTGTTTAAGTTTAAGTTTAAGTTTATTTTATTTATATGCTTTATTATATGCTTCTGTCCTCACACATATCTCCATGATCTCGTGTCTATCTCTGGCAGAAAGCCTTGGCAATTCGCCCATGAGTTGCCACCATCGTTATATCTGTCAGGAGTTGTTTCTCTGTGACATGACATGTGAAGATTGCCTGCGCATAGATGGCTATAGCCTTATGTGGCATAAAATAACAATTACAGAAGCAATTAAAATGATCAAAACAATTATACTAATATTTATACTTTACAGTTCAGTAAAGTATAAACATTATTTCCATTGTTGAATTTCCCTTTTCTGCATTTATTTGTGTAGGAGATGCCAGGGTGATTTATTTGTATTGCATACATTGTCAAGACGAATGAAATACGGTGTTTAATGTTTACACCAGCACTGATTCAACGTTTGTTATCTTAGAAGTCTCATTTTGCTTTCTGATTTGAAGTTGCATTGTCCAAGTGTGGGTGGAAATAGACGTGAATGATTTGATGTCACAGACTCAGAAGTATTTGACAGGGATCGGAACACAGAGTCCACTGCTTTCAGCCATATTTTAGTAGGTAGGTGTCACGTCCCGTGCCTCCACGTCTTAAGTCTACGTCTGTTTTTTCCGTTTATATGTATTTTCCGTCTGGTAATCCGTTCCGTGTTTTCCCTCTCTCCCTCCATTTTGTGTCTCCACTTCCCCGCACCTGAATTGTGTTTTCTCATTTGTTTCGTTGCAACTGTTCCTCGTTGTTTCTTCATTAGTTTGGTTATTTTAGTCTCCTCTGTTTCTGTTTTCTCTGCCAGATCGTCTTGTGCTCTCCATTCGTGCTTGTCTCATTACTTTCCAGCGGTTTTGATTCCTGCCTGCTCCTCGTTCCTGTGTCCCAGTCCTGTGTCCCAGTCCTGTGTCCCAGTCCTGTGTCCCAGTCCTGTGTCCCAGTCCTGTGTCCCAGTCCTGTGTCCCAGTCGTGTGTCCCAGTCCTGTGTCCCAGTCCAGTTCACCTGTCCAGTTCCTGTTCTCCTGCCTGTCAAGCCTGCTCCCGGCCAGCCTGCTCCTGTCCAGCCCTGCTCCAGCCCTCCTGTCCACCTGCCCTTCCCCGTCCTAGCCCGGCTCCTGCCCTTCGTCCTCCTGATCCCCTGCCCTGACGGATTCCCAGTTCTGACCCCTGCCTGTTCCTGGACGTCGCTCTTGCCTACCCTGTATTGCCCTGATCGCTGGACATTGACTCCTGCCTGGATTTGACTATGTTTCTGCTTGCCCTCTATAGCACTGTTTGCTGGACATTGACCTGTGTTTGTCCACTACAAATAAAGCCTATTCCTATTACTTCTGGTGTCTGCGATTGCTTCCGATCAGTTCTCATAACAGGTAGGGAATAGACAATCAGATTTAATCTGATTAGGTGGCCTGATATGGAGAACCAGTTTTTGTGAGAATTTGCCCAGAACACTGGACTTAACACCCCTGCTCTTTCATAAAGTTCCATGATTTTTAATGACCACAGTGAGTCAAGACCCTGGTATAACCAAAGTATCTACAGAACAGACTCTCATTGGCTTACCAAACACTGCTTCCATAGCAATTTATTTACCCACGGGGCCTACCATCCAAGTACTAACCCAGCCCAAACTTGCTGAGCCTCAGCAGATATTTATGAGAAGGGTATCATGAGGTCAGTGGAAATCTCATTCCCTATGCTCATTCCCACTTTTCTTGCATTTAAGATGTTTATTAACCCTGGAGATAAAGATGTATACTTACTGTTATAAAATTTCATAAGAGGAAAATAATATATTTTATTAAAAGTATGTAAAGTATGCTTAAAGTCTGATAGGGCGTGTCCATTCTATGTGGACATTGGACTTCAAGTTCATGTCTGATTGGCAGCCCACTAAACACTTGTTTTACTGTCTCATTAATTATATGGTGTTTGAAACTTTATTGTCATTTGTCTTGTTGGGGAACTTGTTTTACGTCAGGTCCCCCTTGTAAAAGAGATTTTGATTTCAATGGGGTATTCCTGGTTAAATAAAGGTTAAATAAAAAATAAACTGTTATACCACTGATTGGTTAAAATGTAAATGCCTTCTTACATAAGGTGGAAATTAGTCCTTAAATTTGACTCATGATGAAATGCTTTATTGTTTATTTCCTTTACCAAACTGTACTTGTGGAGAAAAGGCTGGTATTTGCATTTATTCATAAAGAAAAGTTAAGGACAAATGTTCAATGAATTCAGGCCATAGTCTCCAAGTGACTGATACCACATCCTCCTGTAGTGAGCAGTATAGAGGCCCTTTATTTTCAGAAGAAAAAACTCATTTAGAAACTCAACCGAAGTCTTGATTTCCTCCAGATGTTTCAAAAGAACTTACTGGCTAACTACACTCAAATTTAAATTACGTATAAGTTCCTTGCTCCCGACGTGCATAGACTTAGAGAATGGCAGCAGTAATCAACGAAGACAAAAGGTTGTGTCTTACACAGAATGATGTAGATGAGCCGTATTAGCATATCTATGGTACACTCACTGTGTGTCCTTTAGTTCTCATTTTTACTTCACTTTAAAGCTAGCTTCCGCACAAACAACTGGAGATGAGGGGGAAGTGGCTGCAGTTAAGGAGACAGTCGACCTCCAACCTCTATCCCGTCGAATTCAAAGCTGGAAGGAAACCAGTCGCAGGTACACACCTCCTGAAATTCAATTAAAATGCTAACAACCAATTTTGAATGGCGCCGGAGCCTGTATTGTGCGAGCGTTTCGCAAATACGCTTAAACGCTGCCAGCGGGAACAAAGCGTACAGTAAGCGTGGGTGGGATGTTTGCCCTTGAGGAAGACGGCAGCCACGCTGGGAGCTGCCAGTTCTTTCATATGTACCGTAACGCCGTTCGGCTTTAGCAGACAGGAACTGAGAGATTAGTGAGTATTGATTGGCGTTATCTCTGGCCATCAATTCTCCTACCTTCCCGGCTTCCCCCATTTTTTATTTCTATTTTTTACAAACAAAAGGATGGATTCTCGAATATCTGTTCAAGGCGAATGACCTGATAAGTTTTCAGTTGTTTTGGCGAGAGATGCACGGGGATGCATGGCGGGCTCACTTATCGCGGGCGGGTGATCCATTACCCACATGCAAGCGGCAAGCTGGGTTGCGCGAGTGTGACGGCTAGGCTTTTTTTCCTCCTGCAGATAAAATGAGCGCATGCATGTTGCGTGTATTTGTAAAAGTCAAATGCAAGCGATCCGGGCCACGTGGCCCTCTGAGTGTATACATGTAGCAGGGAGATAGCTGGAGATAGGATCGATTTATTGGCACGGTAGCCCAGAGAGAACAGGAAATACACGCATGTGTGTGGGTGTGTGTGTGTGTGTGTGTGTGTGCTGTATCGATGTGTGTGCAGGGTGGTCTCCCATTACAGGCAGATGCTCACCCTAATGGTGAATCCTTTTAATGCTCGCAGACTAAGAGGAGAATGCAAAGTCCCCCTGTATCCGATGCGCTTTAATTCATGGAGCCTATACGTTTCATTAACTTCCACATAGACTGTGGTGCTGTGTTGTTTTTTTTTCCCCTCTGGGGCTATTGCTCTTGCCTGGTACACACTAATAACTCTGTACATCGTCATGGAGATAATAACACTCAAATGCAGATATCTGTTTTAGTTATTACTTAATGAGGGCTTGCTACACGGAGTCAGCAGGTGTGCCCATATAGTAGATGCTTTCTGGTGCATTTCGGCTGGTGCTTCCTGTATGCGGTGACATGCCTTGTCCAGGTGTGTTCCACACCCCGCAAAGTGATGGAACACTAGGGAGGGGGGACGAAATAAGGCAACCTATCATTATTTAATTTTGCACATGACATAGTCTCTAGGGAGCCTCCCCCAATCCCCTACCCCCCACTGTCCACCCCCCAACACCCTGCTGAAGAGGCAAGGGGGTGACAGCAGGAGGAGGAGGAGGAAGATTCTGGCTCCCGGTTCAGGGGTCAGCAGAGGAGCGGCTCGCTCTCCCCGCGCGCTGGCCGTTAGCGCTCCTTCACTTCCCGCTAATGGGCCCCCAGAGCCTGGCCAGAGGTAGCAGGGCTCTGTCAGTCGCACACAGAGGCCCAGTGATACTGCTGAGGATGAATGTGCAGGCAGGGGAGTGGGAGGTAGAGCTCGCCTGCTAGAAACGGGTAGCTGAGATATGTCTAAATACGTCTCTCTATTTCTCTCTCTCACTCTCTTTCTCTTTCTCTCTCTTTCTCGCCCTCTCTATCTCTCTCTCTCTCTACATATGATTTACTTATATTTGCTGATAAATGATTTACACAATTTCTAAACTAGGTGACGTATGCAGGAATGCCTATGTTCAGTGCGTGAAGGAATACGGGTTATTCGTATTTAATAAAGGTTTTTCTGTTCACTGTTTTCCATTTTTTATGTTTTTTTTTTTTTTTCTTTGTAGTTCTAGTAGTTATTGTTTTGAGTGCGGAGGAAGTAATACAGAATGAATCTACAGGAATTATGCCGTGAACTGATTATGATATAGACCAGGAGCTTAAAAAGTAAAAAGCTCTTTCTCTTTCTCTCTCTCTCTGTCTCTCTAGCTACGAACAGATATCTGGCACACCTCTATCCTAGTTTTGGGGAGGGCTGTATTTTTTGCACTCAGAGGGAAACGACGTACCACATATTTGTACAGTGTCACAGGTTGAGGGAGCTGTTCACTTTTTTGGAGGGGTGGTTTCAGGGTTTAGGGGTACACTTTTCCTTTGAATTATTTATTTTTGGGCCAAGGTACACTGTTAAAAAAAGGCAGCTTCATGTTTTACTTAACTTGCTGTCTGGACTGGCAAAGTTGTCATTATGGAAGACGAGGAAGAACTGCATTGCTGGTCAGGGGTCAGTTGACCCCGTCTTTATGTTAAAGGGACTGCTTGCAGCCCGCATCAGGGTGGACTTCAGTTTTTATAGCCTCACAGACAATGTGGAGGCTTTTGTAAATACATGGTGCATCGAAGAAGTGCTTTGTTCTATTCAGGGGGATGTGTTGGTACTTCATTTTTGAAGTACTTTTTTGTCTGTTTTATCCATTTCTAATTTTATTTCTTCTTTCTTTTTTGGTCCTTGTGAAACTGCTGTTCCCAGTAAATTTTGGTTGTTTTTGCCTTTTGTTAATTGGACTATTTTCTCTTGGTTTTCTCTTTTTTTGTGTTTTTACTTTTAATTTAATTTTCTTATTTTCTGTTTGTTTTTAAATATGTGAACACATAGGTCTTGTCCTTTGTTCTGTGCATTAAAGGAGACTTTAAAAACTATCTCTGTCTCTCTGTCTCTCTCTCTCTCTCATTTTAACACATGTAGCACTCTTTTTTCATGTACATGTGCATTATTAACAGTTCTTATCCTTCTCACTCAATGAACTGTCAGTCTGGTGACACTGAGGGGAATTTACTTCTTGGAACAGCAGGAGTGTGTGCTGTCTCTCCTGGTCTTGATCGGCAATGGTTCCATGTCGCTTCCTAGTAGTGTGTGTGTGTGTATGTGCATGTATGCGATGTGTGTGTGTTTTGTGTGTGCAATGCAAAGAGTGTGTGTGTGCGTGTGTGTTTGTGCATATGTGTTTGTGTTGGTATGCGTATGCGATGTGTGTGTGTGTGTGTGTGTGCATGTGCGTGCATTCATGCTTGTGTGTGTGTGTGTGTGTGTGTGTGTGTGTGTGTGTGTAAATGTGTGCTTGTGTGCATGTGTGTGTGTGTGTGTGTGTGAAGTGTTTGTGCATGTGTGCGTATATCCTGCTATGTTTGTGGCTATATCCAGTCTGGCCTGAGAGCTCTGGACCATGGGGGCATCACTCTTAGTCCCTACCTGAGCACTGTGTCCACAGGGCCTGTGAAAATGGCATGCTATCCATCTTTAACAGCATAATATCAGCCCTCTGTCATTCTCTCTTCACCACCTGGCAGTGGAGTAACACTGGCAGTGGAGTAACTCTGACAGTGGAGTAATTCTGACAGTGGAGTAACTCTGGCAGTGGAGTAACTCTGACAGTGGAGTAACTCTGGCAGTATCGTAACTCTGGCAATAGAGTAACTCTGGCAGTATCGTAACTCTGGCAATAGAGTAACTCTGGCAGTGGAGTAACTCTGGCAGTGGAGTAACTTTGGCAGTGGAGCAACTCTGGCAGTGGAGTAACTCTGGCAGTGGAGTAACTCTGGCAGTGGAGTAACTTTGGCAGTGGAGCAACTCTGGCAGTGGAGTAACTCTGGAAGCCGGACGATTCTCAGCTAGGGTGTTGCCACTGTACCCCTGAGCAAGGTGCTTAGCGTGAATTGTTTCAGTAAATACCAAATAATAATGTATCCTGTGTAAGTCACTCTGAACCAGAGAATCTGCTTAATGCCTTAATGTAGTGTAATGTTTCCAACCTTTTGCCACAGCGCTCAGCGTCCAAATACATGGACATTCTGGATTCAGTATTAGTGTTTATTTCCCCATGATTTATTATTATTATTATTATTTATTATTATCAATTTTTCTGTGACTGACATCACAGCACTGCTTTGGCCCTGTGGGTGAGGACCTCACAAACGCTAATAAGATCTTTGAGTGGAATTTTATTCCGTGCCTATTTATCATTGTTGACTTTTTCCAATACCACACAAATTTATGAGGACTCCAGATGAGACGAGCACACTTCTAGCAGGTCTCTGAAGATACATTTTTTGACTGAGTTACAGACAAGGCAAGGAACAAAACCTCAGGCAAATTGAACAGATCCTTGATTTAATACAACATTTGAATAGCAACACGAAGACCAAAAAACAGTAAATAAATAAATAAGAAGCCGAGTGATTCCAAGGACACTGTGTAAAACAGACAGCTCTTCAAATTTCCTCCAAGGCGCTGACGTACTTATTACAAATACAAATTTCCACCCAGCTGGCACTGTGTAATAAAAATAATAATAATGACAATAAAAAATGGTATGAATTCAGATTTAGTGGAAAGTGAAGCTCATAGATTAGTCGTGTCTCAAAGTAATATATGCCATTGGCTATGACTTTCTTGTTTACGAGCACGGCGCGTTACGCCCTGCATTGCAGCATGTTTAAAAACCGCTCTGTGAGAACCTGCGTGGTAGATCAAACTGTACACTCTCTACAGCCCACAGAGATCAGCGTTATTTGAGAGGCAATGTGCTGGAATGCAGAAATAACTAGTACAAGGTGTAAAGACGGTCTTTAATATTGCCCTGTATTTTTTTATTCCTAGGAGATGCCTCAGTATCGCAGCCAGAGCAGAAGACGACACTTGAAATGAAGGTTCAGAGATGTAATGTAGAGATTTTAAACTGCTGAACATTTTACACACAGCGATAGAAGAGAGGAAGCAGGCCAGCGGCCCGTTATTGGCTAGTGCATCATATGTGACGTGTTCTACTTGTATTAGAAAATGAGAAGACTTCACAGGTTGTCACGTGTCATTTGGCTCTTCCCAATAATTAATAAATATTTTTTTGCCCTTGCACTGCCCTGGGAAAAACACACACACACACACACACACACACACACACACACACACACACACACACACACACACACACACGCAAGCACAGATGCAGGGTTCAATCACATGTTCCTTTACCATCATTGTAATTCTGTCTCTGTGCACATGGGCACTTATGTGAGAAGGCCCATTTAGATACACACGGTTTCATCGCGTGTCAGTAATGAGAGTTCGGTGGTTTGATTCCTGGCCCACAGGTTTAGCCTGTCGGTCTGATTATCGTTGCACCACCTTCAGAACCTCCATAGGATTTGGTTCCATTTACAAACCCGGGCTTTTATTATTCTACATCTTCTCGCAGCAACCATGGCAACGGATTAGGGAAAGGATACGTTATCTTTGTTTTTCAAATACGGCACGTGAACTTTACAGAGTAGGTGCCCATGAGATGTTTTATTTGACATTTCCATTTTTCCGTTTTCTCCTCTTTTTTCTTTTGCACAGAAAAGCACCAGAGCGGATTTTAAACGGCGTAGGATTACAGTGGCACAGCCCCCGTGTATATGGAACGCATACAGAACGTTAGCATGTATAATGTGTCCGTGCCACCGCTCAGTACAAGGTTAGCTGTAACCGCAACATTAACGGATACATTTCTATGTCAAATATGAAGAAAACAAAAACCTGAACCCCAGCTGTCCACCAAACACTGCGCATGTTGGACGTGAGTACGCTGTGTTCCTCTCGGGAAGTCACACCTGATTTTCCCCAGGAGCGCGTTTTGTTCCAACCACAATTGCAATCCCAGAATTTTAACAAGCTGGTAATTTTTCTTAATTACGCTTTTCATGTTTTGAGGGATCATTTTACCCTCTGAAGCCACATTATGTCGGAAATAACAGGCGTTAGACTCATTTTGGAATGCAAATATATGCAGCTTAATATTTGCATAGAGAAGATATTGAAGGAGCCTGAATAACCATGGAGCACATTGAGAAGAAGATATAAGGAGTTTTGAAAAGATCGGGCTGGGAGAACTGGACCCCCCGTGTTGCCGGGTCGGTTGCCCTGTCACTCGAGATAAAAGCTTCCCAAAGAAGCTGGAATCACGAGGGCCATTTTGAACATCAGACACAAGACACTCCCTTTGTGCAACAGTAGGCTACAGTGCAGTGGGTTTCAAAGGGGGGGGGGCATTCACACACTTCCTGCACAACTTCCTCTTTGAGCCAAGTATCTGTGTAGGCAATATGGCTGCCACTTCCTCTACAGGTTGTTCAATATTGCCTATTTTCCAAGCAGCGCCCGGACAGTTCCCCGCTATCAAGTGCACAGTGCCCACCAGCTCTCTCCGCTAGCACGCCACCATTGGCACTGGTGTCCGTCCACAAGCGTTTGGCGAAATGGTGATCTGTCGACGTGAGGATCGGCTATTGCGGGGAAGGAAAGATAGTCGGCGGATGTTCCTACCGCCAGCAGACCCGCTGTACATAAATCGCAGTGTCAATTTACAAAAATGTTGGCGTGCCGACAGCTGCTGCCACGAGCGCGCTGATGAGTGCTCGCTCGCTGGGTCATCAATTCATCAGGATATGAAAACAAACGGATGTCAGAATTTTTGACGGACGCGTAAGTCTGGCATGCGGGAGGGGATCCTGGGCATGGCGAAGCCGCGACGGCGTCTCGTACATAACAACACGCCGGGGCGAGGAGGATAATTTAAGGCTGCGGCCTGAAGTCACTTACTGTGACACTTTTAATTACTCTGTCCTGTCTCGGCGTAGGTTCTCGGCAAATGAGAAATCACAAAAGTTCCGAAGCATATAATTATCTCCTCAGTCACAAAATTGGATGGCTTCTCCTCGAGAAATTTGAAAAGCAGATGCTGGACCCAGACCCGGTATTGACAGCTGAACGGCAAAACCTGAGTAAATGGTGGAAGCCTGCGGGCCTTGTTGAGTATTACCCACAATGCTTTGCACCTGGGAAAACTGTCATCTGTGTTCTTTAAAACTAGTAAAATGATTAAGAATTACTGACATTACATTAAAAAAGATAATATAGAGGGAGAATGACAAAAAACAAACGACGAAAAACAAACAAAACAATGAAAGTAATAAACAAAATAGCCTAAGATGATCTTGATCTAAGATCCTTTTGTGAAACTGGGCCCTGGGTCTTCAATCAAGACCCTGATGAGTATAATCAGTTGTCTCAGTGCTGGTCGAAATCAAAAAACCTGCACCTACACACCTTTTTGGATAAGATTGGACACCCCTGGTTTATAGGGTGGCCAACCGTCAACCCGTATAGAAATCTCTCAGTGTGGCTGGGAGTTTGATTCTAGGCCGTGGCACTTTCTGCACTATGAATGCATTTCTACATGTAACCCTGTCTGAATAGAGTGAGAAAAAAATTGCATAAGAATGATGGGCTGTCTGCTCTCTTTAAAACAACAAACAAACAAACAAAAGACATGACCATTCAGTCAATTTTAGTCTGCATCAGACAGTTTTTCAGAATGAGATTGTTGCTTCATAATGGTTTGAAGGACCCACATTTACCGTGCGTTGCGCCGATTCTGAAACCACCGCTCTCTCCGTCTGCATCCACAAAGGTGGTTTGTCTGATTTTTTTGTTTGCATTTGTGTGGAATTATTCTCTTTCATTCCCAACTGTTTCATTCAGCCCCGTGGAAAAGTGGCTCTGAAGTGGGCAGCTTGCCTGCAGTACATCGTGTCGGCACCGCTACCCTGCACACTCCTGTGGCTTTTTGGTTTGTTTTGGTCTCACACAAACACTCCACCCCACTTCGCTACTAAACAGGCAAAGAGGCTGGCCTTGACTGAGGAACCTGGGATTAGGGACGGGTTGGGATTCAGTTGTAAAAAAACGGGGGCTTGTCCGGGATTGGACAGGGACTTCTCGCTATCAAAATGAGAATCAAATGTTGTTTAATGGACCTGCTGGTTGAAATTAATATTCTAAGCCAATGGCCAATGGTCTGCAACTCTGGTCCTGAAGTGTTGCAGGGTCTTTGGATTTTGTTGTTGCGTCACAGTTAATGAATAAATTAAAGTGCTGCTTTCTCAGCTAACTCACTTTACCTGAGGTGCGTTCAAAATCAGCGAACAAGGCGAACGTTTGCGAACGTTTGCAAACTTTTTTCCGTTAGCTTTGTGATCGCCGCAAAACGTTTGCAAACATTAGCGAACGGTCTGAAAAGGTAGTTTGCGGCAAACAAAAATGGACGCTGGACTGAGGGAAATGTGTTTGCATGGAGATTTCAATTGAAGATACAAACAATTTGGAATGTTCTTAAAAAGCCATTCAAATTTAACCGTTCAAAGAAAACATGTTTGCCACGCACGTTCGGCTCTGTTCGCTGAATTTCAATGCACCTCTGGTTTCCTGAGTTTGAATTCACTGCTAATTTTAAGGTGAAAATTAAACACCAGCTGACCCTGCTGCTCTCCACTATCCAATGGCAGACCTCTGTTCCAAGCAGACTGCAATATTATCGGGTGCATTTTCAAGCACATACCCTCACATTAAATGTGTACAAGTGTGCACACATATAATATCAATACAATAAATAAGGCAGGCAAAACACAAGCATTTTTCCGTTCTGTCGAGTACACATTGAGTCAAAATATGGTCTGGCTAGAATATGGTATTCAGCCAATCCTCAGTTTTCTTGTCAGGCACTTCACCAGGTGGAAGGGAATGCCAAAATGACTTTGCACTTTTGAGATTGAAATGAGGACAGGACTCTGTCCAGATACAGCATTTACAGGAGACATAATCCAGCCAAAAGTCAGCCAGTGGCACACAGCAACAAGGTGTCAGCGACAAAGCTCTTTTTGTAGGTGACCACTGACAATTATGACAGTTCACTTGGAAAATGCGCACAAAACGGTGGGCAATGTTCTCAGTAAGCATTGATGACACTAACTACCGCACAAGGGCCAAGTTTTGTCAGAGACAAGACAAACGTGTCATTGGAAAAAAATTCCAATTTTTTTTCTGGAAAAAAAGTGATTTATCTCTGTACCAAAATAAACAGTAAGGGACTGAAAGAAATACAAACTCAAGTCCTTCACTAACCAACTCGAAGCCAAAATCATAATCGCCATCTCAAACCAGCCCTCAAACTTCTTTATTGTTATGCCACCGTCTGGTAGAAGGTACATTTGTCTGTGATGTAGCGCAAACTGTGTTTCAATAAGACCAGTGTATGTTCATGTCATCAAACAAGTCAACGGATGTCTAAAAGTATCCATCCATGCCATAACCCTATATAACATGCTACCAATGTACATTGTGTACGTTTGCTGTCTGTATGTCCCCTGAGTTCTGTTATATGTCTTGAGCACATCAGGGCGACGGCACGGTCCTGCAGGTTCCTCCTGTACAACATCAGGAGGATTCGACCGTACCTGACCACCTACTCCACCCAGCTTCTTGTCCAGACCATGGTCACCTCACGCCTGGACTACTGCAACTCCCTGCTCGCAAGCCTACCGGCCTGCACCATTCTGCCTCTTCAACTGATCCAGAATGCAGCTGCCCGGCTTGTGTTCAACCTCCCAAAATTTTCCCATGTAACCCCCCTGCTGAGGTCTCTCCACTGGCTGCCAGTTGCAGCCAGGATCAGGTTCAAAGTTCTGACCCTGGCCTACACTGCAGCCAATAGGACAGGCCCTGCCTACCTGCAGGACTTAATCCAGAACTATGTTCCTGCTCGACCACTTCGCTCTTCTACAGCAGGGCGACTGGCACTTCCCCCCCTCCGTGTCAAAGGCTCTCGCTTGTCCCGACTGCGGAGTTTTTCCACATTAGCTCCTCAGTGGTGGAATTAACTTCCCATTCCCCTACGTTCTACTCCAACCCTGCCTGCATTCCGTCGAGGCCTGAAGACACACCTCTTCAGACTCCACCTTGACTGATATCCTCACCTAGGAATATCAGTTCCCTGTTTACTAGTTCCCTGTGTTTATAGTTTATAATAGTATTTTGGAATGGAAGTTGCTGATTTGCCCACAGCTTACTGTGAACTACAGTCGACGTTCATTGCTAGGGATAGCTGCTACATTATGCGAAGGATGTGCTTTGTCTTGTCTGTTCTGTAGTGATCTTAATGATGTCTCTGTACGCACTTACTGTACGTCGCTTTGGATAAAAGCGTCTGCTAAATGAATGTAATGTAATGTCTTTATGGGCTGTGGAAGGAGTAACCTCAACTGAGGAAAATAAAGTCAAAGATATTTGTGCGTTTGAATAAATATAGCGTGTGAATGCATTGGGTGGAAAGGAAACTAAAAGATTCAGTGCATTCCTTTCCGGAACAACAACAAGAACAACACAAGTTTGTCACGGCATCAAGAGCTGCCCTTGTGATAACCCAGCGTAAACCAACTACCCACATCTTTGATCATCCACAACTCCGTGCAAGCTCAGAGAAGAAGTAAATTGCATTAAAGTACCCTTAACTTGTGTCTTTAAGTGAATAATCACAAGGAAACAGCACAGCATAAACAAACCCCTGTTTTCTGATTCCTTCTACTTTCTCAGTGGAGTGAATGCGGATATATTTGGTGCTAAGGGACAGGAAGGCGATGGCCATAACGACGAGGATCTTCTGCTACAAATCTTAATTAGTTCAAATTCTCTCGAGCCCATAATGAAAACAGGAAGAAAGAAAACAAATACCTCAAATGTATGAGATTGTTAAGGTTGAGCGTTAGAGCATGGCGTGTGGTCTCAATATGAATCTCATGCCAGAACTGCCTCCCTGCAGGACTCCCTCAATTTAGCTTGGATTGCTAGCTTATCAACTAATATTAATAACTTTAAATTAACGTGTTCATCAAAGCACTGGAAGACGCACAAGATGCACATACCTGGTTTAACTTGACATTTGATATTCCTTATTTTCCAACGTGCAATTAGAAAGTTTGGAAAGAAGTGCAGATAAATCCCAATCACAATTGTTTCGGCCACATTTTGTCACTTTTTTCAAATATATATATTTTGTTTTCACTTTTGTGTCAATTTTCCAAACTGTTACCCTAGCTTGGCAATTTCCTCAAATTAAGGATACATTTGCATTGTACATTTAACATACTGTATTATCATTAAACAGACACTCTTATACAGATTGACTGTCCCAACAAGGCATGTTGTTATATCTTTTTCTATCGTTTTCCTGGAATACACACTTACCATCAATTCAGTGGACAGTTTATCCACAAGAGAAGAGAATAAACCGCATTCATTCTGACAGGAGAAATGTATCCCTCCATGAACAGCATAAATACAAAGAAAGCATAGACATCATAAAATACAATTTATACAACATATAAAATTAATATGTAATACAGACCCCCCTCCCTATGATCTAGGAAAGACAAGCACAAGTACTTTCTCCTTCAGAAGGAAACAACGACATACATCTTCCTACTACTAGAAGGGTGATCAGTAGTGGACTCCACAGTCAACAAAAAAAGAAATCTACAGTGACTCTCCAAACTCTTGACAGCAGTCAAATTGATTTACAGTTGGGCAACCAGCAGAGGAGAGAGAGACGGTGAACCACAAGAAAACATTTTTAAATGATTGGAACCGTATTTTTCTTTCCTTCAAGCAATTACAAATTGATTTTAAAGGGGCATGACGAAGGTACCTCCTTAACAAATTATGAGTTAAAAATGAAATATGTAAAATTGCCATAACATTTATGGCACAGCTGCATTAATGAGTCTGACTTGTGTGATTCCAGTCATGATTGATGTGATGTGATGATTTAAGTAAAGTTTTTTTTTTTTTTTTAGACCACGACACAAGTTCCTATTGGTCATTTGTTTTCATAACAACCAAGATCATGGCCAACTGTACGTAGTCTGCTGTATTTCCCAGAAAAGCATACACAGTTAAATAAGATGATTTAGCTGTGGGATGCTGCACATGTACTTCTTCAATATTTTTCAAATAATTAATTTTCATAATACGTAACACTAGAATATAAATGAAACATTACTAAATTAACTGAGTAGTCTCAACACAACGGAATGGGTTATGTAGACCTCAATTAAAATTGGTTAATCTTAAAAGTAACAAAAAAAAGTTAATATTTGAACAGATTAAGTTGTCCTACTGAAATGATTACAGGCAATCCATTTCCTCAAAGCATTTATTTAGGACGGCAGTGTAGTATCATGGTGAGTGAACTAGCCTGGTAACACACACACTCTGTAGAAAGAACACACATACATGCACACACACGCTGTAGAAAGAAAACACACATACACACATACACACACACACCCACTCTATAGAAAGAACACACACACACACACACACACACACACACACACACAATAATCTGATACTTTCCTTTTCTCATATGCATGCCTTTCCCCTGTTAAATAGTAAGAAGGGGAAAAAAAACATGCTTAAATGACTTTGACTTGTTTCTCTGGAGTGCAAGCATTTACATCACATAATGTTTCCTACCAGAAATACTGCACGCTCCGAAAAAAGCTATGAAGGCTTTCAACAACAAATTTGTTCGCAGCACAAACAAGAAACTTGATCCGTGAACATTCATTTTAAATTAAAACCTTGTTTTTGTGTGAATTTTGTTTTTTTTACCAGCTTAAAAAGAAGGAGCTGAAGTCAGGTGGCCGATAAGAGATAAATGTGAAAAATGAGGAATCAATTTAAGAAAATCAGTATCTACTTGCGCTTCTTTCACTAGAGGGGCTGTATGTAGCTCTTTATTCCTCTATTTGCAGTGTAATGAACAGGCTGGAGGCAATGATGAAAAACAATGTTCAAGGTTAATAGATATGTAACAGATGTCTAAATTTTTACATTCACATTTTAAATCACTTAGTATTATGATTTTACTGTTGACCTTTTGTTTTACAAGAGATACCCTGTATGTGCCTGGAATTTATTAAATGCTGGTCTGAGTGTTGAAAATGGCTCAGAATGCTCCAATATGGTGATCAAAAAATCAATATGAAGTCACTATGATAAGTCAGTAACACCACTGATATTGGGTTAGACCTACTTAGACATCATATTACTGTGGCAAAACTGAAAATCCTAGAACATGAAATGCTTTTACAGGGACTGTAAACCACATTTCTCAATGTTCACAATTGAATATTACCAATTGAGCCTGAAAGGTTATTCTCCATTTAAAAAATTGAAAGGAGAGGAAGGGAGATTCATCCGTTATCTAACCTGCTTATTCCTGGTCAGGGTCGCGGGGGGGCTGGAGCCTATCCCAGCATGCATTGGGCGAGAGGCAGGAATACACCCTGGACAGGCCGTCAATCCATCGCAGGGCACATACACCATTCACTCACACACTCGTACCTACGGGCAATTTAGAGTCTCTAATTTGCCTAACCTGCATCTTTTTGGACTGTGGGAGGAAACCGGAGTACCCGGACAAACCCACTCGGAAACGGGGAGAACATGCAAACTCCACACAGAAAGGGATTCAAACTTGTTACCTTCTTGCTGTGAGGTGACAGTGTTAGCCACTGCACCACCATGCCAACAAGAGGAATGGAAATTAATGTTTTAAACATATATCTGGGTTCTGTTCCCTGGCGTGGAGGGGACATTGTGCAATCCGATGTGCTTTACGTGACTGAAGGTTATTTGCCTCGCTTTCTTAAAAAGTAACTACACCCACTGTCTGAGCCTGTCTCCGCCTACTACAGAATTTAGAAAAATACTTTGTGTGGTGAGCGAGGGAGAGGGGTGGGGGTGGAGGAAATGTCCATCGTCATTTGCATAAATTAACGTACATTGTACAAATGATTTTGTATATCATGGATCAAACTGTCAGACTAGACATTGCGCATTAAATATTAATCAATATTCAGCCTATTTCTCACCTCAAATATTTTCAGAAACATATTTTAGTGGACTATTTAGGTGGAATAAGAGAATTGAACAGGACGCCATGTTGTTCCGGTTCAAAAACATGGAGGCGAAACGAAAGTAACATAGCGGGTCTAACCAATCAGGAGCTGGCTGTTTACTTTATGGGCGACAACAATTATCCATAAGGGGCCCTATCTTGGCGATCTTGGCGCATAGTCTAAGCGCATGGCGCTAAGTCAATTTAGGGCGCATCCAAGTCTACTTTTGTTATTTTAACGGCGTGTTTTTTGGGCGCTAAGCACAGCGCAAGGTGCAACTGGGCTGAACCTAGTCTCTTCATTAATTATAGGTGTGTCTTGGGCGTGACATGCAATAAACCAATCAAAATGTCATATCCCATTCCCTTTAAAAGCCTGCTTTTCCACCTTGGCGGATTGCTTATGATGGCGAAACAGACATGCTCGTGCGTGTTTAGTGCGATCAAGGAATCGGCTATATGGATCAGTAGCAGTAGTTATATTATGAGTTCCCGGTAATTCCTGACAGTGCTGTTTACGAAATATATGCTGTTAAATTTCGTTAAAAGCACCTGCAACAGCTGAGAATAAGCGACCAATTGCTTCCTTCTCACCTTAGAAAACGCCAAATTAGCCTGCTTGTTTAACAAATTTTGTTTGATTATGCAATGAACTCATGTTCAAGCTTCATCCGAAGTTCATTAGGCTACCTGCATTCTAATTTTGATTAATAACATAACTAGCGTTATTTTGCCTTAATGATGACACTAAATACAACAAATCTGTCAGGTTGGCAACCAACCTGTTTAACTGGTAGCGTAATACCTTAAAACGATTCACTTTCCCAGGAAGACCGTGAAAAGTGCGATGTAGCTACAGCAGGGGAAACAGACCTGCTCCTGTAAAGCGAACATGCAGATAATGGAATTCAAATTAATTGTAAATGAATTGTGTAACGTAGCGAAGGGGAATGCCATGCACATTAAATTGTTTTCAACCCATTCCATCAACATCCAGGCGATGTGCGATGGTACGGGACAATGGCTATCCATTAAAAAGCAGCTGATGACACCTATATCAAGTAATGCGCGAATTGTCATTTACACCTAATGCGTGAATTGTCATTCAATGGAAAACTCGCGCACGGCAATAGACGGACATTTAAGTTCTGAAAATGCGCTTCAGATGTCATTACAATACAGCTCTGTTTATCTATGAATACAGCCTGTAAGTAAATAGAATGGTTTGTGACTGAAACAAGTTCAAAACCTTGTCCAGTGAATATTGCATTTATTGTTTTTCAAATAGCCTAGGCTACAGCGGATTCGCTGTGCATAAGGTTTTTTTTCGATAGCCTATGGTTAAAAAACAGAGATAAATGTTGTTAGTCTGTTAACTAAATTGTAACCTTAGCTATTCTTCGTCCTTCATATTTTTTTAATTACAGTGACCAGGTTTCCATACTCTCACCGTTTAAAACCCAGCTGATTTCCCCCGTTATTCCATAACTGAACAAAACGATTTTAAAGAGAACTAAGCGTCTAATTAGAAACTAAAACAAATTTGCAGCACGTTACACAATTAATTCACAATACATTTTAATGCCATTCTCTGCACGTGCGCTGCATGTTCTCTGTTTCCCCTGCTGTAAGTAGCACGTTTCACGGTCTTCCTGGGAAAGTGGATTGTTTTAAAGGATCATGCTACGAGTAAAACAGGTTGGTCACATTTCCATAAACAGGACATTATTAAACAAGGGGAAATATGCGTGAACATATGGGTTGCGAACCTGACAGCTTTATTGTAGGCTATTTAGTGTCATCATTAAAGGTTGTATCAGCGATTTTGGGTGACGTCACTTCTGAAGCGAAATCCCAAACAAACATACTTATGAATAATTATGTTATGTTTTAAAAAATTGTGTTCAAGCATCCAGAATTATAACCACGTTAATAACGTTTGTAAGAAACCAAACCGTTTGTAAATCCGTCAAGATTTCAGCGAGATAAGAGTATTAGCGTTTGTGCAGATCATTGTGATTGGTTGGAATACTGTTTATTTTGGTTTTGAGTGGTTGGTAGTATCATTTGTTTTTGTGTACGATCTCGGAGCATAGGCTGCCTACAGAGACGCGGTTTTTTGACGGCCTGCTTATGGGGCGGGCAGCTAGCGGATCGTGAGGAAAAATCAGATGAATGTGATCATTTATGTTTCCACCCAAAATCGCTGATACAACCTTTAAGGCAAAATAACGGTATGTATGTCATTAATCAATATTAGCCTACTATGCAGGTAGCCTAATGAACTTTGGATGAAGCTTGAACTTCGAGAACTCCATGAGAACAGCCTCTTGGAATTGATATTTGACACTTTCATTGCATAATCAAACGAAATTCGCTGAACAAGCAGGCTAATTTGGCGTTTTCTAAGGTGAGACTGAAGCCATTGATAGCTTATTCTCAGCTGTTGCAGGTCCTTTTAATGAAATTTAACCGCATATATTTTGTAAAATAACAGCCCTGTCTGGAATTACCGGGAACTCATAGGCTAATGGTTAGTCCGAATAATATTGATCATACTCCATATAGCCTATTCCTTGATCACACTAAACACGCACGAGCATGTCTGTTTCGCCATCAAGCAATCCGTCAAGGTGGAAAAGCAGGCTTTTAAAGGGAATGGGATATGACATTTTGATTGGTTTATTGCATGTCACGCCCAAGACACACCTATAATTAATGAAGCGACTAGGTTCAGCCCAGTTGCACCTTGCGCCGTGCTTAGCGCCAAAAAAACACGCCGTTAAAATAGCAAAAGTGGACTTGGACACGCCCAAAATGGACTTTACGCCATGCGCTTAGACTAAGCGCCAAGATCGCCAAGATAGGGCCCAGAATGGTACGCGTGTTGTGCACACGCCTATGTAGACGCACTTATATGCGCCGTTAAAATAACATGTAAACAACTGCGACATGACTTTAGACCAGGTTTGTGGTGGTTCTAGCGCAAGCGCTTTCTGTTGGCTCAAGATAGCAATACGCCAGAAAGAATCCTGGCCACTCCTCGTCTTAAGACCAACACGCCCAGTTCACTTGTAATGGGCGCAAGAATACATGGTAGTTAAAGGACGTGAACGCAAGGCGTTATTATGAACCTAGCGCCGGGTGTAAGATAGCAACGACACTTACGTTTGGGTTAGCGCCGCTTTGCGCCGGGTGTAAGATAGGGCCCATGATGTAGAGGTACCTCCAAAGAGGTACTCTGACATCACGATTGGGGCGGGGCAGTGTGGGGAGCAGAAAGGAAATTTCAACCATTAGGGGCAGCACAAAGACGCTTTTCTACCAGTTTCTTATGACATACAATATTATTTCAGAATTGCTGAAATAACAGAATGCATGAATAAGTTTCATTATAAGGGAGGCATACAAACATGTTTACAGTGAAAAAAAAAGTGATCTAGAGTGTAGTTACCCTTTAATGTTGAAACTAATGTTTTTTTTTCCCGCACAATAAAGATTTCAAAGACAGCAGTCGTTAGCTCTCCTTGACCCTACCTTGGTACAGCCAAGATCCAATTAAATAAGAATTGTTGAATTAACAGTATGAAATGTAAAAGCCTGTTCCATGAAATAATTCTTATTGATTAAATATGCAGCTATAGTGGTTATTTTTCTCCAGGGTTTCACACTTTATCCTTTTTTGTTTTTAGAAAAAGGGCAACAGACCAAAAGTGAGGAGTGTAAAATAAACAAAAAACAAATATATATATGTATATATATATATATATACTGTATATTCTCATTTTCCTATAGAACTCTATGGGGAATAAAGTCAGGAGAAGAAACCCTTAAAGTGATCCCTCCATATCTACTCCATATCTGGCTGTAGATTGATACTTTGGGCCTCGTTTGATACCTTAGACCCTTGATGACTTACAGCCATTTCGCTAGTCATGTGTTCCATACTGTACCAGCATAATTTACAGCTGAATCTAGTCTCACCCCCCAATTCCCATAGAGATCCATTCAAATGCAGAGAGGTTATAGTATCGCTTGTATCAGTACCTGAAAATAAGATATCGAGAGTCTTTTGATGTTGATGGGTCACAGACATCAGGAAGTAACAGCATGCAAAGGATATGCGACCAAATAAGAAATATGATACTTTAAAAATACATTAAACCAAAGGGTTTGAATACTTATGCACATGAGAGATTTCAGTTTTTTATATTTAATACATTTGCAAAAAATTCTAAAAACATGTTTTGACTTTGTCATTATGGGTTATTGAGTGTAGATTGATGGGCAAAAATGGCAATTTTATCCATTTAAAATTAAATCTACAACACAATAAAGTGTGCAAAAAGTGAGTGCAACTGTATATAAACCAATCTTCAAATGAATAAAAATTGCAACAGCCTAATTGGTCATTTCTAAGCATTCACTCCATATATTCTCTCATAGATTAGAAGTCTGACGCATGGGTCCGTGCAGTCTAAGAACATCATATTTCACACACCGTAACCGAGAGTATTTAAGGCGACCGCGTTATTCATCTCTACGGTAACACGTGCTCCACGGAAATGAAAATCAGTTACGGCCGTAAAAACAGGATAATGGTCGGGTCATGGTGTTAAAAGCCTTTCTCATGTGCATGACTGTGTAGACTCTCCTCTCATTTGCTGCCATCGTAAAGGCGATGGAGACTGAGGGGGATAATTCGGCTGAGGGTAACGCCACAGCTCTTGTATTTTGTGCAGGTGAGGAGGATTGTGGGAAATGGGAAATTTGTAAGATTATTTTCTATAAGAACATAACGTAACGAGGAGAACAGGCTTACTCAACTCATCTAGGCTGACCTTTCACCGGTAGCCTAGGGAGTGTGTAGCATCACGTCAAGCCTGGCCTTGAATAACCCAAGAGTGGGTGGGGCCAGGTTATTTCTGTTATGATTTAAATCTAAGACATGTAGAACAGTCTGTGCAACTGTTGAATATATTTATATTTAGGAGATCCAGTCACAATAAAGGTTACAGCTAAAGTTTGCTTAGAAGGAGGCTGTATAGTCACACATATCAATATGGAAATTCTCAAGAGTTAAGACCAGCAAGGACCTATCAGGCTGCGATTGGAAACAGCTGTTCACATGCCAACCTTTGCAAATTGGCACCACAGTGATTCGCCGGCTTCAAGTCCACTCGCCAACTCTTTTGCGCTCTCTCATCAGCTGATTCTCATCTCGACTGCCTGACCTCGACAGACTGCGAGCGGACCGCTACAGTGTCAGTTTGCAAAACACTGGCAGACACTTCAAGCTGTCTCTAGCTTTTGCTGGCTTCGTAACCATTGGAGTGTGGACAAACTTTAGCTTGAGTCATTTTTTTTATTGTAAACATGACATAACGAGAGCTACTTCACTGAGAGCATTATTTAGGCCTGAAATCAATCAACATTTTGTCCTTACCTTTGCTTCATGATTGAATGCAAGTGAATTTAATTCTTCATAGACACATTTTAGGCGAGTTTAGTAATGACCAAAGTTCATTCCTCAAACTGTCTTTGTGAAGAATGAAAATGGCTATCCTAGTTTATTATTATTTCCCTAGTGTGAATCACTTTGGCCTGCTACTTGTTATATGAAAGGTGCTATATAAATAAAGTTTATTATTATTATTATTAATGTTAAGTTAAAGTTAACTGTTGATTGAATTCCGGCCTTAGTTCTTCCCACACAGGCTCAGACTACCATCAGTAAAGCGTAGGGCAGTGCTAACATCAGTGCTATGTCTTGTATGGGGTAAAAAATACTACGTCATTTGGAAGAATCAGCAGTGACGGCTCATCTCCTGCAGGAAAATGGAATGGATAGAAGAGTATACGCTCAGCATGAAGAGGGTTTTACTGAGAGCAGAGAAAGGTCCTTACAGAAATGATGGAGGGCAGGTCCATTTGCTAATAAATCTTATGGACATTTACGGAAATGAAAAATGGAGCAATATATTAAAAATAAAATACATTATCAAGATATTGCTACACTCCACAAAATATGGATAAATCATTTCTGCTTTAAAAAACAGTTTGCTATGAAATATATTTCCATATATGCGTATACACATATAGGCTACACACACATTTCATTAAGGTGTACTCTGTTTCCGTTTGGGATGCTAGCCCGCTACACTAAATTGACCTGTCCTGCAAGGCATTTAATGGATAATAGCCCTTTATTTAACCACAAATTGTAATTTACAATGACGACCCGCGCAGTCCCTGAGCTACACGTCTCTGGACTGTGGGAGGAAACCGGAGTGCCTGGAGGAAACCAACGCGAACACAGGGAGAACATGCAAACTACACGCAGATAGGATTATGTTGATGACACTGGAAAGCAGCGGGGCTGTGGGGGGGCTGGTGGATCACTGCTGCCGCTGCACGTCCTCTGAATTCACAGGAATCTCCACGTCAGCAGCCGGTCCTGCAACCATTCAGGGACCTCCTTGACTGAAGTGCCCAGCAGCACGCATATAGGCCTGGCCTTATGCACTCGCTCACATACATACCAATACGGGGTATATACGTATGCATTTGAAAGACTTTTAACTCTTTGCATGCTGCCTTGGACGATTTGAAAACCCGCCTCTGAACGCGCACAATAATTTTCAGTGATATACATTCGAAACCAGCATCTACAATAATATTAGAGAAAGTTCTTCCGAAAACAGATGCTTCTATTAAACGTGTCAATGATGTTCAAGAATTTTACTGGGGCCTAAAGGTGAATTCAAGTATTTCAAATAAAGTATAGTATTTGATCCAGAGCTCACGTGCGTGCTTAAGACCTGTAGATTTTAAACAAGGAAGTACGCATATGTTGTTTGAAATAAACAATGATGCATACCAGTCGGCAGTGCATGCTTTCCTATTTTGAATCAGTTACCATTAAGACAAATGAAACTTTTTTTATACGCACTTCTCATTTAGCGCTTGAGATTAGAGGGGACCACTTTAAATGAATCATTGCAATGCGGACCGTTTACTCGAACCAGGCGACGCCAGCAGTCCCTTCTAAATGGCGGCTGAGACAGATGGGCTGTTTACGGGGGCATTCCAACATCCATCAGCAGGGTTGTGCGCTGCGTGTAAGAGAATAGACCAGAATTACGGAAATCCTGTCACTTCAGCACCCCTGGGCTTTAGTGGTGGGCTCAAAATCCCAGAAGATAACGTTCAGAATTTTTTATTTTATTTATCTACTTTTTCCTCCCCCGCGGCTTATTTTCGAGACGTGCGCTAGAATATCACAACGCAGTTAGAGATGGTGCTGTCAATATTGCATTCTGCTATTGGACATTGAGCTGCAGATGATACCCCCTGCTCTGATGGCTGATTAGCTACAGCGTGGCCGGGTCCGACTGTTTCAATATAATCCCGCAGAAAGCGAATCGCCCCATTTTGCGACCTTCGTCTGCATTTGCCGTAACTCACATTATTTAGTTGGAGATGATCGGCCTCACAATCCGTGACATGCATTGCACGTGGATTATCATTTTACCAACTGCGTCCGCTGAGTTAGCGACTAATCTGCAACATATCCCACACGTTATAGTTCATCGCAATATTGTAATAACATTGACGAAAACCTGCCACTTGATTAAGAAATATACAACTATGGGACCTATTGTATACATTGGTAAATCAGTAATGACGTAAACTACAATAGACCATAGTGCCCGTGACTAGTGGGAGCCTACAGTAGGCTATCCTTTGAGCACACGTGACTGAAAGTGTTAAGACTCCGGAGGCCTGGACTGCGTTATTGCAACATAAATCAACTTCTAGATGTATAGGCGCCTATAACAGCCCCAGAATATTCTGTTCTTCATGAGAAAACCATTTTGCATAGTTATGTTAACCACATCTCGACTGCTGTGAAATGTCACTAACATTAGCAATAGGTAAGAAAAGTTATAAAAGAGATTCAGATCAGAATTTATTTACTTACTTTTTCTGGTTGGTTGCTCATATGTTATTGTTTATATATTATAAAATATGAAGCAAATGAAATTCCTTTTACATTATGTTTCAGAATTTCACGTCTCAAGCCCATATTAGGGGAGGTCGATTTGTATGGTTGTTTCTCCTTATACTTCAGTGAATGGAACTATGTCAAATTGTCTGTAAAAATGTAGAGGCAAGTTCAGGTCAAGGCCGGGAGCGGACTCACAATGAGCTGCAATACAGAAAAGAGCAGCCTTCAAGTTAAAACCCAAATAGAAATTAAATAATAAAAAAAAAGAAATAATACAGATCATGTCTGTATGCTCCAGGGTAAAACAGGATATAAAAATGCCAAAGACAATATTGGGCACGAATGAATCATGTTCATCTGCATTTTCTCAAAAGTGCAGCCAGGAGCGAAGGTTATAGCGCAAAGATAAAAAAAAATTTAAACTGAATAGAAACACAAAACATAAAATAAACAGGAGTTCAAAAGAAATCTGAAAAAGAAGAGAGAAACATTTTTATTTGATTTTGTAGAGCTCATGATATTTTATCATAACACTCAATCCTTATGTGCTAATTGACAGCTAGGCTTCACTAAAGAGCTCAAACCCCTTTTTCAATCAAGCTTCCCTGAATTCATGTATTTGACATGTTCAATGAGAGCCTGCTTAATTCACAGTCAGGACTGCCGGACTGATCTCTATTTGTGTGTCCCTGGAACACTATTATATACAGTATATAGACTCTTTTTTCTTTTCTTTAGAATGGATGAAGCCGCTAGTGCAGACCTTATTAAGACAGAGCACTACACCCACTGTCTCAGCCTGTCTCCGCCCACTACACAATTTTGAAAAATACTTTGTGGGGTGAGCAAGGGAGAGGGGTGGGGGCGGAGGAGCTGTGTTCATCGTCATTTGCATAAATTAACGTACATTGTACAAATGATTTTGTATAACTCCGGATCACACTGTCAAACTAGACATTGCACATCAAATATGAATCAAGATTCAGCAACTGCATGGCCTATTTCTCACCTCAAATATTTTCAGAAACATAATTTAGTGGAATAAGAGAATTGAACAGGACACCACGTTGTTCCGGTTCAAAAATGTGGAGGCGAAACGAAAGTAACGTAGCGGGTCTAACCAATCACGTGCCGGCTGTTTCCGTTGTGGGCGACAACAATTATCCATATGACGTAGAGGTACCTCCAAAGAGGTACTCTGACATCACGATTGGGGCGGGGGCAGTGTGGGGAGCAGAAAGGAAACTTCAACCATTAGGGGCAGCACAAAGACGCTTTTCTACCAGTTTCTTATGATATACAATATTATTTCAGAATTGTTGAAATAACGGAATGGATGAATAGGTTTCATTATAAGGTAGGCATACAAACACATTTACAGATCTAGAGTGTAGTTACCCTTTAATAGCGACTTGTTTTTTGTTTTTGTTTTTTTGGATAGGAAGCAGCTGCGGATTGCGGCGGCTGCGGCGGCAGCAGCTGCGGATTGATTGTTAAATTTGAACGCCCCGCTGGACTCTCACCCTTGGGGATGACAGCTGTCCAGATTGGCAAAGGGGAAAGAACATCTCCGTGGGGGGCTACGCAAGAGCCCCAGGGTTGATCCTCTCTCCCATTACTGATGATAGGTCTTCTCCCAAACAGGGAAGTGCATTAAAAAAAGTACCCCAGTCCCATTTCTCATAGCTGATGAATGGATTTCACTTTTCATACTAATTAATATACACTGTTACCGTTCGCAGGGCCCTGTATCAGTCACAATTCCGTTCCAGTTAACATTCTAATATGGCTTCTTGGCCTTGTGAGGATACGGTTCGCTCTGGTTCTTATATTAATTCAGTGCAGGTAACAGACTACCGGGGGTTACGATTCAGAGGACAGAGCCAGACTCTGAATGCTGATTCGCTGCTCGACTGGCAAATGACAAAAAGGAGACACTTAGAAATGAAGCAATTAATGTCCTTATTTGCTCTTTAAGCCCTCCGCATGTGCATACAGATGTTATTAGATGATCTTGCTGTTAATTAGCTGAAAGTTCGCTTTGATTTAGACTTGGGGCCTGATTTACTAATTGGCCTTCAGTGTGTGCAAAACATTTTAGCACACGCAAAACTAATGGCACAACCAATGATTGGTGCAAAGCAAATACCATGACCAATCATTACACCCCCGTGCGTAGCACAAGCAGGGCGTATTGTTTTCCCTCCTGTCTGTGTGTGCGTCTGTATGTCTGTCTGTCTGTGTTTGTGTCCCTATCATCCATAACTCTAACAATTCTACTCAGATTGTGATTAATCTTTGTGGAAATGTTGACAGTTGGGCAATGACCTGAATCTTGAATTTGTTTCCCAATCGGTCAATGCCAGTGCAAGATAACATTTTTAGCCCCGTGCATATTACGTTCAGATTAGCACACGTGTGGGGTGTAACATCTCACTGAATGCCATTCTAGTTGGTCATTTTATTGGTTTTCTGTGTGCTAAAAGGTTTTGCACACGCTAATGGTCTTAGCAAATCAAGCCTTAGTACCAAAGACAGAATGTGCATAAAAAGAAAACAGCTCACTTGTGAAAACACAATGACCCCATGAGAAGTGGCACATTACATTCTGAACATTTCGGTGTCTGTCTCCAACTGAACATTCTTTTAAAAAAACAAAAAACAAATCTCCAAGATTGTGTTAAAAAAAATTCCAAATCTTTCTGTGATTAATCGCTGAGCTGTTTGGCATAAACCTGGTGGAACAGCGGTAGCTGATTCTCTCACTCTATAGCTTTGTAATTTCACCCTGAGGCCATGACTCTCCTGCTTTGCACAGTGCATAAACTCTGCTTTAAATTGTTTCATTCAATTCACTTTAAACCCCCTGAATGAATAATGAACCGTGAAGAAATTGCCATGTGTTCAAAAACAAAACAAGTACGTCTGTAATTTGTACTCATTTCATATGAACAGTATACTGTATACACCCATTGTATTTTTTTTCTGTACAGCAAAAGGTTCAATGAATTTTACCTCTAATAGAGTATGTATGTCTCTGTGGGACTCGGACAAGCTTTGTAGAGTCGGTTTAGCATTTAGATGATTTAACTGTGTGTGTTCTCAGAAAGCACACATACTATTACACGTATATTAGTTGTGTGTAAATTATTATTATTTTTTTGCTTCATTTGATTGAGAGTAATTGTCTTACTTTAAAAATAACCATTCCAGGCAAGATCTTTTCTTTAAACAGTCATTTTTATTTTCTGATTTCAGTATCAAGCAAACCAAGTGCTAGAACGTGCATATTGTTTGCAAGTCTAAGAAGAATGAAAACAATCGATTTTACATCGTTACGATAATCATTCACCAACTTTTCTAAATTCCTTTCACCTTAAGAAGTGCCAGCAATGGAACACATACAGAGCAATAGCTGTGGTCTGAACAGTGAGTAATTAAAACGTGTGAACTGGAAAAAGTAATCCTCATTCCTCCTTAAAATAATAAGCTATTAAGATAAGAGAATTCATGAAAAAGAATGAAAACGTTTTTGTGGACATTTACAGTGACGGTCGTTTGAGTGAAAGAATATGGAAAATTATATAAAAACACCTGTTTGATGGCTGCTTCAGAACCTACTGACCAGATGAAGCAAGGTTTGTTTTGGGAGGACTAATAGCATGTGAGCACTGAGCCTGCCCCACGCATGTGAAATGTCCAACGGCCCAAACGCCGAACGCTGTCCAAACATGGCTGAAATGTGCTCTTTTCCGTTGCTGTTTACCGTCCAATGTACAGGAGGGAGTTCCATCGCGTGGGCGTAGGAAGCCTCCGCACGGAGAATGGGGCGATAGAACAAGAACGGGAAACGTGAATATTAAAAATAATAATATTGTAGCGACAAGCTACAAGCTTGGTAAGGGACAAGCCAGGCGGATCTTGAACAAGAATCGTCTTTTTTATTGGCGTACTTGAGCAGTTGCAGCACAACGAAACATGGGGCACTGCACACTGAGGCTAGGCGAACAGCCATTTTTATAGCCTTCCCAGACTCTTGTATGCAAATATATTGGCGCCCCTTTTTCCACCAATGAGGCGCCTGGCTAACCAGCCAATCACAGCACATCAGTTACATGTCCCTTAGCGGTAGCTAACCAGCTCACCACTACATACATTGTTGTATGTCATAACATATTTTAGACGGTTAAATAAGAATAATACAACATGGGGAAAAACATTATTTGTTCAGTCTTCTTTGGAATTTGTATCTTTTTGAGTTTAAGTTCAGGCATCTATGGTAGAGAGTTTATAATAGTATCAATAAAAGGCCCAGCCTATTTTTCAAACTGATATGATATTTTCTGTTACTTAAGCCTAGTGAAACGTAAACAAGCACTTGCTGCTTCAGGATGCAATGTCTTGTATAGAAAGTCCAATTTTCTGCACCATCAGAATCTCCTCTTGCTCCACTTACTAACAGTCAAAACAGTTACAAAACACGTTTTATATCAAAGGCCCCCAGAACAGCACTATATGACCTGTAACAGTTAACAATCCTTTAATGTAATCGCTCAAAGCTCTTAGGGCCTGGTTTACTAAGACCTTTAGCATGTGAAAAACATTGTATTGTATGTATAACTAATAATACAACCAATGATTGGTGCAAAACAAATACCATGACTCATCATTAGTCATGTTATTGGTTTTTAAATGTCTTAGTAAATCTAGTAGACCGTAATCTCTGGATTATTTTAGTTATCCCCTAAAATGCTTATAGTCACGATGGAGCTAAAATTCAGATGTGTGCATATTGACCTACCTATGCGGGACCCTCTGTGGGCCAGTTAAAGAACTGCACCTCTTCCCCCCACCCTCATCACTTTCACTTTTATACAGACTAGCAATTTTCCTATAACATTTGGCTACGTTCATATCTTTTCAATACAAGCACATTTTTCTGAACTGACTTTTACTCAACTGCAATTCTTCAGGGTATGACTGTGTGAGGTACTTAGCTCAGTGAAAACAAACAAGAATATTAGCAAGCGCTTTCAAACCTCAGAGGTATGGGCCCAGAGGCCAAGGTTGGAAGTAAGCGCAGCTTCAAATGTCCGTTTGAGGAACAAGGAGCCCCATATCTGCACACACCCTCCCCTGATTGGCTCATGTCTCTCTGCATTTGTGGAGTTAGTTGGAAACCGAGAAATGAGGTTGTGGATGTGTGAGGTACTTTGTGTTGCCAAGTATGAACCAGCATACCTCAGCGTAGGTCTAAATATTTGCATACAAATACATCCCATATATATTTTACATGTTCAAAAATGGGGCGGCAGTGTGATATAATAGGTAGGGAAAGGGAACTGGGCTACCCCAGTTGCAGGTTGGATTCACGTGGAGGACAAGGTACGTAACCTAAATTGCTTCAGGATACAGTGCACGTACCTTAAAATTCAAGAGGTGTGTAAGTCGCTCTGCATGAGAGCATCTGCCTGTAATAATAATAATAACTTTATTTATATAGCACCTTTAATAACACAGTTTACAAAGTGCTTTGACAGACAAAATAAAAGCAGAATGCTCAGATCATGAATTTAAAAGGCAATGAAACATTAATAAACAGGGATTCAATTCATAGGACAGAGGCGAAAAAGAGAAAACATTCGAGTAAATGGTGGTAAAATCGTAGGATGAAAACCAAAATAAAATAAAATAATAGAATAAAAATAAGATAAAATTAAGATAGAGTTCAGATAAAAGATAAAAGACAATAGGAAAACGATAAAAAGACGACATCACATAAAAGCGAGTCTATAAAAATGGGTTTTAAGAAGTGATTTAAAAGAAGTCACTGATTCTGCTAGCCTTATCTCCTCAGGGTGGTTGTTCCAAAGCCGAGGGGCCCTGATGGAAAAGGCACGGTCACCTTTAGTTTTAAGTCTAGACTTTGGAACAGCCAGGAGGGCCCCGTCTAAGGATCAAAGACTGCGCACTGGCTCATATGGGGTCAGCATATCTGTTATGTTGCTTGGAGCCAGACCCAAACGTGCTTTAAAAGTGATCGGTAAAATCTGAAAGCCGATTCTAAACCGAACAGGGAGCCAATGGAGAGAAGCCAGGATTGGAGTGATGTGGTGTCTGTTAGAACCAGTAAGAAGCCTAGCTGCTGCGTAGTTGGAGGCGAGAGAGTGACTTTTGGTTCCAGTAATGTAATGGAAAAATTATTAATTCTACATTCAAGAAAGATCCACACTGAACACTGTTGAGCATGGATAAGCAATGTCTATCTGCGTACAACACCGCTGCAATGATGAAGGCATTATGTCAAAACGTTTGGATCTTTAGGCCTTTTATTTGCCTCATCTCCATTTAAAACATTGAATATAGCTCTTTGCCACAGTTACATAGTTACTGAATTCTTAGTTTTACACACCAAAAGTGCTGAAACGAGTGCAATCCATTTCTACTTTTTTGGATTTGCCACCATGAGTTAAGTACTTGTTAACAGCCTACCTGAAAACAGAGGCTTTGATTGGTACCTCCTCTTGAATTAGCTTGCACACCAATATGCTGAAATGTTTGAACCTTTTAGCCTCGACGTATGAACTAGAAACGTTGAGTGTAGATATAAAGTCTGATATAAAATAAAAGAGATATCAGTCATGGTCCTTCCCTGTCTCTCTTAGAGGTGGTGACAGGAAGGAGGTTTCAAAAACACTGGAATCTATCTCCAAGCTTTCACTGCAGGTTTATGGGACAGAAGATGCGCCCAAGCAAAATCGATGTCACGACATCAACTCCGACACGCAGAGTCAGCCTGTCACATGTATTGCACCCTTCCATGTCATGTGATGACACCCTATAATAAATGTTTTTCGTTTCCACCTAAAAGTTTTCCCGAAAAAGTATTTGGAGTTGAGAGTCGGTCAACGATCTTGCTGAGAATATACTGCCGATCGATCATTTAATTATCTGAAAGCGTCTTTCGTTCTGGTGTTGTTCTTAGCCAGTTTTGTAGGTTTGGAACTTTATGTTATGTTACATTGCAATCACTTATCTGATGCTCTTATCCAGAGCAATTTACAGCAGTATGGAGTATTTCAAGATAGAATTACGTGTAAAAGCTGGATTATAGCCTATATGTAATTGTCTAATCAGCAAATATTTCTGTGAATACAGATTTACAGTCTCGCCTACAACCTTTTAATTTCCGTACATGCAAATTGAGTTATTTCATTTACAACTCAATAGTTTTTTTTTTGTTTTTTTTAAATTAGAATTTTATGTTTCTAACTCGCTGTAGGTTTGCAAATGATAATCTACAATTACAAAATGTTTTGCAGAAGTCGGCTCCCGATTCGCAACTCAAAAGTGGTTAAAGCAGATGTGCGGACCTATTCAATTCAGTCTACATTCAGAAAAGACCTGGCACCCTCTGTATGCTGATGACTGTCTTGATTTAAGTGCTTGTATTACATTACAATTATTTGGCAGACGCTTTTTATCGCTTGGAATCTATGGAAAAATAAGTCAGGAGAAGAAACCCTTAAAGTGATCATCCATATCTACTGCATATCTGGCAGCAGAGTGATGGTTTGAGGCTCGTTTGATACCTCAGACCCTTTATGACTTAGCCATTTAGCCAACCATGTGATCCATACTGTTCCAGCATAATTGACAGTTTAATCTAGAACCCCCGCCCCCCCCCCCCCAATTCCCATAGAGATCCATTTGTAAGGGGGAGTGTAACGCGAACGACAAGGATTTCTAAAAGCTTATCTAGAGAGATACGCCACAAAATGCGGCAGTAGCCGTACCAGGACTGGGATAACACAGGATCGGGAGCAAAATTTCCCTAGCACAAGGCAAAACAAAGCAACCTCCAAAAACTGAGGCGATCTCGATAAACAGCAAGAATAACTAACAAAAGAACCTCACGCACTAATTAGGCGTAACAAGAGGTAGTGAAACAAAACAAAAGAAACGCCCTGTAAAAACGGGCGAGAGAATGAAAATTTAACTAGAACCTGTTACCTACAGCTCTAGGTGAAAACAAGCTGAACAAAAAGGTAACTGGCAGAAGAGTACAAAGGATAAAGAGAGAAAGGAAAGAAAGGAAAGACTAAAATAAATCTTTCTCCTAACTCTAAACCGGACTTGCTGCGTTTCCTATTCGTACGAACCAGAAATGCAGCGACCGAATCTTATACCTTTACCGACTTCGTTGTCAACATAGCAAAGACAATATCGAAGTGCGGAAATGCAGAAGTCCTGAGGTATTTATAGCCGACAAGAAACGCAAAACAGGTGCAGAGAATAATTGTCGGGCAAGATACGAATACCGAACGGAGGCGGAAAAAAATCCAATAGAGCGTCCCGATGACGCCAAAAAGAAAGACGACTGCAGAAACAGCAGGGGCTGCAAATACCCATGACACATTTCAAATGCAGAGACGTTATAGTATCGCTTGTAAGAGTACCAGAAAATAAGATATCAAGAGTCTTTTGATGTCGTTGGATCACAGACATTACATTACATTATAGGCATTTAGCAGACGCTCTTATCCAGAGCGACTTACACAACTTCTTATTACATTTATCCATTTATACAGCTGGATATATACTGAAGCAATTCAGGTTAAGTACCTTGCTCAAGGGTACAACGGCAGTGTTCTACCTGGGAATCGAACCTGCAACCTTTCGGTTACAAGTCCAGTTCCTTAACCATTATACTATACTGCCGCCCAAAGACATACAAAGGATATGTGACCAAATATTAAAAATTATTGCTTTATTCCACATTATGTTAAACTGTCATGGGGGGGGGGGGGGGGGGGTCTATGTACAAAAGGTTCTATCATTTCTAAACGGTTCATCCGATATCGATTAAAATACCCTCAAATTAAAGCTGACACTCTGCACTTCGATCTTGTTGTCATTATATCCTTTCAAACTCAAAGCGCTAGAGTACAGAACCAAAATAACAATGAGATAATCAATGTTATTCACCACCTGTCAGTGGTTTTAATGTTGTGGCTGATCGGTATATATATATATATATATATATATATATCCTACCTGGTTTTCCTCTAATTGGCTTTTACACCTTTATTGATGCTGTAGACTTAGGTATATAAGACTGTGATCAGCATACAGCACCTTCGCTGTTGAAGGCGCTATGCTGAAACGTTTGAGTCTATTAGCCTCATGTTAACCAAAAATGTCAAGTGTGGATCCTTACTGAATGCAGTTCAGCAATTTCCATTACTTACTCGGTTAATCTGTCTCGTTAGACATGCAGGTATTAACATTTGTATCGCTTCCTTAAAGGGTGATACGTCTCACCTTTTTTTTTTGCCAGCTTAGGTCTTATGAAAAGCTTGTGTACCCCACTCCAGGTAAGACAATAGGCGAAATAAAAACAACAGAATGCATTTCCTGGAACCGCTTTATCCTGTTGATTCTCATTCAGAACTAATGTACGGAGGATTTCGATAATGTATTACTATTCATTTAGCTATTTTTTAGAAAGGGGAAGAAAAAAAATAAAACGAGGGGATGTTTGTCTAACTTACCCTAATGCAGGGGTAGGGAACCCTGGTCCTGGAGAGACGCGGGGTCTGCTGGTTTTTGTTTCCACCTTGAACACAGCAACTACTGAAACCAAAGAAACCAGGTGAGGTGAGTTAACTGCGTAATCAACTGCTTTAATTGATCAATTAAGTGGGGAGTAACAACTAAAACCAGCAGACCCTGCGGCTCTCCAGGACCAGGGTTCCCTACCCCTGCCCTTAATGTGACAGAGAGAGCTTTTCCTTTAATATTTATTTTTGTCATAGTTAAAATGGGTTTCAAAGCGACATAAACTACATTGCGAGAGGGTATTATGAATATGTTTTACCTGCTTTATGAAAGGTTGTTTAGCACTATTGTACTGCAGCATTAGCAGCTAAGTGCAGGGTGGAAACACAAGGAGCTGCATAGCAACCTGGTTAGCAACACAGATGCATGGGAGACCACTGTTCAGGGGGGAGATGGAAATCATTATTTGTAAATATAGGAATTAAGTACTATTTAAAAAAAAATATTTTATTGATTCTGTGTGTGATTACATAACAGTGAATGCACTGAACATTTCCTCTCAGTCTCTGTTTCATCAGCGCTTCTGTGATCCACTCAGAGGTGTTAGCTGTAGCTCGGGAAGGAAGTTCTGGTTTGTTTGCTTCTCTCAAGGCAAACATTGTGTTATTATATTTCACTTCTTGCCTTGCACCTGTTATCGGGGCCCACACTGTGGAAAATACATTCGCTGGATATCCTCAACACTCAATGCCTGCATGACCTGTCTTGTGGATTGTGCACATTCAATTATAGAAACTGAAGAAAATTCATAATATGTCACGAGTTCATGACTGGAGTTGTTTTGTTTTTAGAAATTATTTATTGATTAATTTTACCCATATTTTTGCTCTATTTGTGAGTGCTGGTTGCTGTACGCTCCTTTGTCAGTTGGGGAGAGTACAGACGACCGCTCTCCTTTGAATCACATGAAGCTGCTGCGTCTCTTCACCCCGCTCTGAGGTACAGAGTGTTTAAAACAGGGAGCAGACACATATGTGGACGTACAGTCCGCTGGGCTTTCATAGCCGAGCATACCAACCCCCCTTTGTAGACTGCACTTCCCATCATTTTTGGTGCAAATTGAAAACAAAAATGGCGTCCATTGAAGAAGATTAGGGTACGCTTGGAATCGAAACGAAAGGCCCGTGCAGACACAAAAAAACAACTGCTGATGTCTGTCCCTGTGCATACTTTTTTTTTGGCGACTGTGAATTGGCCTTTAATCTCACACCAGGACATGACTGTGTGGCTTATGCACTCAAACTGTCAAACTGGAGGTGTCTAACTGACCAGAGGGGTTCATTGGTGTGCGGTGTGGTATAGATGTCCCACTGACAAAAAGTTTTTTTTTTTATTTTTATTTTTTTTAAAATAAGGCCCCCAAATAGTAACTGGTTGAGAACGCCATGTTTGCTGTGATGGACACAGAATTTGAAGACCCTTCAGTTCCCTTTGGCAGAGCTTTCTTCATAGGCGAGGGTTCCACAACCCAGGTCCCGGAGAGTGGAAAGTTACCCTGCTTAAAATCCGCAAACACTTCAGACCCACGAACACATGTGAGGTAACTGTGTAATAATCAGCTCCTATGATCAATCAATTAAGCGCTGAATCACAACGAAAGACGCAGACCCTGTGGCTCTCCAGGATCAGGGTTGGGGACCCCTGCTGTTAAACACAAAAAAAAAAGATCAAATTCACGTCTCTTGAATTCCTCCAACCACACATTAAATTCAGCAGCTAACAAGATGCAATACAGGCGACGTGGCGTGCTGGAGCTCTTGCTCGTACTGCTGGGTTGGCTTAGGCCTTCCGGTGGTGATGAGGCCTACACGAGTGTGATGGGCCTGGTGGAATGACAATGGGGGGGGGATTGGAAGGTCTTGATCGCATATTACGCTCTGTTGTTTTCATATAATCACACATATACTGTAATACGAAGTCATGCACATGCTTGTAGGGCCACACATATCACGCATATTAATGTTGACGAATCAATGTGTGGCAAATCAGCCATCTGGCCACCCAAGTCTTTTACACTTAATTTTAAAAAATCATTAGTGAAACAATTATACACACATTTAATTAGCGTGGCATCCCATGATGGGTATATCATAGATTTATCATGTGATCAAACAGCTTGTACAAATTTGATCTCTTTGCACATTCATTGCATCAAAGAGAGGTGAATGCATATGCGTCTACAGATTCACAATGCGACAAATGCCAAACGGTTATAGTCGCTCCTCCGCGATCCCCACCATTCAGGTCCCGTGAGACAAAAGATCCGCCGCGGAGAAAATCGCTGCAGGAAATTCAGGGATGCCCGAATCAAATTAGCATGCAGGCCACACCAGCGACTGCATTTATCGCGCTGTTGTTGAGAGGGCCGCTTGTGATCAACAGTTAGGAGTCCGCGTGGATCTGATTACTGGTCTCGGGGGTTGTGGGTAATTGAACGTTCAGGTGTTTTGCACGGCCTCCATGTCACATAACGTTGCTTAGGATATCACATCTGCTGCCATATGCGGAGGGGAGCCAACGCTGTGGGTGACACTTTTGTTCAGCGTGAAAGCTTTTTTAGAACGTAATGAATTTACTTGTCCATGCGTGAGCGTGTGTGCAAGCGCATGTGCGTGTTTCATTAGGTCCAATGAGCAACGCTTGTGCTGTGTGTACTGGTGTAAAAACCAGGAATGTGAAGTGGGAAATCCAGGCTCTTGGGCATAGAGGTCTGCATCGACCTACACTGCAAAAACCAAATCTTAACAAGCATTTTAATCTTATATTTAGAGGTTAGAATCTTATTTCTGTTACTTTTTTGCTAAATAAGACAAACTATCTGCCAGTGGTGTGAGATAGTTTGACTCATTTCAAGATTTGCCAGTGGGGTAAGATAATTTCAATTTAAATTTCTTCCACTTTTGAGAAAAAAAAAAAGATTTTAAGTCTCATTTACGTCTCACGAGACTAAAACACTTGTTAAGACAGACATTTTTTGCAGTGTAGAAATGAGCCCCGAGACTGCCTAAGCCCGATGTATTTACGGCCCGATCTGGACCAGCCCAACAATATCTCGCCAAAAAGCCTGACCCAGATAGAACCTGATCTCTGATATAACAAGCCTACACCACCACATACCACAATAGAAACAGTTTCCCACAAGAAAGCTACTAGTGAAGGCGCTTGCGATCGCGGAATAGGAGGCAGCAACATATCTGTCAGCTGTTAACAACTATTGAAGAACAATGGCGCGAAGCGAAGCTTCTAGTTTTTGTAGTGTACCGTTATGCTCAACTAGCAAATTAAAACAGCCATATTTCAGCTTTCATGCTAATTTTTTAAACATGTTTTTCCTTCTGTTAAACCTAACTTTATCAATTTCTAAGGTGAGGAGGGGGGGTATATTTTGGTTTAACAATACACATCATATTATCTATGCGGCGTCCTTGGCACAGTAGTTAGGTCAGGAGGTCAGGTTGCCTATAGTCACAAGCTCTGAGAACTGAAAACGGATAACGTCTCTCCCTCCCAGCTCTTATATTATAACCAGACCTCTGGGCAAGGTCGTGTCTCATAACACGATAGATAATATTATCAATGCACTGTGACCAATGAACTGATGTTTCTTCACATTCCTCCTCCTCCTTTCTGCACTGGTATAAAACTGGTATAAAAAGAGGTTTTGAGAACCTTCACATAATGCTTACAGCGCCAGCGTGTTGCTTTTCCCAGCGCTGTTATTTTATTTATTTTTTCTTCTTTCTTCTTTAATAAAAAAGTACCCTTTCTCAGCATGGCCTGGACTTCAATTTATTTAGAGAATTGCAAAGTGAAGTTTTCCTTCAGACACCTTTTTTTTGGTTTTCCCTTTTGGCCTTCCGTCCACGCTCTCTCCGTCTCTGAGCGCCGGCGATCCTTTTCCCGCCTTTTGCTTTTTTTGCTCATTTGCCTTTTGAACGGACAAATTAAACATGGCGAATCTCATTTTGTGAAAAGCGAGTCTGCGCCTTCGCGGGGCCCCCGGGTTGTTAGTTTAGCGGCTTCCGCTGCGTCTCCCGCGGTGGCTCTGAAGTGCAAAACACAAACGAGAAAAGAAAAGTAAAAAAAAAAACTAAAACTCGCGCCCCTGAAGTGCAGACGCAGAAATCAAAGACAGGAACCTGTGGCCCGGAGCTGCAGACGCAACACTCGAAAACAAAAAAACCCTTGGCTCTGAAGTGCAAAAGACAAAAACTGCAATAAAACACAAAAAACCAAAACTTGAAGTACAAAACACAAACACACAAAAACTAGCACCCCTCAGGTGCAGATGCAATAAGCAAAAACAAAAAGGTGACTTAATTATGGAAATGCCTCATTCTGATCCCAGCGCTGTCAAACTCTTGGCGTAGTTTGCATCAATTTACTTCAAAGCAGCTTGTAACAACATTGTCTCCATGTCTCCAGAGGTTGTGTTTGTATCTATTGTGCTCAATTATTCTTCAAAAAATCTTTCAAGAAATAATTGTATATTTGCTTAGAACTATTTGCTATGCCGCCAGCAACCGGACCAGTGCCTCAAGGAACGAAGTGGGCTACCAGCATGATATAACAACTCTCTTATTTATGATTATATTTGTGAATAAATGCTAGAGAAAATTAATCTGTTCATATGCACTGCCTCTGCAAACATACTGGGCCTCATTTATCAATATGGTTGTAAAAAAGTAGCATACAGTATATTTGACGGATCCAGCTTGTGTACGAAATTCTCACGTCTGATTCATCGAGCTTGTGTAAATCACTGATCTGAGCGTGAATGTATGATAAATCAGACTTGATCGTATATTAGGAAGCGCTTTCACATCATTATAAATATATATATATATTTTTTTTGTTCAGATCTGTCATTGTTATATCAATAAATTGTTCTGTTTTGAAGAAAGAAAACCGTGTTTCTCGATTATTCGGAAAAGTAATCGATAGAATAATCGTTAAGAAAATAATCGATAATTGCAGCTCTAGAATGGATCTCTATGGGAATTGGGGGGGGGGAGGTAGATTTAGCTGTAAATTATGCTGTAACAGTATGGAATACATGGTTGTCTAAATGACTGTAGGTTTTCAAGGCTATATCAGGTATCAAACAAGCCTCAAACCATCACTCTGCTGCCAGATATGCAATAGATATGGATGGATCACTTTAAGTGCCACTAGGGGTGCCAATAATTGTGGCACACGTGGTTTTGTTAAAAATAATTATTTATTCATGTGGGATTTATTCTTTTATTTCTCACAATAAATTAACTTGGATTGGATTTTTCTCATTTTTCAGTGTGAGATTAAGCTAATTCACCTTTTTACTCATCTTTACCAGAGGTGCCAATAATTGTGGAGGGAACTGTATATATCGGTGATTGACAGGACCTAATGGCAAATTCCAAAATGTGATGTAAGTGTAATTAACAGGTTTGTCAATTCCTGGATATGCCTGGTCCTATTTTCTACTACGCGGGTATAGATTTTTGTTCTTGGAAGTCTTCCAGTTTCATGCGGCTGTTCAAAAAATGCCTGCTAATGGTTTTTAAATAATCTCTGCTAGTTCTTAGTGCTCCTGTATATATGCCTACTGATTTGTTTTCAGTTGTTTTGTTTTTTTTACACAGTACTTTACTGTTCATTCTGTCATTACCCTCTAATGGGCGCTGTATATATGTGCAGATACGTCACTATGCCCCTTGACATGGATCTGCAATATATTTTTATTGCTGTAGAGCAAAAATCCCTTTTCTATACTAATGCACCTGGTTTATTCTCTGTTGTATGCTTTGAAAGGTTTCTAGGATGCCTCTTTGGCCCATTCTGCAAAGATTTTCTCATGTACTATTAAGACCACTCACTCATTTATTCTTCCTTCATTTTGGAAAGAGTTTTCTTTAAGAACCTGTGTGAATCTAAAGACCCTCTTGTCCAGAAGCCTTTTATAAACATTTTAGTATTATTAAATTAAAAAAGAACCCTTAGCGGTGAAGGAGGTGGTTGTAACTTGCCAAAATATGTAAAAAAAATATTTAAAAAAAAATAAACTAAAGGCTATTGCTGTAGGCACCTGTTCACCGGCTGCAAATTCTAGATTACTACCTAACTACAACAACAAAAACAAAACCCCTCAAAAAAAAAATCACCCTCTAAAAAATTAGACACCAATCTTTACTTGGAAAGATTTCAGGGGCTATTATTAAATGCACCCAGTGCCAGCCCTAATCGGTCGGTGTTCTTCATGTCCTTTAATCCTAATTAAGCTCCCTGCCTCTACGGCCCCTGTTTAAACACTCTTCATCAAGACTAACCATACCCATCTGCGCCCCTCCGGGTCCCAGTGTAAGCCCTTCTATTTGTACAGATGTTAAAAATGGATCCTGTTCCAAGTGGAGCCCCGCTGCGCCGTAGATCTAAACTTCTCAGTCCCTCACAGAGGTCGGGGGGGGGTATAGGTGTAGTTTTCGTCAGGCACACACCCCAGCGCTTTACCATGAGGCTGATTTTGTCCTCCAGCACTTATTTAAAAATAAATAAAAAAAATGTCGATTTTTTTTTTTTTTAAATGTTCTGGAAATAATTCAACTGTGCTAAGGCTGCCAGGGGAAATGGCACTAGGACCAAAACAGAGGAATGAATATCCTCTCAGTGCATTAATTGGTGCTAGCAGCTTGTTGAGGGGTTAGGCAGTCATGTTGTGAGAAGTGGTGACCGGCGGGGAATTGCCAGCTAACTGCAAGGTGAGGGAGGTTGTATTCATCAAAAAGATTAGTTTTGATTAAAATGTTTGAATTTAAGCATTTTGTATTTGTTTTTGGGCTACAGCCTTATCATTTAACAAAAGCTAACCAGCCTTTATGAGATAGCTACAAAGGGTGCCCCCCCCCCCCCCCCCCACATCCATCCCTCCCTCCCCTTTCACAACCACAAAACTGTCCTGGGTTACAATCCAAGCAAAAGCTTTGACTGGCAGCTTATTTTATGAAAACATTAATTTCCTTTGCCTTACCTTGAAGTAAAAAAAAGAAAGTTTCCAGTCCAAAAGTCTAAGAAGACAAAAGGAATGCTATTGCAAAAAAAATGTTGCAAAAAGGAGTGAGTGAGTAGAGAGAGAGAGAGAGAGAGAGAGAGAGAGAGAGAGAGAGAGAGAGAGAGAGAGAGAGAGAGAGAGAGAGAGCTGTATTATCCTGTAAGACTCAGAGGAGACCTAATGCATAGGATCACACACACACTGATCTGTATGTTCTCAGAATAAAGTAACCTCATAGAAACACTGGCATGGCTTAAGGTTGTTGTTTCACAACAAACAAATCTTAACTCCTGTGAAAGCTGTGCGGTTTCTCGTTCGTGACTTTCCTTTGATATAGGCTACGCAGTTCAAAGCCTCGTGCCACAAGGTAACTTACATCACTTTAGTTGCTTTTGTTTCCATGATTTGAGCTGCTTTCCGTGGAAGCATTATTCATATTGTTATATTAATTTCTGCCTCAGTTTGGAACGTTCGGTCATATCTGCAGGCCCGCTCCCTCGCCGCGAGGTCATCCGTCCCCCCGGTGGGAGGAGAGCGGGAAGGTGCCCTCCGTCCAAAAAACCGCCTGCAGCCAGCCGCCGCTTCCTATTCGCTTGCCAGTCGCCGCCTGAATTCTCCGAAGGGCGGAGAAGCCGCACGGCGAGTCAGGGAATGCGCGGCTGACCGAAACCCTCCCTGGGTTACCCTGGCGACCCGGGAGAATTCCCTCAGTGCAGCCAGCGTGTGTTCGGGATCCGATGCGGATTGTAAGAGCGTTATGCCTCCGATAGGACCGATAGCTCTCATTCCTAATTGGTTCTTTAACACAATGAACGAGTTATTAATTGGTTCTGACAACCCAGCTCAACTTAAACTGCCCCTAGCACTGTTAATTAAGAAATGCATCCCTCATTTAGTCCAACAAAGCATTAAAACACGCATTTCATTGTGCATGAAACTTGCTCCCTCAAAGCCTCTCCCCCCTTTAAACATCATCAGTTTCCAATAGACCAGTACACACTAGTATAGAGAGTGGAAGGGGTATTTACAGTTTTATTGTATTTTTTATTTGTTTTTAAATAAATGCAAAGCATGTCACGTTTCTGATTAGTCCTTACCTTCCTTCATTCGTGATCATCTCTAAGAGAATGTTGTATAATAAGTGACTTGGAAAGGTGTAGTTGCACATACCGCCTCCAGGTCAGGGTCATGCCCTACGACCCTGTTTGATTGAACAGGCAATGCATAACTGCAGTTTATTTCTCTGAGGTTACATCTAATGCATATATTCAAACATATGTTCATTTCATTTATAGCCCACAGTGTATATATACATATATAAATATAGCTAGCAGGTATAACTGATTAGCTTCATAGATTCTCTATAGGCCATCCACTATCTGCTCTGTGGAGATTCGTTGGCCTGTATCCCCCAACAGATAAGGAACAGGCCAAAGGGTAGATCATTACCACGGTGATGGAGGGGTTTGATCTCCTCCCGTCACTTATTCTTTGCTCTTTATTTTTGAAGTTCTGTCCTCATTATAAACCGGAGTTACTTTTATAATGTATGCGTGCCTTCAGAAATGACTTGATCCCGGTAATGGAAGCATACTGAGGTTAGAGACAGCTTTCCTTAGGTTGGCCTGTCACTTAGCAGTGACTCCCGCTGAATTTTGATTTTTTTCCCTCTTCTCACGACTTTTCAACGGGAATCAGATTTCGAAATGCAAGACTGTAAGTCTGGTACCATAGACTGACTTTTCAAAAGTCAGTTTGAATGTATGTGAAATGCACATAAAAGCAGTGATTTGTAAATTCTCTTTTACATACTGTATATTTAATTGAAAACACTACAAAGAAAGGATATTTAATGTTTTACCTTATCAACTTTATAGATTTTTGTAAATATACGCTAATTCCGAATTTGATGCCTGCAACACGTTTAAAAAAAAATAAAGGGGCAAAAAAAAAAGTTTTTTTTTGCCCCTTTCCACAGGTAAACAGGCGATCATGACTGGGTATCAAAGAATAAAGAATATCAAAAGACTCTTGATATCTTATTTTCAGGTACTTACAAGCGATACTATAACCTCTCTACATTTGAATGTATCTCTATGGGAATTGGGGGGTGGGACTATTACATGGGAATAGTATGGAACCCATGGTTGGATAAATGGCTGTAAGTCATCAAGGGTCTGACGTATCAAACGAGCCTCAAACCATCACTCTGCTCCCAGATATGCAGTAGATGTGGATGGATCACTTTAAGGGTTGTTTCACCTGACTTATTTTCCTATTGAACTCTACGGAAAAATAAGTCAGGAGAAGCAACCCTTCAATAGTGTAAAAGTAAAACTGCAAATATCTAATCTATTATAGCCATCTTGAAAAATATGCTTTATGAAAACCGAGGTTTGGAAAAACACTCTTCATTTAGAGTACACATTGTGGAATGTATTTATTTGGGGTTTCCTTTAAATGATTAATTAAAATCTTAGAAATGCAACAGTTTCGGTGTTAAACAAGCTTGCTATATGTGAATGTATTGAGCTTTTAATGCATATCTAATTGCGCATATAAAGTGTGCACTATGAGGACTGTTTTCTACCATCACTCCCTGTCCTGTTGTACCTCTAGTCTTACATTTTCCCCTCTCAATAGTTGCCTGCTTATTGTCTTTAATTCCATCATTTTCTCTCTCTCTCTCTCTCTCTCTCTCTCTATCTTTTCCCTTTACATTACATTCATTTTATCCAAAGCGACATACAATAAGTGCATACCAACGAAGGTCACTGAAGCAAGTACAACAACAGGTCAGCAACATAGTCATGAACATTGAGTGTAGTACACACAGTAAGCAATGGTGAAGTCACCAAGACATTATAAACTATGAAATTAAACAGGAAATAAGAAACAGGAAACAAGCGAAAAACAGTTCCTATATGAAAATGGTACTAGATTGGTAGGTCAGTCAATGTGGAGTCTGAAGAGGTGTGTCTTCAGACCATGACGGAAACCAGGCAGTGTTTGTTCTGCCACTAGGGAGCTAGGGTGGAGAAGCTCCACAGTCCACAGCATGTGTGTGTGCGTGTGTGTGTATGTGTGTTTGCTGCGTGTGCATGTGTGTGTGTGTTTGCATGTGCGTGCGTGTGTGTGTGTGTGTTGCGTGTGTGCGTTTGTGCTGCGTGTGTGTGTGTGTGTGTGTGTGTGTGTGCTTACGCATGTCTGTGTGTGTGTGTGTGTGTGTGTGTGTGTAGTGTGTGTGCACTCTAAACTGAGCTTGTATTTGATTGGCTTGCATAATGTACAATAGGCAGAGGAGCAGAAGGGAAAGGCCTCTGTGTCATCATCTCTAGTGTTTGTTTCTTGTCAGCCAATCAGCAGAGATCTAGACCCCACTAGGGAGGTCAAATAGAAATAAAAATGGCCAGGAATGCAAATGTATTATTATCCAAACAGCGCAGACTTTTGATTTAACTGCCTCCGGTCAAGAACTGTTATTACCCTTGGATTATCAGAATCGTTCAAAGCAGCTAACTAGGATTATTAACCAAATCAGCTAAATATTATTCTTTTCAATTTCCTATGTTCACCATTTCAAAGGGAAGATATTAAGCTAATATCTAAAAGCTATATTTCAAGTCATTAGCTTCTTTGCTTTAGGTGCTAGGCTCAATAAATATTGTGGAGAAAAATCCATCACATATTTTAATATCCCATCTTGTTTAAACAGACCACAAAATAAGTTTTTTTTGCCCATGTGTGCATATAAAGTGCTGGGATAGTATTAGTGAGAAACTGACAGAATGCGAGCTCTTAGCCCTGTTTACAAACTTTCCAAATGCCAGCTCAGATTACAGTATTGGGACTCTGTGCCTTTATCTCTGCCGACTGAGTGAAACCTAAACTAAGCAGGTAGCCTCATCGCCGCTAACACTGAAACATTAGAAATTTGAAATCTATAACAGCTTTGCAGTGTGAAGGGACTGTGGGAGTTTTAGCGATAAACTCCCCACAGTTTGTGCAAATGCAAGACCAACTGTGGAGATGTGCCAGTCTGTGCTAGAAGCAAATCATCTCCGGGGTCTCCCCAGGCCTGAAGAGTCTAATTTAGAGACGCAGAAGACTCAGGACGTTCTGTAAAGTACCGCCAAACATCTGGTTGGGTCTGCAGGAGCCCGGCACTTTGGCACGAAAGCCCCGAACTCGACATTTCAGCGCAACTGAGGCAGGGCCATCATGAACCGAAAGGATGATTTATGAAGTGCAGATGGATTTGGGCCGTCAGTGTTGGGTCTTACTCCCCCGTTTCCTGCTCCCATAAGTGTGACTCGTCTTGATTTGAGAGAGAAGGGACAGGGACTGCGGGTACCGTGTTTGCACTGTACCTCTTTCACCGAATATCAGCCAGTAAATGTGAACCATATCAGGGGAGAAATATAGAGTGAGTAAGAGAGAGAGAGAGAGGCAGAGAGACTCCACACCTGCCCTCTGAGGATATATTTGAAAGTATAGTATGGACAGCTGTGACCTCTGACCCCAGCTGCCCATAGCGTGGCAGAGTCTCGCAGATCAGAGCATGGGCTCAGGCTTCTGGAGACCGAGGTGGTCAACCGAGCAAAAGTACAAGAGGAGCAGTAGGTCAATAAAACACAAGAGAGCACAGGAATGAATAACTCTATAAATGCTACGCAGCCAGAGCCAACAGGTACCGCTGCAACGTGTTGTTGTCGAAGCTCTCCGCCTGTTGAGAAAACAAAAGACCTTCCCTCTCTGACTGAAATATTGAGTCGGCTTGGCCAAAAAAAGACTGATATAAATATCGTTCAGAAAAGAACATTGTCCGCTTCAAGGTGTGACAGCTGATCTTGTGTGTGAACACTGAGGACTTGCTAATGGGTAATTATGGGTAATGTTAAGTATACTGCTAGACAAAAACAGGGTTATGTATGAGTAATTTTACGTGGGGGCACGAATACACAGTAAACCAGAAGAGTAAAGTCTGGCCCTTCCTCATCACCTACTCAACCCAGCTCTTAGTCCAGGTGTTGGTCATTGCCTGTTTGGACTACTGCAACTCCCTCCTCACTGTTCTCCCTGCTTCCACCATCAGACCTCCGTAGCTCATCCAGGACACTGCTGCTCACCTGGCCTACAACCACCTCAGGCTCAGCCTCATCACTTTCTCATCTCCCGTCACTGGCTAACGATATTGGCATACATCAATTCAAAACCATGGTGCTAGCCATGGGCAGCAAAATGGACCATTATGTCTTCAAACATCTCCATATACTCTCAGAAAAACGGGTTCTTTGGATTTTCTCCATAATAGCGGATACTATTTGGCTTGTCTCCTTTTGGGACACTTCCTGTACAAAAAAAGTTGAGAATACTCAACATTTCAAGGCAACCACTTCACTATTTATAATTTTTGAGTTTAGAGCTTACCTTAGATTTTTGCCATCTAAAAGTTAAGACCTCAAAACTCCAAAAAAGTAAGTTGCCCTGGGATTTTGAGTATTCTCAACTCAGCTTTTTTACAGTGTAGTACTGCGTAAAAATAGGTTAACTGTAGAGTGGTATTTACTGCTTTGTACATTACAAATTTTTGGTTTTCTCTTCACTTATTTATTATAAACAGGCCTTCTGAGCCTTCTTGATGAGCTCTCGTTTGTGTTTTCTGAGACTAACATTGATGTTCTTCATCATAGGTTTTTCATAAGTTGCTGTGGATAAGAGTGTCTGCCAAGTGATTGTGATAAAGTAACGTAATGCAATTACATTAACAGGAAGTACACCGGAAAGCTAGTCGTTCCTTGGCCTGATAAATTTAATATAATTGATTTAATTTCCCACATACAGTCTGATAGAATTTACATTGCGTCGGCATGGCCAGAATGCACTGGCTATTGTTATAAGAACTGAGGTGTCAAGCTTCTGTACAATTCTATCAACTGTCTCCTCTGATTTCTCACCAGTTCCCAACAATAGGATTGTGTATAAAAAAGTGCGGAGACGCATTTACATTAATACACAGCCGTCAGATCTCATTTTGTGGAGTCCTGCAAACTCATTCCTCATTATAAGGGACTTGTCTCCAGTCTCAGATATTTAATCTGAAGAATTTTAAATAGAGTTTAAGGAAAAGTGCCTCTGATGTAAGTAAAAACCCTACCGCGCCGGAGACGAACTGCCGCGTCTGCATGTCGGCATAAGAAGGGGGTCGGGTTGAATGGCGGAGCCGGAGCTGGCGCATTCAGATGAGCCTGCCTGTGACGGAACTCTGGGCTTTTTGAAAAAGGAGAGCGTTCCATTTCTGGGAGGGGGGGGGGGGGGCTTTTTCCAACCGAACACCTCAGCCATCAGGCCTCCACTGAGTAACCGGGTCCCTGTCACTCACCCGCGAGTCTCACCTATCAATCACTCGCTCTCCCGTTGTCAATCACCGCGCTTCTCACCGCCTGTCACGCCGGTCTCGCGTTGTCAATAATCATACTCGCTGTCAAGCCGTTTCTCATCGTTCCCTCTCACTGCCAGTTGGCTTCCATCGTCGGTTGTGTTGTGTCTGTCTGCGAATCACCTACGCCGAGAGTCTCAGACACATCCCCCTCATTCATCACGCTCACATTCAATCACTCGGCAAATCACTCTTATCAGGATCGATCAGATTCAATGTCGCTTTCTGTTATTTTGCAATTAATCCTTCTTTCTCATGTGGGTTACACCTCTACCTGTAATCAATATTTCTTAATTTATTTTTTTAAATATTTTTTTACATTTTTGTGCCCAGTTATGCAACTCTAAACCTAATAACCACAACTGCTACATATTTGATTGCGTGCTTCACAATCAAATTTCCTGTACGAATATGACTTCCGCTATTGATTTTGAGTAGCCCGGTGGGACATGTTTTAATGGCCAATACGTTTTCATTTAAAAGTTTGTCCAGCATTTCACTTCATATCACAATCATAATAAAGCCTCCAAAATATGACATTTTAATTGTCCACAATGACCCAAATAAAAAACACAAATGATAAAAATCCATGTTGCCCCTGGAAAGAGAATATTTTCTGATTTAAACCAGGCAAACGGGAAATAATTGTCCCTACGATTTCTGCTGTGTTTGAAGGATGAGTTTCAATACTTAAAAACGGCCTCTGGCAAATTAAACGGATTGTGTTCCGTGCCATCTCCTTGTGAAGCAAATTGCTTTTTCACTAGAAAGAATATAAACGCTGCCTCACTTTTTTAAATTCTACACAGGGAGGGTCACCGTGGATTGAAGCAGGTTATAATAAACGGTAATAACTGTCTCGACTATACACACATTTGTAATGAAAAGCTGCTAATCAAAGGTGTATTCATGGGGGCCGTCGATGCTTTTAACACTCCTTACGCGTCGATGCTTTTAACACTCCTTTTAACTCCTTACGCGCGTTTCAGCATCTGAGGAATCCCCGCATGGTTACTCATCCCCGGTCACTAACATTTATCAAAGGGGTTTTATATGGCGCCTTTCATGGTCTCAAAGCTCTTTAGAGCAAAGGGCGGGAGGACGCTCAACAGAATCAGCACAGATGCGTACGTGCTTATCGTGCTTGATCACATCTAACAGAGTCACATGTATTCTATCAGTGTAACAATCTACTCTATCAGATTTGGTTTTATACTGAACATATTGCTGTAGGCCTATAGCACCCACTTTCCCATATTTTGGAGTGGGGGGGGGGGGGGGGCGGGGGATATTTTTTCCAAATACGAGAAGAGCAGATTCAAATCTAGGGGCGATATGTGGGTCACCCCACCAGCCTGGAGCTCATTTTCATGCTGCACTTAGCCCTGTTGGTGGCAGGACATGGCGTTGAATCGAAAAAGCACAACACAATTTTTCTTTAACACGTTATACAGCGAGACTATGTATCTGAGGCATAAAAGTGTGTTTCACCGGCCTTTAAATCAACTGTTGTAATATACTGCAATATAACCTTACAGCATGGAATAAATAATAGTACGATCGCCATCGTGAATTCCAAACTTTATTGCCAAGTTGAATTTTTTCTAGCACGACAAGTTTCATGCCAAAGACTCCTAATGAGGGGCCTAATACTGTTAATGCTGGCAATGTAGCATTACGAAGCAGGGACTATGCTATGACAGTGTTATAGCGTAAGTTATAAGCTGTAATACACTGTCATGACAAGTTAAGGCAAGTTTTGTTTATGCTTATGACAGTTTTATAGTTCAATCAGACTGTTCTAGTCATGCAACTAGACCCATTTTTTTTTTTTTACATTTACAGTTCGTGGAAATCTTTGTTTTGAGTGGCTAATGGGAAAGTATTTATGTTAATGGAATATTTCACTAATAACCATACATGACGACTGCACATTTTGCTTAATTAATTTAGCCATAATTGCTAAATTTGTTTTAATTGCATTGCTTGCAATCACCGTGAAAACAAATACATTGCAGGTGCTCCAACAGAAAAGCACAATTCAGTGAGCAAGGTTGCTTAGCCTACCTCAGCCAAACTGGCGCATGCCACAAGCTTTTGAATTGAAACTTTCAAAATCAAGAAGTGACAGCACGTAGCATATAATACAACACAATACAATCAAAAAGCGTATCCATACATGTTTCAGCTTGTATTTCCGCTTGGTTTGTAACAAACTATATACTATGGGCTTGATTTTTTTAAAGACTTTTAGTCATATTATTTGTCTTGCACCAATTAGCATTATTTCTTTGCAGCTGATGTAGCACGCATCAAGTCTTCCATTAACCCTTTGAAGAGATGGACTGTTTTTTCAATATTCTAAATCGGTATTCTAGAACTCCGGTGTGATTGTTACATCAGCATTTAGAATGTTCAGTGAAGAACAGTCTAATCACATATTTGTGATCTTACACCTTAAAAGGGTTGAAGTTCTCTCTGTGTGTTTCTCTTCCTGCTTGTGTTTTGACTTTCCTGCTTTGACTAACCGGATGTGGCTCTGCAATGATTTCACCGAGTTTCCGCTGACGCAGCGAGACATAAAGCAGCGTGGACTCCTCAAAGAGTGGCCACGAAACTAACAGACAGATCCACCGTCATTTCGAGAGGCTGGATTGTATTCATTTTCAGAACGGGTTGCCTTAGTGATGGCTGAATATTGCACATTAGGCAGGATTATATACCACACTTGACCTGATTTTTTCACTGTTTTCTTTATTTATTTTCTTTTTCTGATTTGCCGTGTATAGTATTATTGTGAGCCCATTCGTTTGTTTCGCTGCAGTACAATATCAGGCAGTCGCGTCTTTGTGGTTTGGTTCGAAAATCACATTTTCTTCCCCCCCCGCTCTCATCTCCCATATAAATCAATCGAAACGCCCCTGTTCCTGGCTCCCGTTGATTTATCAGAGAGAAGTCAGAGTGTTATGTAATATCTTCCAATGTGACATCTTTAGACTGCCCGTGCAGAGGAAGAGGCAGCCTGCCTTTTCATACTGCCAGTTCTCCGGTTAAGTAAAGCAACGTTTCAGTCTGTGTAGCTACGATATTGAATTCACGGATGCCGTTCTCGCTTTGTTTTGAACCCAGGAATGAGAAAGTCGTGACACAGTAGTGTTGTTTTGCATTCTGTGCAAGGAGTGTGTTTCCCACAAGAAGTTCCTCCGTTTTTTTATTGCATCCTTCTCAATGGAAGAATAGCCTACATAAGGTCCAGTGTTACAGAGATACATATTTGATAATATTCATAATTAGTGTGTTCATAAACACTAAGTAAGCTTCTTTACTAGATGGGAGCTGGCAGTATGTTGCCGAACAGAAATACAAAATCTAAAGGCAAAAAGAAAGAAAGGTGCTGTTGGCACATTGCTTACAATACAGACAAGCCCTGTAACTAGCATATTACACATTCTTATACACATACCCTTATTGTCTCGCATGGTGTTTCAGTCCTCCGCCAGCTAGAGGTCGCAATAGCCTCTTTGTCAACCCACTTCTCAAACAATTATCCCATACTCAATAACCTAAGTTCATTAATAATTGCCACTAATTAAGCACGGACGTTGATTGAAAGCGATGTTTACAAGCGACAGTCACATGTTAAATTCAGTTTGATTACTTACGACCGTGGACATGCTGCGGTATATTTAAATGTTGTACAGGGGCAAGGGGCATGTTTGATTTGGTTGGAACTAGTGGGAAATGCCCACTTTAAAAATGAGCGCAGTTATATAACATTTCACTTGCACAAAAAAGTACAAGTACTTAAGTAATCATGCTTTTCAATCAATACTATAAGTAGAATCAGGTGCCTTAGTGCGGGGCTAAAACAAAAACCTGCACCGGCCCTTTTCACATAAGATTGATCACTCCCACTTTATATGGATGCAATTTTCTTTTTACTGCAGTGATACTCAATCCTGGTCCTGGAAAGTAACAGAGTCTGCTGCTGGTTTTAGTTTTTTCCTTAAGATCAGCGACCAATTCAGACCCAAGAAACCATGTGACCTGAGTTAAATGTGTGATCATCTGCTTTAACAGTTTATCAACAAAAGCCAGCAGACCCTACAGCTCTCCAGAACCAGTAGTGAGGACCACTGGCTCAAAGACATGCTTTTTGTAGCATTTAAACTTCCATCCATGTTCACTTTCCTTCCTGACTCTTCCCACATATTAGATTAACTAAAAAGTTTTTATAAATGTCTCAATTAGAAACTCAATGGTATGATTACTCACCTGACTGTGCCGTTGGAGTGCCTATGGGGACCCCTGGAGGATAACCATTGAAATACAACTTTAAATCCCTGCAGGTCACATGGTGGAGACAAACTTGTTGCCCTGGGCTGTGTCCAAATCAGCGCTACATTTCTCTAAATGCGGTATACCTAAAACCATTTTCATTGTATAACGAGCAGCTTTGTTTTAAAAAATTCCTTCAATACAAAAACAACGTGTGACATGGCGGCGCAAGGGTGGGACGTCTTACGACACTTCCACAGTACGGCTGGAAAATATGTATGTACTGCAAAAATTTTACGTACTGCACGTCGCGTACCAAACAGTACACATTAAACAGCACACATCTGCCATTACACAGGAGACAGGAGGCAGTAGATAGGGCTCTGATTCGGACACAGCCTAGTCATTATCTATTTGGAGCCAGTGTACACATGAATAAACTGAAACTAAAAAAATAAATAACCTACAGTTCATTTCACAAATTCTTTTTTCCACATAATAAATTGTAAGTTGTAAATATTTAGTGGGAGTCTGTCTTTTGTACATAACCTTGGCCTGGAACATTAAATAGTGTTGCACTTTCTGATACGGAATAGAAGGTGTTCTGAGGCGACACGAGTCAATATTCGCTCTTGCACTTCCACAGCGCTCCATTTCAAAAGTCAAACAAACCCCTTCATATTATATTATAACAAGAGAGCTAAAGACGCAGTGTTGAGAAGCGCATGAAATATTAAAGGATCTCTATGAATATATTCTCATTTCCTAGTGTCTGCACAAGGCACGCCGTCTGAAAGCGTCAACAAACTCAGTGGCGAACTCAGAAAGGCTTTCCGAGGAACGGGATAATGGGGTGAACGATGGGTGGGTTGTTGAGAACGGGGTCTCCGTTACCGAACAACAACGGGGGGAAATGCTCAAAATAGTTTGCCTCTCGCGCCGTGGACTGGCATTTATGGAACATTGTTGAACAATGTTACAGTTTTTTTCGATTGCTTAAGCACGATTTTGAAAACAGGGCCCGGTTTTTCAAAACACTACACACAATTAGCACAACCACACACCCAATTAGCAGAACACCTCAGATCCTTTGCAAAATGAAACACTCTTGTAAAAACTATACACTAATTTATAAAAACCATATTTTGTTACCATATGAAACACACAGGTTTCATAGGACTTAATTCTGTTTGAACCAGTTACACACTGCTGTTGCTAACCTAAAACACTTTTAGCAATTCTACTTCTCAGTGATTAGAGTACTGTAAGTGAAGTACACAGAGAAAGTGCAAATATACAATACATTCACCAAACACTACACAAGACCAATGCTGCAGACTGATGAAAATATAATTTATTTCTCTCCATATACCCAAATCAGTCAACATGTCAACATGGAGAATCACAACAAAACATGTCCCAGTTTTCATGCTACTACAGTAGTGTGCATAACACTGTAAGCTCAGCAAATATCAGACAAACATAAAATACTGTATCCAGTACAGGTTACAATTACAGTAAAAAAAAAAAAAATCTGAAAAAAACTGAAAATACAGTACAGAAAATACTAGACATTATCTCTTCGCCTAGCTGGATGTGGCCAGAGAATTTCATCAAC
>CM056389.1:11581227-11610976 GCA_029718625.1 Synaphobranchus kaupii
AAATGGTATTCATAACCAGTATCTGGTTGAGCACAGTGGTAGTCCTGGTGAATGGGCTCTACTGTACCTCTCTGGCATACGTGGCTGTTTCTTGCACCAGGTCCTTGCGTAGCTAGCGGCATGAATGCGCAGGGATCTACGCGTGTTAGCGAGATTCGCTCACACAGCCGTTGATCGTTGTTCCAGGGTTATTTGTTTGTTCAACACCCCGAAATCTGGTGCATAAAACAATACATTAATTCCCAAATTCTCTGCTAAACATGATGGAATACTGATTGGCATTAATGCCGGCGTAAAATTATTTGAAATTGATGGCATGGTTCACAAAGGACACATCATCATTGATTACGCAGGCAATTACGGCACTGAAAGATGTTGCAGTGTGCAAATTTTTCCCTTAATTAATGCAGACTTCTGCACTGAAAGCTAAACGTGGAATATTATAAAGGTCATCTGAGCAGAGTTTCATAATGAATGCAATGATCACAAAACCTTGTTCATTCTCATCTTTATATTGATGAGATTCTTTATGGTGATGATAATGATTATAGGGTGAAGTGGCATCATGGAAAAGCTGGACAGACCTCGCTACCAAAACCTGTAGTCTACCAGTATAACAATAGCTTTGATATCAATACCATTTTTTCTTGTCCTTACCTGAAAGGTACCTTTACCCAGAATTCCATACAACCATGCAGAATGGAGGTCAAGGTTCATGACATTAGATATACTATATACAGTTGAAGTCGGAAGTTTACATACACTTAGGTTGAAGTCATTAAAACTCATTTTTAATCACTCCACATATTTCATGTTAGCAAACTATAGTGTTGGCAAGTCAGTTAGGACATCTACTTTGTGCATGACACAAAAAAGTTTTCATTTTTTTTCATTTTTCCAACAATTGTTTACAGACAGATTATTTCACTTCTAATTCACTATATCACAATTCCAGTGGGTCAGAAGTTTACATACACCAAGTTGACTGTGCCCTTAAATTTTTAATATTTGGTCGCATATCCTTTGCATGCCATGATTTCCTGATGTCTGTGACCCAACAACATCAAAAGACTCTTGATATCTTATTTTCTGGTACTCTTACAAGTGATACTATAACATCTCTGCATTTGACTGGATCTCTATGGGAATTGTGGGGTGGGACTAGATTTAGCTGTAAATTATGCTGGAACAGTATGGAATACATGATTGGTAAAATGGCTGTAAGTCATCAAGGGTCTGAGGTATCGAACAAGCCTCAAAACATTACTCTGCTGTCAGATATGCAGTAGATATGGATGGATCACTTTAAGGGTAGTTTCTCTTGACAAATTGTCATATTGAACTCTATGGGAAAAAAAAAAGTCAGGAGAAGAAACCCTTCAAGTTATCCATCCATATCTACTGTATTTCTTGCAGCAGAGTGATGGTTTAAGGCTTGTTTGATATGTCAGACCCTTGATGACTTAGAGCCATTTAGCCAACCATGTGTTTCCATACTGTTCCAGTGTAATTTACAGCTAAATCTAGTGCCACCCCCTGAAAATTGAAAACTGAAAATGGATGAAAACTCAGAAATGTCTGGAAAGACCACAGGGATGGATCACTTTAGTGAACCAACTCCAACAATATCAATCACAGTGCAGTCCGTAAGCACTGTCGCAAATTTTTCCTCATGTTGTGCTTGCTTATCAAAAAAAAAAGTACTTATTTTCATTATTTTGTGGACGTTTTGAAATATAGACAACTGAGTTGGTTACCCGTAAGGCCGAATGAAAATGCCTAGAAACTAAAATCCAATTCTAATCAGCATCGTTGTGTGGCTATTTGGCAATACAGGTAAAATAGAAATGTGTGATATTGTGCAAGACTTGTGAAATGTGTGATATTGTGTTCCAACTTTACCATGCAACAATGTTCATTTGCAAAAGAACCATATAAATGTTCTGTGGAAGCCATTTTAACTGTGCCTTTTCAATAACTATCGTACGTATCGTATGTCTATATTATGTTTATCTTGGCCTATGCCCCTTCTAAGCATTCTATTTATATGTATGCAAACCTAACAAATGCATATTTTAAGCCTTCTAATTATATGCATGCAACCCAAGTAAGTGACTATTCTAAACATTCAAATTTTGTGGGTGAAAAAAACCTTTTTCGTAGAACAATTGTATTAGAAAAAAAATTCATAATTTTCCTGTGTTAAAAAAATCTCATTATCTCTGTTGGTTATTTTGTACAATGTTTTTTGTTAATCTTTCTCCAGTGTGCCAACCATTTCTGAGCCAACTGTCTACGTGAGTCAGGCACTGTGTGTCACAGTTGACCTAACCAAGAGCTTAAATATTTTTCTTCCTTTTTCTTCTAGAGAAAGCATCCTGACATTCTTAGTAGAGCAGCAATGCTCACCAGCAACAGCTCAACTGAATCTGGACAGACTGATTTGCTTGACCACTCTGATACTGTGAAATGGCCAGCCACCAACGGTCATCAATTGGAGCTTACAGGCTGCATTGTCGACTACATTGCTTCCTCTGTCAACTGTTGAAAACAAGGCCTTTTGCAAAATTCTCAAATACTAAGCTGACCCTTGTTTCAGCATGCCAAGCCACAACAAACACCTCTGCAAGTCAGAATCGTACACAGCACACAGCTCTCATCCAGGATGAATGGAGAGCAGCACAGATGCAGAAAGCTCAGTACATCTGTCTTACTGTGGAGATTTGGTCCAGCAGGGGCATAAGTTATTTTTTGGGTATTTGTTTTCAGTTCATTTTGAACTTTAAACTTCATACAGTAAAGCCTGATTTATACTTTGTCGCACGTCCCTTTCGACAAGTGTCGAGCAACAAAAATTAAGGGGTCGCACGACGTTTGGCATTTATACTTCGGGCGAAGGTTTGCAATGAGGTTTCGGTTGTCTCTATGGTAACGAGACGACAACCTCTGACAGTTTGTTTACATTTCTAATAGGCTACTTGGCAGCGCTCTGTGAAATTATTGAAATTGTGGAGGTGGAAGAACATTTAAAACGTATCCATGACAATGAATTTAGGCGTTCCGTCTGGCTGTCCAATTGGACTGCGCGACAATTGCATGACGTTGTCTGCGACATAACAACATTCTAGAGGTGGTGGGCGACACTGAGAAAAAGTGTCAAGCGACAGTTTTTTCAGTTGGAAATACGTCATTTTCATCATTCGACACTTCTCGAAAGGGTCATGTGACGAAGTATAAATTAGGCTTAAGGTGGCTCACAAAAGTTTCAAGGGAAAGCATACCAGAAAACATAGTGCTAAAATGGGAGCATACCATTGCCATCTGCCACAACTAATAATACAAATAAGGTTGTATATTTTATTTTATTTTATCCAGCTACCCCACAAATGCCGCCATGCAACACCTTTCATACAAAGTTGGTATAGGACTTTTAAAAATATAGCATTATGTTTATTGTGTGTTTACTATTTAATCCCAACAAATTAGGAAAAATCATATGGATGAAAGGTGTCAAGATGAAAAAAATAAGGTTAACTGGTTTTTTAAGAGATGTCAAACATTGAATCGGGTCAAATCCGAGGGATAAGAATGCACACATCTACAAAAACCACTTGGCTCCTCAGAACAGATAAAACTATGCAGTTTTCATAGAAACAAAAAGTCTCAATAGACATTTTTCCAATTCTTGAGATACCACAATTGTTACTTTGAAGAGTATCAAAGCAAAACATAACAAATAGAATAAAGGGGAAAGAATGACAGTTCATTATTTTCTAACAAAAAGAGAGAACAAAGGGTACCTCAGACAAGGTAAGGGCCTTCAAGATAACTCCAGACAAGAATGATAAAGTTTTTGTCTCCTTTTTGATGTTAAGAAACATGGTTTAAACCAGACGTACAGCTGTTTTTAATTATTATCATCTAAAAGGCTTCGGTATCTTTCTGACTGAAAATATCAAAACTGTATCTAAGAAAAGACTGTTCCAAATGTAAAATGATTTGAAAGTTGAACATTTAATAAGGCAAACCATCTAAAATGCTTTCACAAGTTGTGCCGCTCTCCAAGTTCAACGTGTTTTTTTTATATATAAATGTTTGGCTTCGGATTATTAGTTATGCCACAGAGGTACCTCATTGAAGTTACATAAATGCACTGCTTATTTTAAACTGCTCGTGTTCCATTTAAGCGGTTTGAGCTTACAATGTCCTGTTGTTGTTGTTAATCTTGAAAACTAGATGTTTGTTAGGTCTTTCATTTTTGGAAGCCAGACCTGAACTGCACACATCGTGGAGTCTAAAGGGAGGGTTGTAAACATTATACATTTTTCACAAACTGGTCCCCTGGGATGCATAAACCAACACTGTTCCAGGTGTTTTCCACCAGCCAGTCCAAGGATCTGTCAAATCCTGCCAAGCACATTTATAATTAAAATATGTACTTGATTTTCTTTAAATGAGAAGATTGGTTTTGCAAATTGTTTCTGCTTGTAAGAGGAACTGTTATCATACTGTAAAAAAGAAAGTGGGACTAAGGTCCTTTGACACTAGTACATCATCATGGCATCACATTGACGGGCTTCAGAAATTGAGGTCCTTGTATTTGATGGATTCATGTTAATCATAAGGATGGACACACACTGAACCGTCGACGGCTCCTCGTAGTCTAATAACGAGAAGCCCATAGAAGACGACGAGGGGAAAATGAAACGCATAGCGAGGTTGTTTCTTTCCTTCGTAAAGACATCGCTCAACTCGGGGGACTTGCAGTTTTTTTTACCGTTGCAGATTCAATTCGAATACCCACTTTAAATATTTACAGCCACCTGATACTCACAAAGCCTTTCTTCCCCAGCCAAATGAGTATTAATCATTCTGTCTAGAGAGGGGACCCATAAGGTTAAAACACAAAGGGGTCTAGAGGAAAGCAACGCGTGGCTTTAGATAAAAACAAACTGACCTTGGACCTTATCTGAACGGTAAGTACAGTTTATGCCCGGTGTGTGTTTTTTTTTCTTTTTTTCTTTTTCCATCTCTCTGCTCTGCTGTCAGACGTGAAGCTGACTCTGCCAGAGGAGGCTGAATCCTCACAGCCGGGCGAGATGGGATGTGATTCTGTTTATTTCTTTATTTAATTATTTATTTCCCCCCCCCAATACCTGCTGTAACCTTGTCTCCCCTGCAAGCTAAAGCCTCGCATTAGCTCTCCGCGGAAGGAGGAATTACCTTGAATATGATTAAATGGCTGACTCTCAGCTTCCCGCCATGAGTGCCCCAGGCCGCCTGATTTCTAGCCTTCAGATCTCGGCGAATACCTTTGCAAGCTGAAAGCAGTATATTATAAGTACAGCTTATTATACTTTCTAAATGGCACTGTATTAGCGAGGGTAATTTAGCTGTGGCCATGGTGATAACGGTTACTTCAGGGGTGGTTAACAGCCATCTGCTTAACCCAGGACCGACCCACTGCTGCCCTATGCTATTGTATATGAATGACAATGCGTAGTATCCATGCAATATATGTAATAGTATGTAAATTGCAATGTGATATATAAACTCAGTAAAATACATTACACAGTGAGGAGATCTGTATGTCCTATAAACGGGTGTAATTCCATGGGAAATCTATATTGCATGGCCTCTGGGTCTGCCATTTTGTATTGGCAACTTGGACTGCACGTCAGCATCAAAAGCTAAAACGAGTTGGCCCCATATGCAAAGAAAGTAAAAAAATAAAATAAAAAATGAATTCAAGAAATTACAACAAAAAAAATAATAATCTAACAAAATGCAACAAGCCATCCAATATTTCAGTATAATTCATCACTTTAGGCTACATTGACAGAAGGCTAGGGGTGGACAGTTTTATTTTAATTAAAGCATACAAACCGAGCATTAAGTATTTTCCTCACTCAATTTGGCAGTGAATCATCAGTAGTCTGTGCCTGTGAGCAGGTGACGGAATTTCCGTTTTGTCACAAATCACAGGCAGATTTGCTAATCATAACGGATTCTCTGGGATGATTTATTAAAGTGGCTTAAGCAGCGGTATATTATGAAAGCATGCTTCTTTATCACAGACGATCAGCAATCTCGAGTTTTGTTATGAGTGCAGAAAGGTTGAAACGCGGGGAGACATTTCCAGGATTGAGGTTAATAGGGGTACATTGCCGCCAACAAGCGGATATCTGGTCGTCGTCGTGACGCGGGTAACATTGCGGCGCTATTCCACAGGAGAGCGGCGTTCAATTCCTCAAAGGGTGCTCCACAAATACGCTGCCCTGTATCATATCCAAGTGTGACATAGGCCCATTTATACAAAACAAAAGATTTCTGTGTGTGTGTGTGCGTGCGTGTGTGTGTGTGTGTGTGTGTGTGTGTACATATGTGTGCGAGAAAAAGTACACATGCTCTTGTATGCACTACGTTTCACGTGGAAATTATTGGATGTCCTGCCTTTAAATTACTGAATCACATTCGAGTTGCCTTTTGCTGCGTTAAAAATCAAATCATGGAGCTACGTATATTGGGAAAAGCTGGTGCTACTTGTTAGACGCTAGTTGTGATATTAGATGTCGCACAGGACATCCAGGCACATCAACAGCATGTAGCAGCCACCTATCTTATGACGCTTGCTAGTTTATTTTGTTTTCACTTAGATTATTTCTTCTCGATTTCAAAATCTTGTTTTCGCAACTCAGTCAATTTGAGAATCCTTTGACTCAAGACTTGATTATAGGGCTATGCGGATCAGCTGTCGTTGATCAGTGTCTTGGAGACTGGCAGTTAATTAGTCATTGAGAGCAGCTGTGGTGAATTTTCTCTTGTCCAATGAGGGTGTGACAACACCCTTCTGTTGGCATTAAAAGAGACAGGAAATGTCTTATTCGGGTCCTTTTCTAATTTTGTAGCTTGGCTGGTCTTTTAGGACTTTCTGCTTGAGATTGTCCTTGCTTTCGTTGTCAGACATATGGAGGGTAATCTGTAGGGAATTGAGAAGCCTAGCTCTTTCCCCTGCAGTGAATATGTTTAAAAATACACCTATGATGGGTCATTGTGCTGAGAGGGACTAATAGAACTCGATGTGGCTAATAATTTCACGTTCATACTACCTTCCAAAATTATTGATTAGGCCTGCAGGACCTTTTTATTTGTTAGATTCTGAAAAATCCTCCTCCTGTCCACATAAAGGGATAAGTCTCATGTTAGTCTCTTAAATTGAAGATGCATTTGTTCATTAATATCGAAGTGCAATTAGTTCATTGAAAAGCCATTGGTTCATGAATATATATTGAAGAGGCATTTGTTTAATGCAACCTAACTTTTATATACGTATATATACGTATATACATACATACATACACACACTCCTTCTCCCCTTATTTTATGTAGTTGGAACGGGTACTCTGGCTCATTTGTGTTCAGCTGGTGTTTGGGCAAAACGTTCTGCTACATCTATGTCAGTGTGATGCATACTAGATGGTGTGTGTGTGTGTAGGGGGAAATAACCAAGCATATTGGGATAAGATGTTTGTTTTGTTTTAGTACGGTTTTCAACAAGCGTGTAGGTCTGGTAGCCTATTTCAGTCGGCCCCATGGGTTAAATCTCGTGTTATCCCTTGGGCAATTGCAGTCCATGTGCCTGTGTGTGCGTGTTTCATATTGGAAACAAAACTACTGGCTTCTCGAAACATTTCCTGTGAGATTGTCTGCGATGTTATGTTACATTTGAGCATGTTTCAGCCACAACTCGCATACGACGACGTAAAGTGGGGTCAATTCGGTTTAATTCGCCGCAGCGTTTATCATCGTCCACCTTTCATTGACTGAAGAAGATAAACAAACGGACGAATAAAACAACCCCGGGGCTACCTGCACGAGTTTTTATTGCGCTTGTAAATCTAAATGAAATGGAGATGTGCTGTTGCTTAGCGATTTCGAGAAACCGGGAGGTTGTCTGGGACCGCCGCGCTCGCTGTCAAAGCTGGCAGTGCGTACTCAAACGCCCCTGCTCCTAATTGGCACGTTATTAAAACCACACATAAAACGGACGTTGCTTGGCATCCTAACAGTATTACTGCCGAGATCTAACAGCTGGCTGGGTCTGGTCTTAAGACGATGGAAACGTGCTGCAGAATGATAACGCAATGCGTGATCTAGCGCTTTATATACTGACATGTGAATTGCCTGCAGAGGAGCCTGTCCCTTCATAGGGAATTTGGCTGCCAGTGAACGGTCAACAAGCTGCTCAATCGTTAAAATGGGCACGACGTTAAACGCGTACACATTTGACGGACATGATTTCTTCATGAATTTATTGAACTCGGTGTGAAGCCAAGGCAGTTGTTTTGACGTTCACGCCATTGTAATTGTTCTTTTTACGGCAATGACCGCAAAGAGTAGGGGTGTGAAACTCCCTCTCAGAAGATTATCTCAATACATGGTCTACAATATGATACATTAAATGTACAGTTGCAAACTATTTCATACGATTCCATTCAACTCTGATTCAGGTCAATTCAGTTCAGTTGTGATGTTCAATTTTACATGTGTTGCGTATGGTGTCTGTAGAAATTTTTATTTTAACTTGATATAAAGTTATAGCATTTAAATTTCTTTCCATCAAAGTGACTATTAATTTCATTAAATTTGTATTTACCAATTAATGTACTTTTTTAAAGAAAAACTACATAATCACTGAAGCAATGAAAAAAGGCATTAAAGGGTCTATAAAGGATACATCTGTTCAAACTGGTGTCTTATTTGCTTTCACAAATTCAGATCAGCTGGTTTTCCAACAGTAAGAGTACACTGGACACCAGCTTTATATACTCGCATGCACACAGTTTACTTTTCCATCCACTACTTTTCTTCAGTGCTTAAAAAGGCCTGGGGCCACGTGTATAAAACTCTGAGTAAAAGAAAGCTTAAATAAATGCTCAGGGGAAATCTGCTTAAAAAAAAGTGTAGCATTTTCTACCTCTGCCTTTCTGTCACGGTGTCGCCATATCACACGGACTCCAAACGTTGCGTACGCATGGTGTCCATCGTGTGCAGAGGTACGCAGATTCTCACAGCACGTGTTATATTATACATTTGAATTATACATTTCTGCGTGGAAACTCGCTTACGCTGCTTTCTGAGGGCATTTTTCCGCTCCGCACTGTTTATACATGTGGACCCAGGGCTGCATTCGAATCCAATTGTAATGCAATTTGCTACGTGCAGCAAGCAAACTTAACAGGTGCTCTGCAAGGGAGGATTGACGATAAACTAATAGAAACGGAACCGAACCGCCCTCGCAACATTCCGGAAGTGCAACACTATAGAGCTGAAATATGACTGCCACATAGTTTTGTGGTGACCACCCACTTTTTCCACGTGGAGCATTGCATTGTGGGATTCCCTTCTTGCTGGAAGCTTGCATTTTATACCCTTGGTGGAAGGGAGGATAAACGAGGGAGTGAGGGAATATAATTACTCCCTCGCCTTTCTTAAATTGGATCCAATTACACTTGGTGTGGCTGCCATATTTCATCCTGGCATTTTGGGGATTCCCCCCTTGAAGCAAGGGAAGGGAACGACGGATACATTTCGGATCCGAACACAGCCCAGGTTATTTTTTATTTTTTGCATAATGGCCGGTGTCTGGCCAGGCCGGGCAGTCTGATAAAATGGCAGCCAGACACCAAGCCACACCCTCCACAGGTAGCTGTCTCACTGTGCCTCAATCTGCATAAACGCTATTGTAGAAAAAATAACATTTCTTTTGAATTCAAAACTTTATTGACGGAAAGAGTCATATTGGCTGAAACTGTCAAAGAAAAAACTATAATATTAAAGTTTTCACTCTGAGTAGGTTTACTTTTTGCTATATTTACCATATAATTTCATGCGAAGCAACCATGGGGAAATGGACAGAACCGCAGACGACAAAATAAGTAAATTAAAAAACAGCAGGTTTTCCGTACGCCCCATTGCTTTATGATTTAAAAGCAGCACTCGTATAATAAACAACAAATATTATTTAGAATACTTGCTTTGCTGTTTTCAGCCATCACAGCATGCATCTGCTTACAGAGCAATATTTAAAATGTAATGTAATATTTAAAATCATGTTGTATCTTTAAAAAAAAAAAAAAGACTTGTGTAAAGTACAGCTGAGTACATCACACTTTTCATTACATGGCTCTGCTTGCATAATAAAAATAAATGGCATCTGAAAATCTGTCCATATCCTGGAATGGCTTTCCACCCCCCCCCCCCCCAGTTATTGTCGGGCTGTTTCCTTGTCCGCTATAGCCGCTCGGAAGGAAGCTAGGTAATCAGTTTATCCCCCACAGACGTTCTGCGGAACTCCCGTAATTGCTTTTGCGATATGTTTGCTTGCTAGCTGTTCCTTAAACCTGTTCCCGCTCGGTGGCGCGCGTCTCTTTGCATCGGTCGCGCTCTGTGGATTCGTGCCCTCGCTGAGTCACGCTACCCGCGCGGCTCTTCTTATGGGACGTCTCGTTCAGGCATTGAGCGATCTGCTTGGCTTTTTTAACCGATATGGAGTACCATGTGACTCAATGGGTAGGTTCGACGTGCGTGCTTGGATGTGTGCTCTTCTGCGCAAACCGGAAGGACGGGGAGTGAACCGTAATTCCGCAGTAATATACTCGACTACTCAGACTATATTTTATGCCACCTGTTGATTTTGAGGCATTTCCATTTCTACTGGGCCCAGTGTGCTGCAAAATAACTTATCCAAACAGCCGCTGAGGTGATGGGAGGCTTCTTTCAATCGGTAGTGACGTGCCAGGGCTAGGATTAAATCAAATGGCGCGCCCCATCTCCCTCTCTGGAGAGAAGCCGGTGACAGCGGTCTGTTTGTCAGACGGGCGGTGGCGTTGCAGGTGCGCAGCTCTGCTGCCGTGCGACAGTCCTCAGCCTCACTCTGACTGCAGAACGCGGAACTGTGCCGAGTCGTGTTCAGGTTCCGGAACGCTGGTGGCTTCGGAGCTTTGGCGCTTCGTGCTACTCTCCCGGGACCGGCACTTCTGACCTGTCCAGTCAGGGGTACCGCCAGCCTCATCCTCCCTCTGGGGTGATCTTTTTTTGGGTGGGGGGGTTCAAAGCGTGTGAGGAAAGCCAGGTAGCATTGTAAAACCCGCGTAATTTCTTATTGACTCAATTAACAACAGGGCTGGTGGGATTGATTAATGTTGGGGAAATGTGCCTCATGAATATTCAGAAATAATTAGTGCAGATGAACATAATTTCAGAGGTCAGGTGATACGATCGCACCGCGGTTCTGCACTACCTGAGGCGCAGCTTCGCTGACGTCATCCTTCAATAACAACGAAAACAACGTGACGTGGCCGCGCAAGGGCGGGACGTCTTACGACGCTCCCAAAGTACGATTGGAAAATACTCTGGAGGATATTTATTAGCATACTGCACGTCGCGTGCTATGCAGTATCCGGCTGTGAGTACACAGTCGGCTACACAGGAGGCAGGACGCAGTAGATAGGACTGATTTTGACACAGCCCATTGGTGTGTCCCATTATTCTTCACTCCTCACCTCCTTTCCTCCAGTCGTCTCCTCCACTCTTCTCCTACCCGGAATTATGCAAAACAGCCTGTACATTTCATGTACACATAGTTGCATGTACAGTATACAATGTACTTGACATTGCGGTTTGCGCCGATATGTAATCCGCAACATTGGATTAGGACACAAAGATCCGTTTCCCGGGGCACGGAGGAGAGGAGGTGGTGGTGGAGGAAAGGAGGATGCATTTGGGACGCACCCCTTGTTTGCACTTGAAGGAGGTGTTACGCTTTGTGGGTGCGGCTTTAAATCAGCTGGGGCCGGACTCTTGGGCTAATTGTACTGTGCTCCTCCCCTGTTTGTGTATCTGTTAATTAGTTATGTGGAGCAGTGGAAGGACCATAAACGCTGTGCTACACACCAGCTTTGGCTCACATTTCTCTTCCTGGTCATAGAGCTCTGGCAGAGCTGCTCGGGGCTTTATAGTTCATGCATTCATTTATTTGTTTCTTTATATTTGATGTTTGGTTACAGACTGGCAGTCTTTTCTCTTTTTTTTAATGCATTTGTCAAGCTTGTTTTGGAACGGTTAAGCGGGTGTGACCTTGTCTAACCTGCAGGGGGGCCCTGATCTCCCATTTTTAATTTTTATAGATTTTCTGACCAGGCTATTTTTCTTATTGTAAAGTGTTTTTTTTTTTTGTTTTTTTTCTCTCCAAATTGAGCCTCTTCCTTCTCTGTATTTGAGCAGGTCTGCATGTTTTGGTGCAGAAGCTGTGGGTGGTAGCCTGTGCTGTAACTATTCGATCAGCACTGATCGTCTACAACAGCCCCATGATACGATGAGGAAGGATGAGACCGCCGAGGTGAAGGCAGTGGGGGAGACAGGCGAAATCCGTGTCACAGGAGTTTCGTTTCCAAATCCCACTCCTTGTTACCAAGGACAGCAGGCAACGCTCCCTTCCCACAAAGAAAGCGGGGCCAATTTCTCCTGTGAGGGGTGAGGGGTGGGGTGGGGGGGGATATTTACAGGGGGAGGATATCCGCTAATGTTTTCCATACGGCTGCACGGTCGTTAATTGGTTCCTGTGAGACTTATTTTTTTTGTGTTTTAGAAAATGACAAGGGTCAAAGGTCGGATTCAGGTCCCGGTAACTGGTGCGATGCAGTTTTGAAGATGACCTCTCCCAGCTATTGCAGTGCATTCAAGCATTGCTTACGGCAGAGTACATCAAAGGCTTAATAATGGGGATTTTTTATTATTTTTTTTATCCTCAAAAATGCTTTCAAAGGTGCCGTTTCTAATAACATTTTTTCAATGCTGTTCTCTGAGGAAAAATATTTTAAATCCTGCGCATTCCTGGAGTTTCTGCATTCCTAGACTCCGTTTCACACAAGTCGACATCTGCAGTGACATACCAGCAAATAATTTCTTCGAGTTATTTAACCAGGGAAATTAAGTGCAGAATAAACATTCTGCTCGATGGCTCACTCCGTTTAAAAGGGCCCCGATATAATTAAGATGAATATGTCCGACATCCTTTAACAGCAATTTGATGTGCATGGCCATGTTTTTTAAATTTTATTTTAATAAATTTTTTTTTTTAAACTCAAAGTTCAAGCAGTCGCCTCTTTCCGATGGTATCAGCCAGCTTCCTGTCTGTGTCCGCCCTGACACACACACACACACACACACACACACGCACACACAGGGCTTCTCCAGCTTTCCCCATATGACGACTGCATTATGGCTGAACTCCACAGGGATGGGAGGCGGGGGGTGGGTGGGTTGTAATCAAAGCTTTAGGGGGACAGTGACTGTGTGGGAAGCAGCATCGGCCATATGTGCCGAACGGCACAAGGTCCGGCCCGTGTCAGTCCCTGGGACGGCCGGCCTGTGTGATGGAGGGGCCACCTGTCCCCCTCGGACCTTTGGGAAGGGGGACAGTAACACCGGGTCACCCCCACAAGCTGTGCTGATGAAAGGGGCCTCACTCAGGGGCTTTTACTCACTACACAAGTTGAGATACTCTCCACATAATGAGTGAATGGTAGTGCGGGCGCAGCTGAATTCATGCAAATTTAAATCAACACCGCTTAGGCTCGGTTTAAGGACCTGGACAATAAAGTAGACGTGCCAAGTAATGTTCATATTTCAGCCGTGTGTTCAGAAAGCATTTCTTAATTGCTCCAGTGCATATTTTTTTGTTAAATTGTAGCTGATATTTGTCCGTTGAATATTCGTCAAACTTGAGGCTGTTGCTTTCTTTCCCCCCACAAGGCATACAGATGGGAAATCTAAATTTTAAGCCCATTTTGCCCTCTCGCAACCGGGGAAATGCACCACTCCAAACTGCTTTTAACATAGAAACTGTGACTATGTGATTCTAATGGTGACACTGTGCCACATTTCTGTATTCACTTTGCAAGACAAAAAGCATCTGGTGTTGCTGAAGATAGTTAAATAGTTTTATGAAATTCACATCCTGCGCAGATTACAGCGGGATAGTCTGGTTAAAAGATACTTTATTCCTAATATACAGCATGTGCAGACATGTTCAATGATTGTATTGTGCCAATGCAGATGGGAGAACAATGACAGTAGTCAATGAGATTTAGTATTTTGGTTAAATGTAGATATACGTATAAGCATAATGCTGCATATGAATGGTACATACAACATTTAGAATTTAATGGGGAAAAATTATCAGCACAACAATTCAGCCTCGGCTAAAATAAGCAGGACTCATTATTCTCAAACAACATGTATTGAATTGGTAATCAATAGCCTAATGTAATGTCCAATTAACAAGGGCATCAATAGACTTTTTTTAACATTTGTATAAGCAACTTAAAGGCCAATATTCAATCAAGCGTTAGTTTGTCAAAATCATTGACACAGACCTGAATTGACTACAAATGCACTTGTTTGTTTGTGTCACCAAGCTCAAAGCTTTGAAGTCTTTTTCCATTGATCGCCAGTTCATTGCAATTCATATCATTTGCATCCAGATTTTAACAATGCATGATAACGCACTGCTTGTCTCATAGCAACAGGCGCAACAGTATAACCCAAAAGTGGAGTCATAAATAATGCGTTTGTATATGTTCTGGTTTTTCAGGTTATTTCTTTAAGTTTAAAATCAATCTACATGGGCCTCTGTCATTTATGATTTATTTTTCCATACATTCTTGCCCAGGATGACCCATACTGCTTGCATTGTTTATGCCATGTTAGCAATTTATTGAGGCTAGGGGCAGTCTTTGTGAGTCTGTGGGCCCCAAGCAGAAAATCGGACTTTGCCTACTAGACCTAATGTTTACTGAGTTCTATTTGTGCCGCTGGGCATTACTTAGAGCAGAGGTTGACAACGGGGGCCATATCAGTTTCTGGTTTCCATGCCAACTGTGTTTCCATCAGAAACACACGTTCATTTTAGTGATCCCCAAATTCAGAACTGTGTTGGAAGAAACGACAAGCACTTGCATTAACGTGTGTCCATTTTAAGGACAAATATTGCTGGAATCCAGACCTATGTCTTATTTAAATGGACAGACCTTTCATAAATTAAGATAAATAATTGGATATATACGATGAAATGGATATACTGTATGTGCAAAATGTGTTTAGCGTATTGAAAGTTTTCCCTTAAACTAATTTATGATAACATTTCTTATGCATTTTGTCTCACTTTATTCCTCAGTCCTTTTGATATAAAAATGTGTTTTCCCCCAAGGAAAGACAATGCTGAGCTAATGAAAATGTGTACGATAATGTATTCATATCTTTCCGCTGATTGATCAGCTCTGACTCCTGGATGCCCAGGGGACAGTTTAGCCCTCTAAAGGGTCTCTCTTGTCAGCGACTTGGTCAGTGCTGAATGTTAATTAAATTAATTCAACAGACGCCCTTATCTGGGTGACCGAGAGACAAGATCATCAGAAGCTACAATACTGAATACAAATAACTCCTGAGCAAGAGACATCACAGCCTATGGCATTCATTCATCTATACTCCATTATTCTATTTAGCCTCTATTGCATCTTAGCTTTTTAGCCATTTACAACAATGTACATTAATGTCAATTTTTATGGACTTTTACCTGTGAGTAAAACTCTTTTTTTGATTTATTTATTTATTTTTTGTAAAGTATAAACTGTTAGAGGTGATTTAACGCTGAGGACCTTTGTATGGCTACTACCCCTTTCACATGTGGGATATTGAACATGGGTTCAACCCGCGGTTCGCCCGTTCACGCCGCACTATGGTCACGGGTAAGTACCGGGTCCTCGCCGTTGACACAAGACGCCGGGTTTGCGAGGTTTACTTCTGAACAGCGTGTCACGTTTCAACGTGATTAAAAGCGGCCATTTTCTTTACACTGGATTTGAATGATTGAAATGATTTTTCTCTAGTTCATTTTCATTTGATATGTAAAGGCTTGAGGGCATACAAAATGCCCTAACATGGTACACTCTACTGACCATGTAACTGACGTCATACCTCTTACTTGACAACTGAAGTATTATTTTTAAATTGCATGTGGAGATCAGTAATTTTACACACACTTTGTGTCAGATGTTTAGCTGATTGTTGTCTCGTCCGATATCGTTTTGTTTGATTTTACATTCAGTGCAGTATCTCCTCAAATGCAGTTATTTTCCATTATTTTATTTTTTTTTTCAGTTCACATCTGTTCTCGGTGAGCTTCCAGACTGCCATAAATGAGATTTGCTTGAATAGCTGGGAATTTTTTTATTTTTTTAAAATTTTTTTTACAGTGGTATATGTGCTTAATACACATACGAGTGGTTTGATGTTGAATAGACTGTTTTCAGCATGTCCACGCATTTAAAGTACATGGGGGGGTGGGGGGGTGGGGGGCAGGGGCGGTCTTCATCAAAATGTTTTGACCTTTCCACTTTTATTTTTAGATTGCAATTACCAAAGAACACAGCCAGTGACCAAAAATACTGCAGCCCATATTTTCAGTCGGTAATGAGATCACAGATGTCCAGATTGTATAGCTTGCAATGTGGCTGTTCATAGTACAGCCCACCCTATGGAATTCGAGGTAGACCCCCATGTAAACCCCCCCTATAAACCCTGCTGATGGCCAATGAGCATTAAAAGGGTATGACTGTCCTGAATATTCAATAATTGTAAGTATATCTGTTAAAGAAAAAAAAAATCCTTTATAAGGCTATCACATTAAGCGATTATCTAGATTGGAAAATGGATCATAATTATTGCCCATTGCAGGTATCGCAGTATATTTTGTTAATAGCACTGCAAAATATTGTCATTTTATTTTCCATATTTGGAATCCTTGCAATGCTGCACGATATTTAACTTCTGTATCAGTAACACTTTTTCATGCAGGGTCATTTTAAGTGTAGGTTTCATGTGTCCGTGCATGTTCAACACTGAGAGGAATCCTGACTGCTGCGTTTCTGCCTCATTACGTTACATTAAATTCTGACTCATTACATTACAATGCATTAAATCATTCACCGCTGCCTCATTGCATTACAAGGGCAGGTGCTCCTATCAAACTCCATGCTCCATAATGCCTGTGATCCCTGCCCACACAGTAAAATGTCCAGTGTTAATTCAACTCTAACAGTGTACATATGAGCTTAATCTGGCCAAAGCAACACTGGACATTTTGCTGTGAATTTTCTGTGCATTATTTGACAGTAGGCCTATAGAATAATGGTTCGGAAAGTGGTCCTATAACTGCAAGGTTGTGGCTTTAGTTCCCAGATGGGGCAGCCATTGTACCTTTCAGCAAGCTCCTTAAGCTGAATTGCTTCAGTGAAAGATACAGCTGTATCTATGTGCTGCTTTCTTGGCCAGGTTCCCCATTGCAAAAGAGATGACTCTCAATGGGGTTTTCTCCTGTATAAATAAAAATGTCATAATAAAATAAGTGACTTATATGCAAGCTGCGTAAGTCACTCTACGTATGAGCATCTGCTAAATTCCTAAATGTAATTGCATGCTAAAAGTTGCTCTGCCTTTTCTCCGAATCCTTAAAGGGGCTATATGTAACATTCAGAAGATTCCTCTCATTATTGACACCGGTGGCCGTTAAGTGAACCGCAGCCAGTTCTGAGGCCGCTGCCGCAGAGAGAGGGAAGGCACTCGGAAGCGCGCCTAGACGTCACATCTGTTACGATCCCAGGGAAGGTTTGGACCTAAATGCACGACTGAGGCAGAATCAAAGGAAAGGAATATTTATTAAAGTTAAGTTTTGGGGTAGTCCCAAAACTGTACAGGAAAGCAAGCACAATTATCACACTTGGTAATGTCAGGAAGCCCGGAACGGGCTGCTCCAAGCCGGAGCTGGACTTGAGGGTCCGGAACGGGTTCCAAGCCGGAACTGGACTGGATAGTAGGAGAAGGCAACACCTGGACTGGACTGGAACTGGACCGGGAGGTCCACTCAGGAATAGGGTTCAGGAACGGATTGTTCCAAACCGGAACTGGACTTGAAGGAATAGGTGCACGACTCACACCTGGACAGGACTGGAACTGGACCGGGAGGTCCACTCTGGAACTGGGCTCAGGAACGGATTGCTCCAAACCGGAACTGGACTGAAGAGGTAGGTGCACGACTCACACCTGGACAGGACTGGAACTGGACCGGGAGGTCCACTCTGGCAACGGGTTCAGGAACGGATTGTTCCAAACCGGAACTGGACTGTACAGGAAGGTGTACGACTCACACCTGGACAGGACTGGAACTGGACTTGAAGAGGTAATAATAATAATAATAATAATACATTTTATTTATATAGCGCCTTTCAGAACCCAAGGTCGCTTACAGAATTTGAGAGGGGGGAACAGAAACACAAAAGACAACAAGACAAAAGGAGAGATGGTAACAAATGAGATGAAGGTGAAGTAACTGGCTGGTGGAACACACAAAATAAACAAAAAAACAACTGGGACAGTAAATAAACATGTACAAAAATCACAGAAAATAACATGGTGGACGGGGTGAGAGGAGAAGAGAGAGAAGAAGAGGGGAGGCTGAGCAGATGGTTAGGGTGGGAGGAGAAACAGAGGAGGGTCATTTAGGGGTAGGGGAGGTTGTAGGCTTGGGAGAAAAGAAATGTTTTTAGCCGGGATTTGAAAATGGGGAGTGTGGGTGAGTCTCTGACGGTTTGTGGGAGTGAGTTCCAGAGTCGGGGTGCAGTCCTGGAAAAGGCTCGATCGCCAAAGGTTTTGAGTTTGGAAAATGGTATGAAGAGGGTGGTGGTGGCGGAAGAGCGGAGGGTTCGGGTGGGGCGGAGGGGCAGGAGGAGGTCAGTCAGGTAGGGGGGGGCCAGGCTGTGGAGGGCTTTGAAGGTGAGGAGGAGAACTTTAAAGTTAATGCGCTCTTTGATGGGGAGCCAGTGAAGAGATTGGAGTACAGGGGTGATGTGTTCACGGGACCGGGTGTGAGTGAGTAGACGGGCAGCAGAGTTCTGGACCATTTGGAGTCTATGGAGGGAGTGGGAGGTGATGCCAGTAAGAAGGGAGTTGCAATAATCAAGGCGGGAGGAGATAAAGGCGTGAATGAGGTTTTCAGCAGCAGAGGGGGAGAGGCAGTGTCTGATTTTGGCAATGTTGCGGAGGTGGAAGTATGAGGTCTTGATGACAGAGCTGACATGGGGGACAAAGGAGAGGGTGGGGTCAAGGATGAAACCAAGGTTGCGTGCCAGGGGGGAGGGAGTGATGGTTGAGTCATCGATGATGAGTGAGATGGGGCCGGTCTTTGAAAGTGTGGATTTGGTGCCAATGAGTAGGAGTTCAGTTTTGTCACTGTTGAGTTTGAGGAAATTATGGGTCAGCCAGGTTTTAATTGTGGAGATGCAGGTATTAATGTGGGTGAGGGGTGGGTTCTGAGTGGATTTTGTGCTAATGTAAATCTGAGTGTCGTCGGCGTAGCAGTGGAAGTCCATGTTAAATTTGCGGATGATGTGACCAAGGGGAAATATGTAACAGATGAAGAGCAGGGGCCAGAGGACCGAGCCCTGGGGGACCCCCTGCGTGACAGGGGAAAGGGAGGAGGTGTGACCGGAGAGAGAGATGAATTGTTGTCTGCCAGAGAGGTATGAGGTGAACCAGTCAAGTGCGGTGCCCTCAACACCCAGCTGCCCCAGCCTTTGAAGGAGGATGGAGTGGTCCACAGTGTCAAAAGCGGCACTAAGGTCCAGCAGCAGCAGGATGTTGAGGGCACCTGAATCAGCAGAGGTGAGGAGATCATTGGTGACTTTGACAAGAGCAGTTTCAGTGCTATGGAGGGGGCGGGAAACCAGACTGAAGGGGTTCATAGAGATTGTAGGACTGAAGATGGGAGTGAAGTTGGGCGGCGACAATACGTTCTAGGGTTTTGGACAGGAATGGTAGGTTGGAGATGGGGCGGTAGTTTGTGAGGATGGTTGGGTCGAGGGAGGGCTTTTTAAGGATGGGAGTGACAGCGGCCAGTTTATAGGCCGAGGGAACATGACCGAGTGCTAGGGACTGATTGAAAAGGGTGGTGAGGTGGGGGATGAGGACGGGGAGGCAGGTCTTAGTTAGGGTAGTGGGGAGAGGGTCGAGGGAGCAGGTGGTGGTCTTGGAGACGGTGATGATGTCAGAGATGAGGGAGGAATCAACAGGGGAAAAGGCAGTGAGGGGGGGGGTAGGTGGGCGATCAGGGAGGGGGAGGGTGAAAGTCGGGGGAGGGGGGGTGAAGGAGTTAGTGATGGAGGCAGTCAGGGAGGTGTTTATTTGGGAGATTTTATTATTGAAGGAGTGGAGAAAGGAGTTGCAGAGGTCAGTGGAGGAGGGTGGGTTATTGTCGGGGGGCTGGAGTAGTGTCTTAACAGTAGAAAAAGAGGATCCGGGGGTTGCGATTTGTGCTGTTGATGAGAGTGGAGTAGTGAGCAGATTTGGCAGCAAGGAGAGCATCGCGGTAAGAGGAGATGTGCTGTTTGTAAGCTTCAGCGTGGACGGTAAGGTGGGTTTTTTTATAGAGTCGCTCCAGCTGCCGACCGGTTTGCTTCATAGTACGAAGTTCGGAAGTGTACCAGGGGGAGGAGGTGGTGAAAGAAACAGTGATGGTTTTCCAGGGGGCCATGGAGTTGAGGGAGTCAGAGAGGATGGTGTCAAGTAAGATGGCATAGTCGTCAGGTGAAGAGGGGGGGGGCCGAGTCAGGGGGGAGGGCAGAGGAAATGAGCTGGGAAAGAGTTAGTGGGTTGACAAACTTAATATTACGGAAGGAGATTGAACGTTTTGTGGAGTGATGGGGTGAGGGGCAGAGAAAAGGATACAATGGTGGTCAGAGAGTGGGAAGGGGAGAGGGCGGAGGTTGGATAGGGGAAGGGAGGAGGAGCAAACAAGGTCAAGGGTATGGCCTTTGGCATGGGTGGGGAAGTTGATGTGCTGGGTGAGGTGAAAACAGTCAAGGAGGGAGAGAAAGTCAGGAGTGAGGGGAGAGTTTGGAAGGTCAACGTGGATGTTGAAGTCGCCAGTGAGCAGGAGGCGGTTGGAGAGAGAAGAGGCGATGGTGAGGAGTTCAGAGAGTTCAGAGAGAAAAGAGGGGTGTGTCTTCGGGGGGCGGTAGAGTAGTATTGCAGTGATGGAGTTGGGGAGGGAGAGAGCAAGATATTCAAAGGTTGACATGGGTGGAAGGTTGAGGTCCAGTTCAGTAACAGATAGGGATTGTTTATGGAGAACAGCAATGCCCCCCCCCTTGGCCAGAGGAGCGGGGCTTGGCGATGTAGCAGTAGTTGGTGGGGGTGGCCTGGTTGAGTGCGTAGTAGTCGGAGGGTTGTTGCCAGGTTTCGGTGAGAAGGAGGAAGTCAATGTTATTGTCCAGTATTAGTTCAGAAATTACAGGTGATTTGTTGGTGAGAGAACGAGTGTTCAGCAGTGCGAAGATGATGGATAGAGGGGCTGGGAACGAAGGTTGCTGAGGTTAGAGGTGCGATGCGTGGTGTTGACGTGGGGGCGGGAATTAGTCCAGAGTGAGGGGATGTTTGTGCCTTTAGGATAGTGTAGAGTCCGGTGTCGGTTGTGGCCAGAGCCTCGGTGGATGTAGCGGCGGCGGCTGAGGATGCCAGCATTACTGGCAGCGGTAGCAGCAGTGGTAGTGAGGCGGTGGTTGTTGTTCAGTGCATGAAGGTCTGAAGGGGCATAGGTGTGTCTAGGGGCAAAAATAGGACTTGGGGGGGTAGGTGAAAAAAGTGGTAGTCCAGAGGAAAAAAAACAGCAGTAGGAAGAGTGGAAATCCAAGTTGAGACATGAGTGTAGAGGGGAGTAATCCAGGGAGTAGATTGACAGTGAGTAGTAACTGATAGGCTACGAGTTGGGTAGCATTGAGCCAGAGGGGGGGGGTGATGTTGTTGTTGTTGTGCTGGAGTCCCCGAGACTCAACCCGCTGGGCAAGGTAGCCCAGCCGTGCCATGCTAGCAACCAGGCCAGCAGCTGGAAGAGAGGGAGTGGAGACTCCCCCGGAGGAGGCAGGCCAGTCAGCCGGCACAGCCAGGCCAGGTCGAGCCAGCTGAGTCAGCCAACCCAGCCAAGCCAGCAGAGCTAGCTTAGCTAAGTTAGCTGAGACAGCTACACAACCCACGGAATCAGCAAGGGAGTCTCCACTCCCTCCTGAGACCAGGTTGGGTAGCCGACACAGCTGGGCCAACGGTGCACAGCAACCAGAAACCACGGAACCAGCAAGGGAGTCTCCACTCCCTCCCGGGACCGGGTTAGGCAGCCGGCACAACTAGGCAAAGTTTGTTATTTTTAGCTAGACCAGGCTAAGCTAGCTGAGTTAGCCGGCACGGCTAGGCTAAAGTTGTTAATGTTATTAAGACAGCACGCAGCGGGTAGGTCAGGGCAAACTCACAAAACACAATTTCAAACTCACCAGCGAGCCGAGCACAGAGGGTGGGAAGGGAAGGGATAAATGCAGTTTGTAATCCAGTAGTATGAGGTGGTAGTCCGGTGAAATTCAGCGAGATCAGGGCAGAGTCCAGGAGTAGGGCACGGAGAAGTTTAAACAGACAACCCAGATGAAGACGAACGGACAAAAACAAAAACATAAAAGAGAGAGAGAGAGGCACGGGTAGAAGCGGCAGTCACAAAAAAAGAAAACTAGACGCCAGCGGTGCTCAACCCGGGAGAAAAAACAACAAAAAAAGACCAAACACTAACAAACATTCCGAGACGCAGTAGCTCCGCAGTGGTCTGCGAAGATCAGCCGAACCCGGAAAGATAGGTGGGCGACTCACTACGGCTGGACTGGAACTGGACCCGGGACGACTACACCGGTACGGGGCAAAAAGCAGAGGGAGGTTAGTTTGGGAGTAGGCACGGGAAGGACCGGGAGGTTCTCACAGGGGTGCAGGGTTTGACAGGTAGGTAGCTGGTGAAGCACGGCAGAGCTGGGTAGTGTGGCGTAGCTGCGGTAGGTCCGGTTGGAGCTGACTGGTCTCCAGAGCTCCCGGAACCGTAACCGAAGAACTTGGTGGCTGCTTTGGCCGGACAGGAACAACTGGAGGGTAGCCAGGTTATAACGCCACCACGGATCCTACACGAGCTGGAGGTGGAGGTACCGCAACACACACAAAACAAACACGGGGAAAACGAACACTGCAACGGAGGACTGGAAGCCGGGTAAACTGGAGGTTGAAGGAAGACAGGTTAGCTGCATGCAATACTGAAATGACAGGGGAGGTAAACTACCAATCCGTAGTTCGCGAGAACTAAACACTGTAAGGGGATAATATCCCACAACCAAGCGAATAGCACTTTAACAGACCAGGAGCGAATAGCATTAACACCGAGTGAGGATATTTAGCGAACAGTAAACAGGGTCTGAAGGGTTACACATGTAATGAACCGACAAAGCAGGGGAGACAGCAGGTGGGTTAAATAAGGGAGTGAGATTGGAATCAACAAGGCACAGGTGCGGAAAGTAACCGGGAGTGCTTGTTAATTAGACAGGTGAGGAATGCAAGAAACGAGAGGGGAAGGTGATAGGCGGAAACTAGTGGGAAACAAAGAGAGCCAAACAGAGGGGAAACGCCCAGCCTGAAGCAGAGGGGAAAACACGGACAAGGGAATCCAACAAGACACGGAGGGACATGACAAAACCGGGAAAACGGGACTGGAAGGGAACGGAACGTCACAACATCCTTCACATCACAAACTGATTTTCCCCGCCAAAACCCCGCCCCGAATTCTTTACATAAAAATACAGCCGTAGGTTCTTCTACGCAATGGAGAAAGTCAAGGGAAGGTCTAATTTTTTAAAGTTACATTACAATCTGTTCATACATTGGCAATTGAAAGTGATTCGTGCGCGTAAAAATCTTACATATAGCCCCTTTAAGTTCGAACATGAGTTTGACACTGCGATGGATCAGTCTGACTCTGATGTTAATGGCCATTCCACTTTGCAATTACCAACCCTATAACGTTCACCAACGGAGCCATGCTCCTTTGTCACCTCAAGGGGACACACTTGCATGAATTGAATATATGAAATATGTTAATGTTTTTAAAAGTGTAATGATTAATATACGTATAAGCAGTATTTTCTTTCTTTAAATATTGTAATATCTGAAAGCGGTCATTATTGTAGATTTGCATTTTGTGAAGTCACCTTGATCATCACATTTTATTTCAATATACACTGCCTGGCCAAAAAAAAAGTTGCGCACACTCATATTTCGTTGGACCGCTTTCAGCTTTGATTACGGAGTGCATCTGTCCTGGCATTGTTTCGACAACCTTATGCAACGTCACAACATTTATTTCCATCCAGAGTTGCGTTAATTTTTGGCCGAGATCTTGTATTGACAACGGGAGAGTCGAACCACTCCGTAAAGTCTTCTCCAGCACATCACAAAGACTTTCAATGGGGTTACGGTCAGGACTCTGGTGGCTAATTCATGTGTGAAAATGATTCCTCATGATCCCTGAACCACTCTTTCACAATTTGAGCCTGATGAATCTTGGCATTGTCGTCCTGGAATATTCTCATTGATGGGATAACCTGGTCATTCAGTACATTCAGGTACTCAGCTGACTTCATTTTATTGCTGCATAACGTTGCTGAGCCTAGACCTGACCAATTGAAGCAAACCCAGATCATAACACTGCCTCCAGAGGTTTGTATAGTGAGCACTATGCATGACGGGTGCAACGGTGACTTTTTTTTTGGCCAGGCAGTGTATTTTCAGTATTTTCCACTTCCATAATGCCTGACTATGACCTTGGCACCAGGTCAAACGTCTGGAACTCTGCCTTTTCCTTGGCACTGGTGATGATCATCAGCAAATTGCTGGAAGATTTCTCCCGACCACAGAGACTCATTTAATAACTTTGAAATGCTACAGGTTATATACATGAGTCAAATTGATGGGCTGAAATTTTCAGACATGATGTGGCTTTCGGGGGTAGATAATTGTAAATGGTTAATTCCGACTTTAGTGAAATTAAAACACTTGTTGTATTGTATTAGGGGAACTTCAATCTTGGGTTGGAGCGCCGACCCCAGTTTTTCACAGCGGGGGTCTAATATTTGGAGAGGCCCTCCTTTGCAGTATGAGGTCAATTAAATGATGAGAAACAATCAATATGTGTCTGCTGAGAGTCTCACGCCCTCCTCCGGAAGGATGCGAAATCACCGGGGGGGGTGAAGAAACGGGTTTTAACAGCTGCACGACCCCCCCCCCCCCCCCCCCCCCCGTGTGCCCCGCCCCTGTGAGTGTTTTCCCTGTCTCTTCGCCCCTCTCTGATCTGACAGCCCACATTAATGACCCCACACTGTGTTCTCGATGAGCTGAGAACAGATCGCTCCGTCCTCCCTCTCTCACCTCATCACATTCCTTCTCTGCCCCCCCCCCCCCCCCCTTCCCTTCCTCTTGGAATGGCGTGATGCCCGCTTCACGGCAGGCTGGCTCTTGAATATCGTCGCAGATGTTTATGAGCCAGAAACGATCCCGTCGGGATTTTGCGGTTCGTAATCGGCAAGGTGCAAAAACGCTGTTTCGCACACGTACGCTTCCCGAGGAATGTTCTGGAACGCGTGTTAAATCAAGGTGTCAATGGGGAAGGCGGGGTTTTAATCTAATTACAACGGGGAAGAGAAAATATCGCAACATGTTTTCAATTATATGCATTCCCCACCAGAATTATTGGCAACCCTGGAAAAATGAGGGGGAAAAAGGAAAAAACTGCTTTTGTCGGTCATCTGCATGAGAAACGCATATTTCATTTAGGTAAAATTCTTAAAGAAAAAATATCCTCAAATGTCGCAATTGTTGGCAACGCTACAACTAGTTTCAAACAAAACCTAATTTAAGTATATTCCCATTTATATTATTATTAATATTAATATAATATTAATATTATTAATAATTAATATTATTATTATTTATATCTCCACACCTGAATCCTTAGGACCTATAATGCGCTCATTTTGAACTTCCTGTTTTACTGTGGTGTAAATATGAGGTGACACGCCGGGCCAAAACCCCTTCGTCATCAATCAACTTGGGGGGAAGATCAGAGAACACAAATGAATGACACAAAAGGTAGTTGACCTTCATAAATCGGGCAATGGCTATAGAAAAATGGCTTCATGTCTGAAACTACATATTTCCACCATTAGGGGAATAACTAGGTTTACCGCAGCTGGAGCTGTGATGAACATGCCTGGTAAGTGTAGTTTGTGTGGAGTGAGGAGGATGGTTCAAGAGGCTAATTTAGAAAGTCTCTGCTGTCATTGTGACAAGTTAAAATAATGCTCTCATTTAAACCACAGTTGTAAAGGGGGAAAAAACGGCTCTAAGGACATGTAATTTCATAAGAGCGAATACACATTTAAAACCATGATCTAAAAAAGCATAAGCATATCTGGTAAAGGAATTAGAATTGGGTAGAATCATAAGAATTCATGACAGAACAACTTAAAACTTATTGTTGGTGTTAGAAAAGTTAAAATAATAAAGTTTATTCCCATCATATTTTCTTATGTCAGTAATCTAGCAGAAAGCCTAGATTACCGTATCAGGATTGATCTTCCCCCCCCCCCCATTTTCAGGGGCGTGACATCATACCTTAAAAGCTTGCACATGGAGTTTGCTAAATATTACTAGGAATTAGATTTGTATCCAGATGCTATAGTCAGATGAGACCTTTTGGCAATAACAACCAAAGGTGGGTCTGATGTAATAAGAGGCATATTTATGCAGAAAAGAGCATCCTCCCCACTGTATGGTGGTGGATCTGTGATGTTGCGGGGCTGTTTTTCCTACAAAGGCCCTGGGAAAACCTTATTAGGATATATGGCATCATGGGCTTAAATCCAAGTACCAGGAGATTTTATGCCAAAATCTGGCAGCCTCTGCCAGAAGGCAAAAAAGTGGGTTATGGATGGCTCTTCCAGAAAGACAAAGTATACCTCAGAGTGTACACAGAAATGGTTCACTGACCACAGAATAAAGGTTTTGCAATGGCTATCCCAGTCTCCTGACCTGACCCCCATTGAAAACCTGTGGGGTGAGCTGAAGAGGAGAGTGCATAAGTGAGGACCAAGGTCTCTGAAGGATCTGGAGAGATTCTGTATGGAGGAATGGTCTCAAATCCCTTGCTATGTGTTCTCCAACCTCATCAAACCTTACAGGCAAAAACTGCTGCTATCTTGGTAAAGGGAGAGTGCACAAAGTAGTAAATATAGGGATGCCACAAATGAAACAAATCAATGGTACCACAATTAAACTACATAATTCTAATTGTTTTCTGAGCATAGAATAGACATTTGATAAACAAACTGAAATTATTCCGGCACTGTCTACTCATAGTACTGGAGGCTGTCAGTTATTCCGGAGGGCACTGTATACCAGATTTAAAAAACATATAACAGCACAGAAATAACGATGCGTAAGGAATACCTCCTTATTCTGTATTCCAGTCATCTCAGGCCACAGCATTTGGTGTCTACCTCCCTTTCTCTATAGCGAAATTATCGGAAGAGAGCACCTATTTGTTATTCCATGTAAAGACTCCAGATGGTACCTGGCAACCATCAATCACGGTTTGAGACGGAGGCGCGAGGGATGCCAGATGAATCCGTGAGTCGTGTTTAATATGCGCTCGCGGTTTCGTATTGATGCAAGATGTCTTTCAGTATGGACTCCCTGATCACCTCTGATCAGCTGTCACTCCACCCCCACCCTCCACCCCAAAAAAAGAAGAAATGAAAATACGAATAAATAAAAATCTAAAATGCAGGCTTTGCATGTATTATTGGCGCTGGCAGTTAGTGACCTCTTCAAACCCCTTTCTGTCGAAATAAATGCTCGCAAATAAAGAGACAACAAATCAGAAAGCTCACAGAAGGGGAAACAAGCAGAGGAGAGACGATGTTTCCATTTTAAAATGAGATGAGAAGGTAGGGAGAAGAACACGGTTTGTTTTGTCGTTGGATAGATATCACACTAATTGGATCCCAGAGGGTCCTGGGGCTGTTGGATATGGGGGCTGAGGCCTGTTAGTCTCTTGATGTCTCTCTACTCCTCTTGGACCCAGAGGACATCCCTGCTTTTTCTGGTGACAGGAGTTTTTACAGTTTAGAGACACAAACACACGCACACACACACACACACACATACTGTATATAGTGTCACACATACACACACACACACACACACATATATATAGTCACACATACATGGACACACACACACACACACACATATATAGTCACACATACATGGATACACACACACACACACACACACACACACACACACACATACTGTATATAGTCTCACACATACACACACACACACACACACACACACACATATATAGTCACACATACATGGATACACACACACACACACACACACATATATAGTCACACATACATGGATACACACACACACACACACACACACACACACACACACACACACACACACACACACACACACACACACATATATAGTCACACATACATGGATACACACACACACACATATATAGTCACACATACATGGATACACACACACACACACACACACACACACACACACACACACACACACACACACACACAGATGCACACATACTGAAGTACACAAACGGTGCATTTAGTATTAAATGAAAATTCCAGGCTAGAACACTTGCATCCTTAGCAAACGTGTATCAGCGACATTCACTCCAGGGTTTATTATCTGATATGCTTAATATACTTTATCGATATTTGCTATAGTCACAATTTTTCACTTGCTATCCTGTCAGGTTTCTTCTGCGTCTGCTATAGTGTGTTATCTTCCTACATTACCCATAACTACTTTCACCCCCCCCCCCCCCCCCCCCCCCCCCCCCCCTTTGTGAGTACACGGCCAGCTAGATTGACAGTATTGACTGTCTGTGACACCGAACGGACCAAGAGCAAATTTATAGGCTGTGTATGAATTGGAGCCCGATCTACTGCATCCTGTCCTATTCTGTGTACTATTTACTGTTTACTGTTTAGTAGGCAACGTGCACTAATAAATATACTCCATACTATTTTCCAACCATACTGAGGATGTCGTAAGATGTCCCCACCCTTGTGCGGCCATGTCAGGTGTTGTTTTTGTTATTTAAGTTTTAAAAACGGAGCTGCATATTTCTGTGACCAAAATATTTGCAGAAGTAAGTATACAGTATATGGGGGTTTTAAGAATACTGCTTTTAGAGAAAATTTCACCTAACTACTTTCTCATCCAGTATAGTCAACAAGCATACTCGATAGCATGTAAGGGTGCAGATTCAGACACAGCCCTCCCTTCAGTGAGGAGGAAGATGACTCGTATCTCCCGAGAAGCCATGCTCTTTGCTTCTGGCCTATTGAGGCTGCTATTGCAGCCTGGTCTCACTCCCAAGTCGTCACATAGCGACGCTTGGGCAGCTCCTACGGCGTCATCCTTTAGACGCAGAAGGAGGCCTTTTGCGTCATTAGTTGACGCACTCGTCGCAAATTTACAAATCCTACTATGGCGAAGGCTTTGCTCATGATAACCGACTGCGAGCATGCCCGCCCAGTCTTCGCCGTGTGCGCGTACATCTTTCTGAGTTTGTGATTCCCGTACCCCACCCCCAACCCCGAAACATAACCTCACAGGAGTTAATGTTAAGATAGTGGGCGAGCCCGACCACAAGAGTTCACGTAACTCTCTA
>CM056389.1:11611476-11715879 GCA_029718625.1 Synaphobranchus kaupii
AATATAAAATAAAAAATAAAAAGTCTCACACATACACACACACACACACACACACACACACATACTGTATATAGTCTCACACATACACACACACACACACACACACACACACACACACACACACACACACACACACACACACACATATATAGTCACACATACATGGATACACACACACACACACACACACAGAGATGCACACATACTGAAGTACACAAACGGTGCATTTAGTATTAAATGAAAATTCCAGGCTAGAACACTTGCATCCTTAGCAAACGTGTATCAGCGACATTCACTCCAGGGTTTATTATCTGATATGCTTAATATACTTTATCGATATTTGCTATAGTCACAATTTTTCACTTGCTATCCTGTCAGGTTTCTTCTGCGTCTGCTATAGTGTGTTATCTTCCTACATTACCCATAACTACTTTCACCCCCCCCCCCCCACCCCCCTTTGTGAGTACACGACCAGCTAGATTGACAGTTTGACTGTCTGTGACACCGAACGGACCAAGAGCAAATTTATAGGCTGTGTATGAATTGGAGCCCGATCTACTGCATCCTGTCCTATTCTGTGTACTATTTACTGTTTACTGTTTAGTAGGCAACGTGCACTAATAAATATACTCCATACTATTTTCCAACCATACTGAGGATGTCGTAAGATGTCCCACCCTTGTGCGGCCATGTCAGGTGTTGTTTTTGTTATTTAAGTTTTAAAAACGGAGCTGCATATTTCTGTGACCAAAATATTTGCAGAAGTAAGTATACAGTATATGGGGGTTTTAAGAATACTGCTTTTAGAGAAAATTTCACCTAACTACTTTCTCATCCAATATAGTCAACAAGCATACTCGATAGCATGGAAGGGTGCAGATTCAGACACAGCCCTCCCTTCAGTGAGGAGGAAGATGACTCGAATCTCACGAGAAGCCATGCTCTTGCTTCTGGCCTATTGAGGCTGCTATTGCAGCCTGGTCTCACTCCCAAGTCGTCACATAGCGACGCTTGGGCAGCTCCTACGGCGTCATCCTTTAGACGCAGAAGGAGGCCTTTTGCGTCATTAGTTGACGCACTCGTCGCAAATTTACAAATCCTACTATGGCGAAGGCTTTGCTCATGATAACCGACTGCGAGCATGCCCGCCCAGTCTTCGCCGTGTGCGCGTACATCTTTCTGAGTTTGTGATTCCCGTACCCCACCCCCAACCCCGAAACATAACCTCACAGGAGTTAATGTTAAGATAGTGGGCGAGCCCGACCACAAGAGTTCACGTAACTCTCTACCAGATGAAGAAAAAAAAAAAGCATAAAAAAGCATAATATTGAAGTGCCACAACCAAAGACAAATTATGTGGCCACAACCGTCAATATACGACGCAAAAGGCTGCGTCAATATACGACGCAAAAGGCTGCGTCAATATACGACGCAAAAGGCTACCTTTGGCGTCACATAGCGACGCTTGGGCAGAAGCGTCGCTATGTGACGAGTCCGCGTGAGACCACGTTGGCTATTCTATGTCCTCCTGATAAGTGATTGGATTTCTCTCAGTAGCAGTATTGCAGAAAATTGAATTAGCGTGGATTCAAGGAAAAATACCTGACTTGTTGTCCCAGATACCTGATACTTAGAGTTAGTGAGTTGAAGACACATTGATATTAAACTACTGTGCCTGCTGTGGCAATATGACATCACATCATGTCATCTAGAAAACTTGAGTTTCGCTGTAAAATACTACACAAAACAAAAATATAGTACCTGGGGTGCTTTTTACATCCAATATGCAAATTCTAACAATTTCATAGTTGTTTTAGCCTTCCTTTAACTCAAAGTAGATTTTTAGTGTCTCTTGTTACTTTTACTCTTAAAAAGTAACGATACCCACTGTCTCTGCCTGTCTCCGCCTACTACACAATTTAGAAAAATACTTTGTGGGGTGAGCAAGGGAGAGGGGTGGGGGCGGGGCGCTATGTCCATCGTCATTTGCATAAATCAACGGACATTGTACAAATGATTTCGTATAACTCAGATCAAACTGTCAAACTAGACATTGCACATCAAATATGAATCAAGATTCAGCAACTGCATGGCCTATTTCTCACCTGAAATATTTTCAGAAACATATTTTAGTGGACTATTTAGGTGGAATAAGAGAATTGAACAGGACGCCACGTTGTTCCGGTTTAAAAACGTGGAGGCGAACCGAAAGTAACGTAGCGGGTCTAACCAATCAGGTGCCGGCTGTTTCCGTTGTGGGCGACAACAATTATCCATATGACGTAGGGGTACCTCTAAAGAGGTACTCTGACATCACGATTGGGGCGGGGGCAGTGTGGGGAGAAGAAATTTCAACCATTAGGGGCAGCACAAAGACGCTTTTCTACCAGTTTCTTATGATATACAATATTATTTCAGAATTGTTGAAATAACCAAATGCATGAATAAGTTTATTTATAAGGTAGGCATAGAAACATGTTTACAGTGGGGGGGGGAAAGATCTAGAGTGTAGTTACCCTTTAATACCAAGAGTAAGCTACTGCTTACCATTTTGAAGATAACTAATGAATGCATATTACTGGAGGTTTTCTGCATTTTGCTACATGTGTATAGCACAAACAGAAGAGTACACAAGCAGTACTAAGCAGAACTAAGTAGCATCTTGGAAACCCTGAACAATAAACTATGTAGACGAAGCCCCTGCCTCACACGCCAGCAGTACATCTTCCTTGATCTCTTTAGCCCAGTCGGCTCAATTGAACAGTCATCCACATGTCACTGTACCACTTTAGACTTGATCTGCTTTCTTATGCAGCAATGCCCAGTTTCATTATGATAAGAACGGATAAAGGCCTCTGTAGGGTAGCCCAGTATTTTGTCTGATATGAAGTCCACCCGGGATATTATCGAATGTGGATGACATTTTTTGTGCATTAATTAAATGTTTTCTATTTCATGAATTTTGGGTCGAAAGCGCTTCTTGCTTTTTATGTGGGATGGGCGAAAAAAACAAAAACAACTTGTGTTTATGATTCAGTACCCAGAAATTAATTTAATTTATGATTAAGCATTTGCATAGTCAAGTTCTGGACTCTCTGTCTTTCCAAAAGGGGTTAGAACATTCAAATGAGTGAATAAGATTAGATGCTAATAAAAATGGAAATTCTGGTGACTTTCTCATTCCAGTTCTTAGTTGACTTTATCCAACTGTGTAATTCCAGTTGATTATCTGAGTGGCTCATGCTAATGTCCGGTGCATTGTGGGAACTTGGGCTCTCCTGCCTCAGATTGCCTTTTGAAATGGAGAATTAATTCAAGCACGACTCACTTGCTTGTGTTGATTCTTAAGCAGTGCATTAAGAACATTTAGGCTTCTTCAAACAGAGCTCACAGTTTCCAGCGCACACTCACAAATGAATACCCAACTCATAATCGCCCACACAAATATATCTGTTTCATTTCATTTTTTGGAGTCGATTCGTATCTGGATTTTTAATTTTTTTTAATGAACTGGCATTTCTATTCTTTCACTAAGCCTGCTCAGTGAGTAGATGCAATAAGCCAACTCTCTGGACACATTGATGTACACTAATCCAAAGGACATGGGAACTCTCAGCAGCTAGGACACTCCCAACATTCTAAAGTTATCCGCACCATAAAATACATTTTTGATCTGATATTTTGACTCAGTTTTTTTGACGATAGTGTGTGTGTGGGTAAACTTTCAGTCTGCCATTGAGCTAATATCCAATTCAAAGCTTTGCACTGATTGTATATAGTGCAAATGAACAATAGCAATATAGCAGAAATGATCAATAAATTAATACCCAGAATTACATATGAACCCTTTGAAGAATAGTTTTTTTTATTCTCTCTCTCTCTCTCTCTCTCTCTCTCTCTCTGCTCTTTTATGAGCGCAGTCCACTTTAAGTCTCTCCAGGACACAGTCAACATGGCATGCGCGCATACATACGCAAAGTCTTGCACGCATACATACGCAAAGTCTTGCACGCATACGCACTACACATGCATCCATTTGTACAAGCACAGACGGATGCATGCGCGCACATCTTTTGCACACACACATAGACACCTGCCCATGCCCAGGAATGCATACATTCATGCATTTCTCACAGAGCATCATTCTGTGCATAAATTTATCCACCAATGCTGCTAAATTGATGTACCATCAGTACACGAATAAGGAGCGATTGTGTGTTTATTTTCTTAGTAGGGTGCAGAGAAAGGCCAGATCTGGGCAGGCATGCCACACAAAAACTAGTATTGTGATATTGCAACCGCCGTAATCAATCAAACAGACCTGACACAATACCACCAAAGGAAAACAAGCGGGGTATGTTTGTAACAATGAAAAGCACTGGGTGGATCACTGAGCCTCTAAGCAGCTCGCCTAAAGTAGTTTAAGGGGGGAAAAAATAATGACACATAAATAAATGGATAAAACGCAGGATGCGGTCAAAATGTCATCTTCTGAACAGCTTAAGTTGATATTTATCCTGAAGGTCTGGGCAGGGGTTGAGTGTGGAGGGGGGGGGGGGGGGGGATGGGTAGACTGTAATTTCATGGTGTCTTCTGGGAAAATTTGATTTCGGCTCAAAGATGGTCAGATAAATAACAAGTAAGCCACCAATTCCTTCCTCAACCTGAGGATGACTAAAGGAAATGGGGAATAGCCCTGAATGCTGTGGTCACATGCTGTATATGTTACGTTATGTATTCATCTGTCTAATTGCTGTGCGACAATTGTTACTTGCGCACAGTAGGTGTGCTGCCATTGGATTTTGGAACGTGAGTATTTTTGGTTTTTGGTTTTATTTTCCTGTGACATTTCAAGTGCCCCTTTCCCCATCTGGTCTTTTCCTTAGACTTCCCTGCCAATATCACCTGTGAAAGATCACCTACACATACACCTACTTTCAATATAGTTTGTTGTCCTTTATCTTTACAGTTAACTGTATCTAAACATTATTATTAGTATTATTATTTTATGTTGATAATTACATATCCCCTCAGTAGTAGCAGCAGCAGCAGCAGCAGCAGCACCAGGGGGGTATATTATGCAGTTAGCTGGATAATTGCACTGAATAAAACCTGGAACAGCTCTTTTTGCTTCAGATATGTAAGGGTTCCAGGTTTAACTTAGTGCAGTTATCTGGCTAACTAAGTAATCGTGCTTCGTCGTATACCCCCCTGGTCCTCACGCTGAAAGGGCAGCTGAGCTAAATGAATGGCACGTCTTAGATTAATAAAATGTTTTGTTTACGATATACTAATGGTTTCTTTTTGTCTGGTTTTTGACCCAGACAGCCTCTGTATTGCCATTCCCCCACCCCCTCTATATACGTTAAATGGTTTAGTCGTGCCTTCTCAAACCTGCGGTGGAACTTGCTAGTCGGGGAATTTCAAGTTAATACAATGTGTCGTCATGTCTCCTCCTAATGAGAAATCAGGACTTCAAAATTGGAGGGAAAAGAGAGGGTGAAAATTTTCACAAAGAAAAGGTGGGGTTTATTAGTCCATGAGTGGTGCAAATTAACATGCTAGCTGATTCCATAGTGAAATAGGCATGCTAGCTGATTCCATAGTGAAATAGGCATGCTAGCCTACTTTATAGCATCACATAGACAATTCTGTGAGTATTTACATTTTTATCTTTTTGCCAAAATGTAATCAACGCAGGCTAACTTTTAACAAGCCATTAATACTAAATCAGTTGTCCTTCGTGCCAGGCCCAAAAGATTCATCATCAGCTTCAGGCTGAGCACCCCATACCCCACCCAATGAACCAGCACTACTCCCAACTGAAGGAGGAAGTGATGATCTTGATTTGAACAAATTACAATCAGCCTATTTATTTACCTTTATTTATACAGAGTAGGTTGACTGAGCACATATGCTCTTTTACAGCAATGCCCTGTTAATGCCCCCCCCCCCAATTAACCTAACCTGCACGTCTTTGAATTGTGGGAGGAAACCGGAGTACCCGGAGGAAACCCACACAGACATGGGGAGCATATGCCTACTATATGCAGGTGTCTTCCACTTGTGTGTAATTACTTGGCTTTATTCATTTGGTCTGCCACAGCCTTAAACAAATCATTATACTGATGTTTTCTGCCATCCATGTATTGCACGGTTATTTATTTTAAATATATAGATTAATGTTTCTATAGAGTCTCCTCGTCAGTCCGGAAGTGAGGGTTATGTGACATTTTTTGCCGTAAACAAGCTGGCTAATTTCAACACCCAAGACACCTTTCGAATCTGGAGCCTACACGAAGACTGTGTTTACGCTGTCAACGGCGCTTCCTATTTGGATCAATATATGCAACCTATTCGGATTTTGAAAATTTGAGATTTTTTTTGGCAAGTTTTGCTTTTTGGAATAAGGTGTTTACATGGGCTGCCACTGTATCATAACCGGAATACTTGACACTTGCGAATGAGATCAGAATAATGATGTGCATGTAGATGTGCATGTACAGTAGATGTGAGCGTTACTCAATCTTGATGTTATTGCAAGAAGTCCGTTGTAAGTTTTATTTATTTATTTGTAAAATTATGTCAAAAAATATCATGGTTAAATACTTTGCTCAATAAAATTCAAAGACTAATTTTCTTTTTCTTTTCGTAATATATCACTATGTAATAAAAAAAAAACATATAGTATAGTCTGTAGTGGGTACTGGACAGTTTGAAGCATTGAGTGACACTATATTAAAGTGACAGCCAATATTTAACTGATCGCCATTGTAATGCCACTCTCAAAGACAGTCAATGTTAAGGTGACTGCCGATATTGAATTATTCAATCTAATGCCACTGTAATGTCAGTATTAAAATGTTAGTCAATATAATGTTAGTATTTACGATGGGTTGATTATTATGTCCTGGAGGTGTGGTTACAGTAATTATGCAGGGATGGTGTGCCCTGGGTTGCTGGGGCCCAATGTGAGAGATTTCCATGGGGCCCAAAATCCCTGGAAGTTTCCGGAGAGCCACAGCCTGCTTTTCCACCCCTAAATGTTTCATTGATCTTTCTCCCAGTAGAGTGGCCTTCTGGGAAGCAAAAATAATCCAAGCAGTTTCTCAGAGAGCCAAAACCTTGGAGAAACAGGAGGGCTAGCCTCTCTGATACTGCCTAGAAGACAAGGACTGTGTCCAAATCAGTGCCATTCTGTTTATTGTGTACTAGCATACTGTATACTGCTTACTTCATACTGTTTAGTTGCATGCAGTATGCAAAAAAAATATCTTCCATACTATTATCAGCGAAAACCCGTAAATAAGTATATCATCCAGGGATATTAAGAACACTCAGTTTTCAGAATTGTCACATACTTAACAGCTTTTAAAAAAAAAAAAAAGTATACTCAACTGGCATGCTGAATAGTAGGCAAGTGTGCTGATTTGGACCTGGTCTCTGTGAAATCACTGAGTCCTCCAACATAGCACAACATGTAATTTTATCTTTCTAAATGGTTGTAAGGTTTTATAAATGTTAAGAGTTTCAACACTCTAGTAATGTTTTTCCAATTTTTCTCAAACCACAACTTTCCTACCGTGTTGTAAACAGGTCCAGACCCCACTTTACCTTTACCCTTTTCCCCCGCAGGAAAACATTTTAAGAATCCGTCTAAGACCTGGCAAAACAACACATTTCTCACAAACGTCCCCAACCTAAACGAGTGTTTAAAATGTTCTTTGGCGAGCTGGGAAGCTGTTGCAGCCCTTCTCACATGATGGCAGTGTCCAGACAGCTTCATTACACCATAGTGTAGGGTTGGCTAAAGGTGTTTGTGCTATACTCCCTGTCAATGTGGCGCACAGAGAATTTCACCTTGTTATACAGCCTATTAGGTATTCTTTAAGACAGAGGGTAGACGGAAAGAAAGGTAAGATAAGTAATATTGTTCAAAGACGGCCGCCGGCCACAAACACTTCAAATAGGTGCTCTCAGAGGCCACGAGGAAGATGCATATCTGCACTCTCCTTTACAGGAAACAAGACGTATAATGCAATGATGGCATCCATATCCTCCTGAGATCCGGCAATTCATTTTTGTGTCCCCTGTAGGGGACATGAGTGTCTGGTCTTAATCTCAAGAACCATTTATTCTACTATGCTGAAACCTATACTACAAGGGACACTCAATAAAAATAAAATGAATAATATTTTTGGAAATATTTCGCAGCAGCATGTTTTTGTCGTCCAAGACACTTGTATTATGTTGAAAAAATAAAAAAACTCAGGAGGTTAAGAGGATTCCTGAGCAATTAAATTTTTCTGCTCGCCAAAAAAGAAACATTTCAGTAAATTCCCATTTGGAGTGATTATCTTACTGAAAGGAATAATCTCACAGAAAGAAATTAATAAAAAAGTCTTATCCTTATAAGCTGCAGCAGTAACATTGATCTCAAGGCCGGTGGCTGTCATTCTTCTAGAGAAAAAGCTTATTTAACTACACCTATATAACTTGGAGGAAGGAGAAAACGGTTTGAAAACAAAAATTGCTCACAGCTGAACACTGAATTTTCACCGGTCAAGCATGTTCTAAAAATAAATGCCTTTTAACCCAAGTCCAACTTATTGATCGGCAACAAACCTCCATCAAGACAGAGTACACCAACACACCTGTTTTGCTTTTTTTCCCCCTCCGCAATTTGTCAAAGACCTAACATCAGAAATTGCCTGGCGCTGTAATCAGTGAACTTATAATCAATCACTTGCCACGTCACCTGAACATAATGGCGTGGTTGCCATCGTCCCTTCTGCAGCGAGATGAAGCTCAAAGAAGGATAATGCACTGCTCTGTAGAATATATACAGGGCTATAGCCAGCGCCAATGCATTATAACTACAGTGGAATAGCACCATTGGAAAATGTTGTATACAGTATGTATATATAGTGTTGCAATGTGCTATTTCTGGTAACAGGGAGCAGATTCTGTGATACTGAGTGATTGCATTTTTGGCTGTAAATATGGATTATCACTTCCTTGAGTTGGATGATATACAGTTTACTCATTCCTCTGTCAGATAAATATCTCCTCTGTGGTCAGAACTGATATCTTCAGACTTCAGGCAGACTGCAAAGCAATGTACGCACGCACGCAAGCACGCACGCACGCACGCACGCACGCACGCAGACACATACAGTATATTTGAAATTGTACTTGTTTTGTTAATACACATTATTAATACTGAGTTAATAAATGTCATTCCATTAACCAAATGAAGCCATAACTAAAGAGGGTTTCTGTGCAATTAGAATATGCTGTCCGTCAGTTTCAGTAAATTCCCATTCCCATTATTCACATGGCAACAAGAAAGAGCCACTTCCAGAAGGGGAAGGACTGATCTCACGTTCCCATTTCAGACGAAATGTTGGTCTCTGCGTTTCTGTAAAGACGATAAGAATGGAACACGGGCATTATACACTTTCACGCTTGAGGGGGGGGGGAAACTCAAATTCAATATCCATTAAAACTGCAAATTAGAAGCACCATGGCACGGTCTCTTGAGAAGGTTTTTATTAGGTATCATGTTGAAGATTGTGTGTGTGTGTGTGTGTGTGTGTGTGTTCTCTCAAGTCTGATTTTAATACAGAATTGTAACTCTGTTATGATTATGCTATGGTGTGGTGGTGGTGTGTGGTTTTTGCACACACACACTTAGGTAGTAATTCTGTGAGGTGGACAAGCGGCACTATTACAGAACCTGGAGAGACCAGATGCTCTCCCTCAGACTTCACTCAAATTGCGTGTGTGTATGTGTGTGTGTGTGTGTGTGTGTGCGTGTGTCAGTGTTCTGCTCACTTCTGAAGAGACTCATCTATGTGAAGGAAGAGGTCTCGGAGCCGGTCCCTCGGCCATTTGGGCTTTTTTTTTTTTTGTCAACGAAGCAATAAAAACGTCTCTGTGATGGAGACGAAAGTGTGGACAGACTCTCTCTCCTCTCTGCCCTCCCTCCCCTCTGCTTATTTATCTCTCCCTTACTCTCCGAATCCATGAAAGTGATTCCCGCCCGCAGTCGGCACAGACACAGCTGTGGCGTAAAGGGGATCAATGTCCGTGCCTTTCCCTTTATGTTAAACATCAAGCTATTAATCCTGCGTAAGAACCGTCGCTGTCCTGGACGCCAATATCAATAGTGCCCAGCTGAGGCACAGGACGCCGGTGTAAAAAAATGACCTTTTGAGGCTCGCACTCTGGACCCTGTTTGCCTTCTGTCTGAACTGCTCATCTGGGGGCACTGTACGCCGATTCGCTGAATGCCGTTATTTTCTTAGCGATTCATTCGACAACAAAGTTGCATAACGCTTCACGTGAACTATACAGCGCAAAGCCGCACAACTGTGTCATAACCAGTCATATTGCAGCATATGACCAATGTCATTAATGTACACAGGCATAATTTTGAACCAAGTTTTGTATGTTTTTTTGCATTGGAAACTGGTGTTTGTCATAAGCTGTATTATGCTATCATAACTGCTTATAACTGTTCTGTTCTGTCATGATTGTGACTTTCTGGTGTATAATGTATAACTCAAAATGAATCGATAAACTAATGCAAAAGTTTCATCGGGTCCTTATATGCTATTGCGTCACCACTTGATGAAATACTGAAACCATTGGGTCCACTAGCATGTGCTTATAAATCTCATCTCAGCTGAGTGACTTCAGTGCCTATCAGTGCTGAGCCATCCCTAACCCTAACCCAAGGTTAATTGGCTTAAGCTGATGAGGGGTTTGACTTTTTCCCACTGCTTCTGTCGGGAAAACAACATGCTCGTTTCAGATATGCTTTTGACCCCAAATGAGGGTCAAAATGACCTTAAACGGTAGCACAATGTTTAAACCTTTTCCATAAGACGTCTGCCACTGGAAATTGAGTGAGTGCAGTGCGCCTGTTAGAATGCAAGTGCTTACTTCGCATAAATTGCATTCAGAGGAATTTACGCGGCTATCAAACCTCAGATGAACACCTCATTTTGAACAAGCAAAGCTGCCGTTTGTCAACCCGCATGCATTCCAATCATGTGCATTTATAAGGGGTTAACGGCACTGTAAAATGAGCACTGGCCCGAGATCATGGAGCCGCAACACGTGCTAACGTGCTAGCCTGCCTCGGTCTGCTTGGTTACTGACCTGTTAGGGCCTTGGTGGAGATGTGGATTACATCGGGGGGTTGGTGACATCTTAAAGGATAAAACACTCTGACACACATACAGACCTGACAGTGACCACTTGGTTGCCTGTCACTTTGACTGTCACCGAACTACAAGAGAATCTTCAGGTTGAGTTCTGTCAGTAGAACTAAGGGGCATATATGGAAATTAGCTAAACTTGAATTCCACACAGACATCAGGAAGTATTTCTTCACACAAAGAATAGTCACTGTGTGGAATGGCTTGACAGGTCATGTAGTAGAGGCTGAAACTCTAGGGGGTTTCAAAATCAGGCTTGATACGGTGCTTGATACTGCGGTAGGAAAATGGCGAACATTGTTGGGCTGAATGGACTGCTCTCATTGTGTTGTGATTGGTGGACAGGAACTAGCATTTTATTGTAGATAAGGGGCCTAAAGCACATGGTAAATACACACTACGTTGTAGCGTTTGTCATACTGTGAAGGAAAAGGCCATTATAAAAAGTGTTATTGACCAGTACTTTGGAACTACAAGTCTTGCAATTCCTACAATTTTCCTTTTGCCATGCTTGTTGAAAACTCTAAGCTTGTTCTCGTGGATCCCAGAGAGATATACACTTGTGCTGAGCTAGAAGGTTGATGGGTACAAACTTTGTACAAACCTGTGCGATGTAAATCTCCTGTTCGACCTTGTTTATGCTACATGGGGGATTGAGCGGAGGCGGATAAATTTAGCTGCTCTTTTGATAAAACAGCAGGTACTGTAAGGCCTAATAATAGACCGCAGAATGCCTAATTTACGCATACGGACATTGTCCTCCATCGCCTTTGTAAAAGTGAGTGATGAGGGGAAGTTAAAATGGAGCGCGTTTGCAGGAGGGGGCTGAGAGGTAAACGCCGAGTGCCATCTTCACATTAATCTCATTTTAGCGTCTGCGCAGGGCGGAAAACCAAAAAAAGAAAAAGAAAAAGGAGGCGTGCGAGGATTTGGCCGAAGCGCACATGGGAATAAACAATGTTGAGCCTCACCGTTATTTCAGATTAAGCTTGTGGTAAAGCGACATGACAACACTGTTAGTCATTTTCAGAGCAACGGCAGGAAGGAACAAAGGGCGGAAAGTAAGCCAAGAAATAGGAGAGAACCAAACGCCGGCTCCCACTTCGCTCAGAGGCATATTTCTCAGATATGAGACGACAACAAAAACAAAACAAGAAAGGAAAAATGTGCCCTGTTCTCCGGTTATAGCAACTGCTGTAATAGAATGGAGAGTGGGGGGGGGGCTGGGAATCGTGCTTAGAAAGCGAATCCACTTTGTACCCCTACCAGTGAGAAATGGGGGTCCTTCACACACTGATTAGCTCCGAATCGGTATCGATTTGTTTGAGAAGCAGGGCCCCCGGACAAAATGTCCCCGCTGTAATTTTTTATCGGTTCTGGCCGACCAAAAAGCAGCGAGTCGGGCGCCCAAGCTTGAGGTATCACCGGGCTAAAGGCTCCCACACTGTGGGTCAGCCTTGGCAGGTTATGCTTGGGGGGTGTTCAGAGGGCTTTTGGCTGGGAAAGAGTGGGGCAGGTGCTGGTATGGGGGCCAGGCTATGTCTGGGGACTAATTAAAGTGGCTAAATTGGGGGAGAGAGAGAACTAGAGTGTGCAAGGGAGAGTGAGAGAGAGACCCCTGATCCCTGTAATGAGAGCCCAGCCCAGCCCGGCACAGTTTTTGAGAACGATGTCCCAGCGTCCAGGTTCTGGCAATCGTCCTGCTTGCCAGACGCCGAGCGCTCCCCGGCATATGCGCAGTTTTGGCAGGTGTCCACCCTGTCCCGGGAGAACCGGCTCTCAGCGGCTGACGGTTTTGTTGCCGGCCACGGGGGCGTGTACCGACACCCCCGCCGCAGATGTCCCGTAATGAGCTCGGCCCGCACGATGTCGAGCGTGGCCCTCACCGAGCAATCGCCGCGAATCAACTGTCCTGTGATGACTCTGCTTTCCCGCTGAGAGGAAGCGGGAGAGGAAGCACTGAGCACTTATGAGATTGAGCTTTTCCCAGAGGATTGTGGGATACATGCGGATCTGTTCTGTACTTTTGCTTTACATTTTAAGCATTTAACAGATGCGCTATGTATACTGTCACACAGCTTTTACATCCACTACATACAGTTTTACACGGCTTTTACATGCTATGTGTACACTTTTAGACAGCTTTTACATGCTCTACGTATACTTGGTTGGAAAATAGTATGGCGGATATTTATCGCGTATTAAACAGTGCACATTAAACAGCACACGTCTGCCTGTGCACTGTACGCAGGAGACAGGGCACAGTAGATGGGGCTCTGATTCAGACACAGCCCTGAAGTTAACCAAATATTTGGGAGAGAAATTTTCAGATGACCACTGATGCAGTTACCTGGTTTTCCCTCCAAGTATAAATAGTTACCCTCCCCAGTGTCAGATGTCTTTGCCATTCCTTCCCCTCCCTGCCTACCTTGAACTTCATTCTGTGTTTTGAATGGTGGCAGTGTAGTATAATGGTTAGGGAACCGGGCTTGTAATCCAAAAGTGCACGTTTGATTCCCAATTAGGGCCTGAGTGAATAGTCACATGTAAAAATCAATACTGTGCAAAAATGTAGAATTGTGTGTCGCTCTGTACAAGTGCATCCGTTGAATGCTAGTGCTTACTTTCAGTATTTGGATTGATACTATCTTGTTGTTCTCTCTTGTCTGATAGATATACAGTAATTCTAGTTCTAGTTATTGACAAGACTTGAAATTGTTTTAGTAGGGGAAGAAAAACGTCACAAAACGATGCAGAATTCTTTACTTAACAAAATATTCACCTTTGACATATGGTTTATTGAATAGGCATATTTTGTAAATTGTGTGAAGCTGCTGGGAGTTTAAAGTGGCTATATTTTCTATAATTGAGTCTATGTCTAATAATGCCTGGAGCATTATTAGTAGAGTTCAGGACTCGGCCTTAGCGCCTTAGCGTCCCTTATTAAAATCTGTGTTTTCCTTTGATGTGAGCTAGGTTTGTAACTGAATGGACTGCAGCCTTCTTGGTTCCTTGATTAAAGTTGCCAGCCTGAATAAATTATACATTTTCATGTTTAATGCAGCAATGAATTCAATATTTTTCTTAGCTTTACAATGTTGAATGTACTTTGGGGGTAGTGGTGGTGATGATGATGATGATGATGTTGATGGACACACATACGTGCACACATACACAATCACACATGTAAATACACATACAGTGTTGCCAACGTTGTCGCTACATTTCGTAACAAAGTTGTGAATGAAACTTCAGATGTGCTTTGAATAAAAAGTCAACCAGTATTTGTAAATTAAGTGCATAAGTAATCTTAGTGTGCGACATGTCCACATTCCTTCGTTCATAGAATGAAGGGATGAGGACAGCTCACAATGAGATTGCATAAATAGTCCCAGCGAGCAAATGATTATTGACAAATCCTACATACTTGCTGAGTCTGGTTCCATTGCGCGGTACAATGTGTTCACTGAACACGTCTTCCAATGACAAACAAAACGGGCCGGACCGTAATTTCTCTGAGCATGTGCACACGTGAGCAGTCTTCACCCATTTCACAGGTTTGGAGTAAAAATGAAATACATTTTTCAGTTAGCTGACATGAGCTCAGGCTGGTAATATTAATTGAACAAATCTTAAAATATAGGAATCTTCCAGAAGAAACCACATTCAGCAGAAAGTTCAGTAACATTGCTTTTTAAAAACAAAAATTAATACTAAATAAACAAATGCAATGTTTTTTTTGTTTTTGTTTGAGCGTTCAGGAACATCATGCATGTAGCCATGAGTCTTGTTGCCATAACAATGTGGCGAGGCATCCCGGTTATCTGCTTTCATTGGTAGAAGGGACGCCTTCAACCTCCACCAGTCTTTTTTTTTATGACGGGGAAACACGGATTCCATCTCCGTGGGCCTGAGCAGCTTTTCACGTCCTGATAAAGTATCACCTGGTGCCACCTGGAGCTGAATCCAACCATACTCACTGGCTACTGAAAGTCACTATGCTTTATTTTATTTTTGTTCTGTAAAAGGAAAGCTGACCAAACCTAATGACTTGAGATGACTCAGAGGACACAAGCGAGGCCAGTAATTGTGGCAAGAGTTGGCCTCATTAGCAGAAGCTGTTTTTGTATACAGAGGTATACATTTGTCTCGTTTTATTGCTGTGACTGTCACTGTGGTTGACACCGCAAAAATGAACCTACGTATTCTGTTGATACATAGTTGACTTACAATGTTGACAGCCAAGCTTCCGGTGTGTGATAAATGTGTGACTCTGTGGCAGAAGGCTATGTGATAAGAGGCTAGTGGAGTGCTTGAGGTAAAATATGTGATGTACAGTCAGTAAGATGAAAGCATTTACAGATTATGTACAACTGTAAAGAGAAAAGGGCCGTACAGTTTTTTTAAAGGCAATTTTTATGTTCATTTGCCTTCCTCTCCCGAAGTGGAGTACCCAGTTGTGTTGGTAAACCCCTCATTTTTGCTTTTTAACTAACAAAACAAGCCAAGGAAGTGAGGCCATTTTGAATGTCAATTAAATGTGAATAATGCAGAAACTTAGGCAGTACCTCAAATAACCACCAGGAGAATAAAACTGCTTACCGAGCCATTTTGGGAAAGCTTCATTCACTGTTTTTTAAAAAACATTTTATGACTTCACCAGTTTAAACTTTGTTCACATTCCGGTCTTTCCTTTTCTGTCCTTAACATGGAGGGCTGTGTTCGTCATTCAGGAAACAAAATGGCATATAGATAACATGCAAAAGGGTCTTGGATTACCCTATTCAAGATACTAAATGTCAGATAAATCATAAATGACCATATACTGTATGTGCATCTGTTTATAATAATATATCGTATCATATTATATTACTACATATCATAAACAGGTGCATGTGTAGCAAGTAACTGGCATTGCAGTGTAAAGTTCATTGCTTTACAAATGAAACCATTGTCTTTGGAACATGCAATGTTTGCACATATTACAGCTGTACTATAATGTTTTGGGACATTTAATGTGAGGGAAGTCTTTTAATCTTGATCGTATTTCATAGTTTGAAAAAGTTTAATATTGTTATTATTAGTCATCAGCAGCATAATGATAATAATCGTATTGCCGTCATCATCACCACCATCATCATCCTCACTCGCTAGACGTGTGCACTAGCTACTGAAGCCCTGCAGCTGAGCGTTAGCGACAGCGAGCGTGTGGTGACGGCGGGAGATAACATCGATTTCCTCTGTGGGGAGGAAGCGGGAGCGGCTTCTGGCAGCGGGCAGATACTGGCGCTCGGCAGCAGAGAGGAGGAGGAGGAGGAGGAGGAGAAGGAGGAGGAGGAGGAGAAGGAGGAGGAGGAGGAGGATGAGGAGGATGATGATGATGATGATGATGATTGATTGATTGATGATTGATGATTGATGATGATGGATCCACGCATGGCCTCATCATGCCCCGGAGCAGATAGAGCAGCGAGAGAGGCTGTAGAGGAAATTGAGCGGGAAAGGGCTCTGTCCCAGGACAGGGGATGGGAGGACACGCTCGCTGCTGGAGAGAAGCCAGGGCTGTCACAAACTCTTCCTTACAGTGAACCTGAGGGAGGAAAGTTTGGAGAGCGGCCGGTCCCCTTCTCGTAGATCGAGCGATTGGTCCAAGGAAGAAGACTCAGTTTGCAAGAATCGTGTCGTTACATGCTGCCGTTAGCCGTGTGTGTTTGGCGGTGTTGTAACTTGACGTTCCCGCAGTCCATCGAATGGGACGCAGCCAAAGTGAGCTCCCTCTCGTCTTCTGAAACTTCACGTTAGCAAACCGGAGAAAGAAGCCGTTACCAGGAGGTATCATTCCCTGAGAATTGTTTTTTGTTTTTTTTGTTAAATGTCCAAAGGAAGCACAGGAAGGCGGAAGGAAAGAAGGAAGGCTCCCCTATTAATATATTTTGTATTTCTTCATTTAGTTATGTTGCTACAGTAAAACTACTCACATTTGTATCCATAGGCACGGGAAGATGTTTTGAACTCATAGTGCTGAAAATCGCAATGACAAATCGTTTGCTATAACAAAACGGAGATTTTAAGTTGTTTTGTATCATTGATACAGAACTATTTCCCTGTATTTATACTACCTTTGGTAGCCTATTAAATGTATTGCATACAGATTTAATATATTGTAGCAATCGTTCAGAGAGGGTGCTCCAGCACCCCTACTTCCAGCGTCTATGTTTGTATCGTCAATAGAGACTGTGTTACTCTGAAAGCCTGAGAAGTGGTGCTCACAGTACATGTAGTGTTGTGACATATAAGCATGGTACCCTACAGTGTGGGGAAACTGCATTAAACCGGACAGACTCCATTAAGCAGGGGTAAGCCGTTTATGTGCTCATCCGGAGATCCAATCTTAAATTCATTCCTTTCTAGAGATGAACACGGTCCTAACTGAAATGTGTGTTACAGCAGGCACCATCCTACATCAGCTGTGTCTTTTAGGTTTTTCGTTGTTGTTCTTGTTCTTGTTTTCTTCTATTCTCAGAAAGCTATGAAGTCTAAGAATGATCAAAAGCACACAGCTTGCACACTTCCTCTGTGTCTATTGTGTCCCGTGTACTAGCAGACTGTGTACTGCTTACTGTTTAGTGCGCAACTTGCAGTATGCAAAAAATATCCTCCATACTATTTTCCAACCGTACTGTGGAAGTATATAAGTAATCCCGCCCTAACAGGGCCATGATCAATTGTTGTTGTGCTGAAGGAACATGTCAGCAAACCTGCGGCTCATTTTTAAAGAGAAACAGCGCGTCATATTTATCGGACCAAAATGTTTGTTTACTTCCTGAAAAGTATACTCCCGAATATACTCAGCGAACCCTTGGAAAAAGGTATATTATCCAGAGATTTTTAGTACACTGCATTGAGAGAATTTCACCCACTTCACAGCTTTCTCATCCAGTGTACTCAACAAGCATACTCTATAGTATAGAAGGGCGCTGAAAATGGAACCTGTTAAAACAATACAAACCATAACAAAAATTCTTGGAGGTTTGAGAGGATATAAAAAATAATGGCCTATACCCATGATATGTGGCGATAGCATAACATGACTGGGTAGGAAGGTCTTGGACAGGTCATAGCCATCACACAGCTTCAATATACATTTTCATTGGGTTAGTTATTCTAATGACTTATCATGCCATGGAAAGTGGGAGGGTGGTGAGGAAGGGTATCGGGGAGGAGGGGGAGAAAAGATTGGCATTTTAAGAAGGGTAATTTTACCCGCCCAAGGTGAAGGGACTATGTAAATGCAAATATGCATACGATCACATCAGGACACATTGTAGAAGGCCCGGGAGATGAGAGCTGGTAACGTCATTCCCTCAACGTAAACGTTCCCTCACCCGTTTAACGCGCGAAGAATCTGCTGCACGGAATCTGCTCTGCGGCACCCTGTCCTCTCGGGAGGGAACGATCGAGGAAAGTTCAGATCGACGGCGGAGGGATCCCGCCCGAGGAGGGATGGGGCGGTGTCTGTCTGCCGCGGTCATGAAACCGGCTTGTTTGGGGAAAAAAACGCGATAAAGAGAAATGGCACTTGCGAGAAAGTGAGGCCGACTCGGAGTCTGCCGGTTTGCGGATTTATGGAAACCCCCAAAGCAGCTGTGCGCGTTTTGTTCAATCAGCCGAAAGCTTTATCCGGTTTTCACTCCGTTCACAATGACTCACACTCCAGCAGCAGCTGTACCACCCTGTAATCTTCTCTTGTCAAACTGCTTAAGCTAAGCAGGACTGGGTTTAGTTAGTAATTGGATGGGAGACCTGTGCAGTTCCTGCCGGTAGTGTTGTCGGTGGGCCAGTAGGAGGCGATCTTCACTCTGTGCCAAATAAATTCCTTTGTCCCAGCGCACTCAAGGGGCACTGTGTGAAACAAGCCGTCTTTCCGTTAAAACATTAAGCCAAGGTTCGGCGGTCACCTTGTTCCTGGAGTTAGACAGAGGCAATGCCAGGGATTGTGGGCCCCACCACCACAGGCCGCAACATCCTTGCACAATAAGAGCATTTTTGAGGGCCTTTGGAATTGTCATAAATCTCTCAAAAGGGTCATTTGACTGGGTGTGTTCATCAAGCCGCCCCTGTGCCACATTCAACAAACCCCAGCAGAAAAGAGCCCTGTGTACTTTCCCCTCAATGTTCAGATTACACCAAAGCCTTATTAATGGATATATAATTAGTGTTTGTGATAACATTTAGTATTTTAATTAATCTTATTATTGCCACAGTAATTTCCAGCATGATTTTGATTACCTCTTTAACGACAATATCTCCATGACTAACGGGAAGGGATTAGCATGTGAGGTTTATTGTAATTTTCAAGTGAAAAATTTCAAATCTACTAAATATGGGTCTGATTGTTGATAAACTCTCAATGCGCCCCGCTCTAATACCCAGGTTTAACGTTATAATATTTCGGAATATAATAGATGAATGACATTAAGAATCCACTTAAAAGTGTATATCTAGAAAATGTTACAAGTATAGTGTTACAATATAGTGCATTATCACTTTATTAAATATTAAATTACAGAGAGGGGACCTCTGGAGTATTTAGTCCCTAAGAAGTGTGACACTGACTAATGAATACATTTTTATTACGTTAAAAATAATTTTATTGTTTGCAAATTAATCTATATGTCACCTGCAGCAGTGTTACTGACAAATTTGTGACGTTTTTAATTATCAATGCAAAACCTCTCATCATTTGTTTGCTCACAACTTCTGATTGAATATGCATTAGGTTGTAGTTTATTCAAACACAGGTCTGGATTAAATCTAAATGTATTCTGCGTTTTCTGAATTTCTTGTCTTTAGCACTTAATTTTAGCGATCGCTGAAGTGAATCAAAAATGAGTTTGTGAAGAAAAGGCTTAACCCTAGTGTGTTTTTTTTTTTTAATTGATTGAATTCAATCCCATGTTTGAATAAACTTAAGTTAAGGACAAATGTTGGTTGAATTTAGGCCATAGTGATTTTGCTGCTGACCTGATGCACTGGGGACAGGCAAGGATGGCCATATCTGTATCTGGATCTCAGATTAAATTCTGCTCTTAATTATTTCATTAACCTCATCGTTTACATGATCTGACATTTTAGCTACGTTCTGTGATATGAACAGCAGCTGATGTATGTTTTTGTGCCTGTAGGCCTGCATTGTAGTGTTTATTGTGGTCTAATTTACAAGTGTATTGGTTTTGGTGTCGATGACGAAATAGCTGATTGAGCCAGGGTAACTGGTGGCAGCAAAAACCTGGAACGACCGTCCAGGACTGGAGTTGCCCATCCCTGAGATACACTATAATGCAGAGGTACCTTGCTCAGCCTGCCTCTTGTCTCAATAGGCCCTGAGACAGGAAACCCAAGCAATGTTGTCATGGTAACTCTCCACTGGCGTTCACTTTTCTGTTTCCACAGTTCTCCATGAGAGAAGGCCTTTTCTCTAACCATCACAAAAAGCCAAAATAGCAGGCAGATTACCTGTAGTTTCATTCAGGACTCAGGCATCCTCCCCCCCACACACCCCTTTCCACATTTTGAAAGGACAAATCACTGTTCAGTCTAGCGCAGGGGTCCTGGAGAGCCACAGGCTCGACTGGTTTTTGTCGTTTCTCTGCAGTTAATTAATCAATTAAAGCTGTTTATTTCATAGTTCACAACTCACTTCACCTGGTTACTTGGGTCTGGATTGGGTGCTGATATTAAGGTGAAAACAAAAACCAGCAGAGCTTGAGGGCTCTCCAGGCCGCAGGGATTCAGACCCCTTTGGGGGCTATACTACGAAGCAGTACTGAGTTGGCTGGATAACCTGGAGCCCTCCCAAATGTGGAGCATTGACAGAAGTAAAAAGAACTGTTCCGGGTTTTATTCGGGGCTGTTATCCAGCTAACTCAGTAATCCTGCTTCGGACTATACCGCCCAGATCTAGTAGTTCACTCCTGACCACCATGGCTCCCAGTCAAATTAAAAAATATACAGTTAACCGGCCTGGGGAGTACTGAGTAAAACCCGGAAGAGCTCTTTTTACTTCAGTCCATGTTCCAGATTTGGGAGGGTTCGCATCAATGACCTTCAGTATGCACTTATTGTATGTCGCTTTGGATAAAAGCGTCTGCCAAATGAATGTAATGTAATGTAATGGTTCCGGGTTTTTAATGGTCCCTCAGTGCAGTTATCCAGCTAACTCGGTAATCCATCTTTTTGCGATACAGGTCCCTGTCCTGAAAACAATTGTCCAGTCATAAATACCGCAGGTATTGCTATGGAAACTGATGAAGACATTAATTGTACTACATTAATTTATCAGATCGTCTCATCCAGACTGACTTTCATTGGGGAAAAACACCCGCAGGGGAGGAATTAAGACGTAATGCTGTTATGGTTTTTCAAAATGCAAAACATTTCACCTGTAAATAATGGTAATTATGGTCGGTTAACAACATAGGCAGGCACTTCAAATGACGTGACCGTGACCCTGGGACAGAGCCATATGCAGTAGCTTGCTTTGCTTGTAGCCTATTGTGTACAACCGTTTCAATGTTCCCATGGAACTGGAAGAGAATATTTTCAGAAAGTATTCCGAAAGTCTCTATTTCTTTGAAAGTGAGGTTCGGAGTCATTGACTGCACAAGACACATATACTGTACGTATGCGGTGACTTCCAGGTTAATTGGCAAATTCTTGGGCTGCTCTTCATCCTTTTTATGTGTTTTTTTTCCCTTTCTTAATTTGCAGAAATGAACATTGATGTGTCCAGCTTGAGATTCCTTTCAGACATCTGCCTGGGAGTGGTATGGAGAAAACAAGCACAGCTTTCGATGTCATTTTAAATTCTTCTGGGGCTTATTACACTCAGTTTAATGCATTTTATGTGTTTAGCTCCCCCCCCCCCCCCACACACACAGACACAGACAAAACAAATCCTAAAGAAGATTTTCTGTTGTGCCCCCCAAAGTTGAAATGACATCTATGTCCTTCTTGCCCTTCACCAGGCCCTGCCCTTAGCCCAAACCTACTCTGCCCCCCCTACCCCCCCATCTCACAGGTCATGAACCCCCATAACTGACCACACCTTAAGAAACCAGCAAGCGAGAGAGAGAGGCAATGATACCAAACAAGGTCAAATAACCCATGGATTCAATAACACCTGCTAAACCATTGTAAGCAAAGGTCCTATTCAGTCTGAAATATAGACAAAAACATCCTTCAGTTGTAATCCGGTAGCATTATTAGAATAAAACATGAGGTTTCTCCTGGGTTCAGTCAGTAAAGCTGGGCCGCGGGGGTCACTTTTTCACTACGCGGTTAAACCTGGCTATGCTCTTATTTTAGGAACTGAATAATATGACTCGGCAGTTTTGATTAAATCCGTGGGTTAGTCACTCTCTCAAGAGACGGAACTACCACAGCGTTTGCAATATCATACATTTTTAATTGAATTGGAAGGCCTCGTTCAATCCATGCTTCGGGAGAGCCGTTAAAGCGAGTTCCTGACTCACTGTGGTCATAAAATTTCCCGTGCCACTTTTTTTTTGAAAGAGTAACGTTGTAAGCCCTGGTGTCCTGGCCAAATTCCTACAAAAAAAATTAAATCATTAAGCAGTAACTTCTCATCAGACTGTGATATAAAAACCGTGAGAAAAGTGAGTGGAAAAAGTGAGAAAATACATAATGCAGTATCGTCGCCTGAGCTGTAACGCGATGCTGGTCACGCAACAACGTCACGCCTGTCAGGGCATTTAATTACAAACGCAGTAAAATCTCAGGCAGACATTATGTTTTGCAATGCGAATCTAATCAGAATCTCAGGGTCAATCTCGCCCCGGGTCTACGTTGGAATATTCCGGGCTCTCGGAAAACACAGGAAAATTATTAGATCCTAGTGCAGGGGCGGGGAATATTATCCGAAAAGGGCTGGTGTGTGTGCAGGTTTTTCATTTAGCCCAGCATTAATTCGCCTGATTCTACTAATTAACTAATCATGGTCTTCAAACAAGACCTTTTAAGTAGAATCGGGTCTTAGTGCTGGGCTAAAACAAAAAACCCGCACCCACACCGGCCTTTTCCGGAAAAGATTCCCCACCCCTGTCCTAGTGGGTGATTAGCAGAGGTGGAAATCCAGGGGACATAAAGTAAAAGTCCTATCGTGTGTTTCTTCCACCCATGAACTCAGCCAGCTGATTTCACTAATTAGTTCTACCTCCTCGCTGAAGAATTATGCTAATTAGCAAATCCAGGTGATTGGAACAAAATACTGGGAAGGATCCAAAATCTGCCATTTTCTGCACAGTGGCGTGTGAGAGGAGCATCTGTCACGGGTCGCCCTGGACGCGCGCTCGCAAACAGCGATCGAGTCCCCTTCCCGAATCCGACCCGGTTAGCGCTCCTCGTGTCCAGAAGAGAACCCAGCTGCAGCAGCGATGGGCCTCTGGGTTAGAGAAATGAAAACTGAAGGGCGGATAACTATCACACGGACACTGCTGCGAGTGTCCTTGGTTCCTCTTTCATCTGCCGGAGTCTCGCTCGGAATTGGCCGTCACCCGTCACCGCGAGCCGGACCGGCTCTCTCACGCCTTCCCCGCCTTGGGTTTAAGCCCCATGCGCGGAGGACAACAGATATCTCATCTCCGCTCGGCCGGCGGCCCTCAGGCGCTACGGGCGGACGTGGCGGCGTAGCGCATACACAACCAGGGCACAGGCTACATTTCACTGACATCACATTCAAGCACCGGGGGGATCCTACTGCCTGCCCAACACACAAATATGGAGCTGTGCTCTGACTGCTGACTGTGTGCTCAAAATTCACCACAAACACATTCGCTGTCAATAGTTTCCCCACAAGGTGTGTTTTTATTTTTTTTTTTATTTTTTTTTTCTGCAGGTTTGAAATGTTTCTCGGAAAATACAGCCTGTTAGTCACCTCGTCGTCTGTCTGAGCATTGAGGTATACGGGCAAAAAAAATATTTTCCTTTTTTTTTTCTTTTTTTTTTTAAACGAATGAAAAATGTAAAAAGCAGAAGCGGCAGCGCAGTGCGGGAGTGGAATCCGGTTCTCAGCAGGAAGGGTGCGGAAGCGCATACGAGGTTGTGCACGCGAGCCGTGGGACTCTTCTCCTCTGTATTCAAAAAGCATCTCAAAAAGCCCCTGGCTCCTTTTCCCTCCCATCTTTTCCCCGCGCGAGAAAATGTGCACGGTCCCCAGTAGACCTGAAAGAATGCGAGATGCTTAGAGGAGGTAGAGCCAACCGACGAGGTGCCGAAGGTGGCTATAGGACGGGAACTGGGAAACGTGGTGGTAAAAAAAGAAAGGGAAATAGAACACCTGCTAGGCTCGGTCTTTCTATTAGCGCAATACGCTTTAGAACTAATTGGGTTAATTAGTCACTAAAATTAGTTAAACCTTTTTTTAAAAATTTTTTTTTAATGCCATTACTTTGAGCTGCCTTGTCGTTGCTTCAGTGCAGATTCACGGACCGCGAGTCCCACAAGTCTGCGGATACCGCAGCTGAACGTGCGTCGGAGATTGAAGACGTGCCCTTGACCCGCCGAGAGAAAATCCCAAACAAATGCACCGTTGAATAGCCAGCAGCACTTTTGCAACTCCGCTGAAACCTTTGCCTGCAATGTGAAACCTAAATGGCTGTCTTATTAAATTAATTGAGCGGCCCCAACTTAAACGCAATTTAAAAGGGTAAAAAAAGAGTTCAACTCTTCAACTTCAAAAGTTAAAGACCGGTGAATACTTGAACAGATTGAGTTGCCCTTCTCATATGGTTTGAGGCAATCGGTTTCCTCGAACCAATTTTTAGTAAACTGAACTCTGTAAGCTTTACAGTGTCGTTAGTAACATAATACTGTTTATTGGTTCTGTTATTCTGTCAAGCAGTCACACGGTAGCTGTTGTGCAGCTGTCCAATCACAGCTCAGGCACTGCTCTTTCCCTTTAGCTGACAGCAGAGCTGTCCAATCACAGCTCAGGCACTACTCGTCTACTTGAGCTGACAGCAGAGCTGTCCAATCACAGCTCAGGCACTGCTCTTTCACTTTAGCTGAGAGCAGAGGGCAGACCCTTCATCACACTACCACCTGTGACTGTAGCACGCCATGGTCTCCATGGAAGCGAGTTTCTACAGGTCCCAGTGCTACAGAACCACACGCGTCGTGCTCGTGCTCTTTATTAATGTGCGTGTCCAGATTTAAAATGGAAGGAGGCGGTCCTTGACCATGCAGACTAAAGACATCTGTTTCCGCTGTGCCTCACGTAGCCCAGAATCATACACTAGTGTGACAATGAGCTTGGTTTTTGTGTGTGTGTGTGTGTGTGTGTGTGTGTGTGTGTGTCTGTGAAATTACATTTGGGGTTAGGTGCAACAAAAAGCCACTCAAAAGCTGATCAGCATGTGTACAAGACAGTAAAATAACAACAATACAAACATATAGTGAAAGTGGAACATTTTACAATGTCGCACTATTCTTGGTTGGCCTTTAAGACGAGATGAGGCTTCTCGGCAGGGCCGAGGTCCCCTGCACTCTCCCGCTCTTCTGAATTGCTGGTGTCTTGAGGGCTCCCCATTGTTCTGTTTGCATTGGGCCTTGAATGGACACTGTGGGCCTACTCGAGTGGCATTGCGCACAGGGACATCTCCGCTTGGGCAGGTACTTAGATTGTGTTTCACTCGGAATCCTTTCAGGTGCCATGGCAACAGTTGCTCCCCACAGCCGTGTAGAGAACTTGTGAAATAGAAGGAAAAAAAAAACGAAAGTTCTTGGGAAAATAATCACACTTCATGCTTGTTGTGAAACTTTGGGGGAGACGGGCCTTCTTTTGAAAGGCTTGATACCAGCCACAGGAGGTTGGCCTCAAATGGGTTTTTCTTTTCACTGGAGAAAGGTTTGAGCTCTTAGGGAAAAAAAAAGAAACGAACGCTTCTGAAATGTAATTTCAAAACAAAAATGTTGCGTGTTTCTCGAGAGGCAAACAGACAATGCTTGTCTCGATGCTGAAACTTTGTTAGCATACGTACATCCCTCAAAATGGAGGGAGAAAACAACTGAATACACATGCTCACGTGCTCAGAGATTGAGAATCTGTCTTTGGATGCTCTATATGTGTATTTTTTTTTTTGCCAAATTACTTACGTAATTTAACAGATGCACTTCACTTGCTATTGTTCAGCAGTATGCTATACAAACCTACACACCACAGTATGTCTGCTACTCTTTAAATTCATTTTAAAATAGAAAATCATACATTCAGGTCTGCTAAACTGATTTTTTAAAATCTATTGTACCTCAAGAGATAAAATGTCATTATCACAGCAGTTGCTCGATGGAACAAATGGTGGAAAACACCATTTCTAGCGCATTTTGGGGAAAAAAAACATATTCCAGATATTTCAGGATGTGTTTGTGTTAAGCACTGGGACAAAGGCTGGACTTTTCCGCCTCTAGAAAACGCGGAGATAGCGAAGGTTCACTGGAGTTCTCTTCTTGTCGATGTAACTTTTCCACCATCCGTTGGACCACAGATCCCCTCTGGATGACCACGGGGTTAATGCAATGCCATTTCTGTGTGCATCTAGCTTAACCGTACTGTACACCTACTGTAAATCCAGGTAATTAAATGCCAGAATGATTGACTGTACTGTTCCAGTGTGTGGATGGTCCTCCACCGTCTATTGAATCCAAACCATGCAAGAGGCAACTGTGGCCGGCAGCATCCGCAAGGCGATGAATAACTGCCTATCGTGCCAACGAGCGAGGGATTTCACCCAGATTCCTCCCTCACCAGTGGCCCCTACTGGCACTGCATGAAAAACTCTGTTTACAGGGCGGTAACTACGGTGCACAATTCCGAAAACGTACTGTATCTGGCCAGTTTCGGATGCGCGTCATATCCGGTTAGTGTTAGGGTTGGGTTAGGGGCTGAGAGACTCCCGTAGTAACCGTGTTTTACCGCTAGGGGAGCGCTAAAAGGGTTAAAAGAATAAGAAGAGCTGCAGTCAAGATGAGTCGCAGTGGTTCAGTCCGTACTTTTGTGTTTGTTTGAATCGTCATGTAAAACAAACAAACAAAGTCATACAGAAATAAAGTAAAACAAAGTTCAATCTGTCAGAAACACCTTGAATGATTTTATACAAAGTATGAACTCATAGGGACATAATTAACAACCTGTTATTTTGTTAAGCAAGAAAAACTGTTCATTCCTGTAAAGATACCATTACTACTGATGCTGATTGATTGAATGAATATGTAATTATATAAGGAAATTATTGCATTATGTAAATTTTATGGCAGATTTATCCTTTGTTAATCACTTTCAAGCATTTGGAAAATTAACATGAAATGAGCATATCATGCAGTTATATAATAATAATAATGTTATTCTTATTATTATTGTTGTTATTATTATTATCCTAACCCACTGATCCTGACTATGGTTAGGATCAGTGAACAGCTAGCTTAAGCTGAAATGAACTTAAATGTGCATGCAAAGTACAAGCCTTAAATATACTGTAATGGCATCTGGGGCATTGTACCCTGGAGCAAGGCACTTAACCTGAATTGCTTCAGTGAGTATCCAGCTGCATAAATGGACTATATGCAATGAATGTAGGCTGCGTATTTTTCTCTGGATAAGAGCATCTTCTAAAGTCCTAAAATGTAAATGGCAGTTAGCCAGTGTATCAAATTTGGTGTCAGCAGGACCATATCCCGTATAGAAGAAGCTGATCTATATGAATGTTTTTCACTTCACTCAATGTTAATAGAATGTCAGTGATGACACTATGCTAGCTTACAAGTCTCACCATTGGTGCAACAGAAAGCAATGTTTGTTTTTTTTTGGCTATATACAGTACGTTCCAATCAGAAATGTCCAGTCTGTAACAAATTAGTTCCAAAATGTACAGATATATTTTATGTCAAGTAATCACACAAGTACCCTTCTGCAGTAAAGTACTAGACTTTTTAATTAAAATAGCGTGGTGGGGGGTTGGGGGGTTGTGACCTGAATGGTCTAAGTAACTCTCACTAACATGACTCTACCCAAATTTTCACCTATCTCCCACCTTTTTATTGATTCACGTTGCTAAATAATAAAATATGACTTTTCGCTCGTGTTTTTTCTCCTTGTTGGATGAAGCAGTTCTGGAAACAGCCATGTCTCTCAGTCATTTACTCAGAGTTGCTCCTGCAGTAACAACCTTTCACCACTAGAGACCATAAAGGGCAATGAGGACGGCAGAGTCACATCTAACATGAACGGTGCTTGTTCAGTACTTGCTTTCGTGTTTTTTTTTTTGATTGATTTTCTCTTTTCTTTCCTTTTTACTTTACATGGGTCAAATCTTCCTCTGGGAACATTTCACACAAACTTTGCAGAAACTGTTTTAGATGATTCAAGGTCCCGCAATCAAGGGCAGAGCAGAATAGGACAATAAAAATTACCTTGCTTACTCAGCCAAATACCTTGGCTTTTGAAACCGTCCCTTGCATCAATGGAACTTTTGTTTGCTGAGGACCTGAGGTGTCACTTTCCTTTGCAAATTTGTTTGATTCTTGGCGAATGAAAAGGCCTTTTATCAAGGAGTGCTGAGTAAAAACACAGGAGACTATATGGATTGGACTGTGTCTCCCAGCTGTAGAGCTATTAATTTAAGCAATGAATGTGCTGCTTGCCTGGGGAGGCAGAATGCATATGCGCTAATCCGCTTTGTTTGCAAACACGAAGAGACTGCAGGTTTACTCAGGCAACAGTCTGCACCGTTAGCCACGCACCGTTAGAAACATACTCATTTCCCAGCATGCCTTTGGTTCTTCGTCCGCATAATTATAACGCTGTTAAAGCTAATCGATAATAATTTCAATGCTGGCTTGGGAAAGCCACAACCTAGACATTTTGTTGAGTAGATTAATGACCTGTAGGCAACATAAAATGTCAAGATAATACGGGTTAATGAAAGCTCATCCCCCCACCACTTGCTGTGCCTGGTCATAGAGTCATACTAGTCTATGGCCACACTCCCCATTGGAAGGGACTTAAGGAAGGGACATCAGTTTTAGGTTTTGTACGCACAGGTCCAGGACCAGTGGCAGTTGGTGCGCATCAGTTTTAGGTTTTGTACGCACAGGTCCAGGACCAGTGGCAGTTGGTGCGCATCAGTTTTAGGTTTTGTACGCACAGGTCCAGGACCAGTGGCAGTTGGTGCGCATCAGTTTTAGGTTTTGTACGCACGGGTCCAGGACCAGTGGCAGTTGGTGCGCATCAGTTTTAGGTTTTGTACGCACAGGTCCAGGACCAGTGGCAGTTGGTGTGCATCAGTTTTAGGTTTTGTACGCACAGGTCCAGGACCAGTGGCAGTTGGTGTGCATCAGTTTTAGGTTTTGTACGCACAGGTCCAGGACCAGTGGCAGTTGGTGCGCTGAAAATAGACGGGGCGAAAAACCAGACCGGTTTTCTGTCATTTTCCTTGATTAACAATACAGGAATTAATTAGCAAAATACTCAATACCATCAGATATAGCCAGTTCTCTTCAACTAGGCTATTTTGGCTTGTAATATATATATATATATATATATATATATATATATATATAATTTTTGTTTATTTTTTTTGTTTTATTTTTTTTCTTAATTTGCATCACAAAATTGTGCACATTTTATGGACATTATTTATAATCGTGAATATATGGACTTTTTGTTCTCCTCACCCACACTCGGAGAATAGCCTATTCATGGCAAACATCTGCACTGTGCATATTTTGTAAGTTAAACGCTCTTGAAGCACAAGTTTAGTTCAACAGCCTTTATTGCGGGTTGTGCTTCATGCTAGGTAAACAGTGTTGTAGGTTTTTGGTCACGTGTGATTAAATTTAATTTAAAAAAAAATTGTAATTACTGCTTAATCTCCCTTCAACATGACGTGAGGAAAGAATCTGTGTGTTTACCTGCCAATTGATTTATCAGATGATTGGCATACTTGATAAATAATGAAAATGAATGAAAATGGGTTGAGCCTAATGATAAGTTTAAGGGGAAGTTTCTGCCCCATCGGTTTTCATCAACCTACACTGTCCAGGATAGTCCCTTGTCCAGATCGCCCTTGCTTGTATTGTATTGATTCTACACAGGTTCCTGTCAGTCACACGTCAGGTGACGCCCCTGGGAGGGACAGACTCGCTGGCCACAGGGAGATTCCTGGTTTCCAGTACAGACATACTGTGGTGTGTAGGTTTGCATAGCATACTTGCTGAAGAATATAAAGTAAAGCGCACCTGTGTAATTAAGTAATTTGTTTTTTTTTAAAAACGCATTTAGAGAATCCAAAGACAGATATGCAATCTCTGAGCATGTGACATTTGTATTATCTTCCTCATTTTCAGGGATTGAACCATTTTTCAGCATTGAAACGAACATTATTGTCTGTGTGTCTCTATAGAAAATTTTTTTTGGTTTGCATTACATTTCAGAAGGGTTAGGGATTGTTTCTTTTCTTTTTTTCCCCTAACTGCTCAAACTGTTCTCAAGTGAAAGGCAAATGAGACATTAAACACTGCAAAAACCATTTTAGCAAGCATTTTAATCTTATCTTTAGACTTTAGAACTTATTTCTGTTACTTTTTTGCTAAATAAGACAAACTACCTTCCAGTGTGGTGAGAGTTTTACTAATATTTTCCACTTTTGAGAAAAAAAAAAAGATTTTAAGTCTCATTGCAAGACTAAAACACTTGTTAAGATATACATTTTTTTTGCAGTGAAGGCCAAACTACTGTGGCTGGTATCAAGCCTTTCAAAAGAACGCCTATATCCTCCAAAGTTTCACAAGTATGAAGTGTGATTATTTTCCCAGGAACTTCTATTTTTTATTTATTTTTTTTCAGACATACTCTACATGGCTGTGGGGAGCAACTGTTGCTATGGCACCTGAAATAATTCTGAAGGAATCACAATCTACCTGCCCGAGATTCCGGTTTTCAACGGCATTTTATTTACCGGTAGAGAGAGAGAGAGAGAGTTCTGTTCAGCTTTTCAGCTGTCCACCTCCTTGTCTTTTCTCTGTCTCTCTGCATGCGGATGTATGGTTTCTGCCTCTACCAACGGAAAGTGAGCGCAGCTTTAAACCCTGGCCTGATTCGCCAATGCAACCCATGTGTGAGTGCCCACTCAATCGATCGGTCCCAGACCACTCTATCATTGCCATCAGTCCAAACCAACGAGAGGCGACTCTGTTCCCTGTTCATGCAATTTATTTTTTTCTTTTTCTTTCACTTTTGATATCCAATCATGATCACTAAACATGTGGTATGGCCATTGCTTCTTCTCCCATTGTGGTTGGCAAGTAGGGTTTCGCGCAGAAATCATTTGGAGGACGGCAGCTTGTCTGCAGCTTAAATTCCTGAGCAGGGGCTCCACTTCACAAAAACGACATTAAATTAAATTAAATTAAACTTTATTTGCGTAGTGCTTTAGCAGAGACACTGACAAAGGATCAGGAAAGGATTCTGTCATGATGCTCAATGAAGAGCAGTTGACTTTGAAAATTCCCTTTTAAGGTATTTTTAGATATTATATTTTTAAAGGCCTAATACGCGGTTGATTTGGCTTTCTTGACTGTCTTTGTTGAAAATTGTGTCTGATGCATTATTGGTCGTACATTACCTCTCAGAGTGGTCATTCTATGGACATCTGTTTACCATTCTTTGACACGGTTGCATTGACAAACCTACACACTAAATATGTGAACAGACCATAATAAAAGCTCCCTCAGGTGTGTATTTGTCTGTTTTTGAATGACTACAATTTATACAAAATGTGCAACCATTTTGATTCATAGTGATCACCATCAAAACTGCTATTCATTGCAGCCTGGGTTTTCAACAGGTGGTCCATTGACCCCTTGGGGTACTGCAGGGAGCCAGACTTGATATACAATATAGACTTTGGAAAATATTTCAAAATGTAAGACTTTTTTTATTTTTTTTTATATAACCCTTTTTTATCCCCTGGATGCCATTGAGCCTGGGTGGAGGGTCCCTGGATCAGAAAATATTGGTAACCCTTGCCCTACAGTAAGGTGCCAACTCTCTTCAAAGACTGCATTCCCACAAACTTTAAGTTTTCCCTTAAAAATACCTTTTGCACATGTCTTACCATAGAAGTTTCAGGATCCTGTTTGTCAATTTTATTTTCCAGATATATGAGGTGTGTGAGCCACCCGCATTGACTTCGGAGCGCAAGCAAATTTACGCCATTTCCAGACCTCATTGGTGTGAAAGAGATGTTCTCTGTTTATTTTTTCTTTTATTCCTTTGAATTGATAATTTGATGCTTGCCAATGACAGCGCGGGTCAACATTTTGATTTAATCTAGGCCCGGGGCAAGGTAATTATCTTTGCGTTTCCCATCGCGATGCAGGGGGAAGAAAATCGAGGCTGGTCCCGGATCGCCTTTCGCGGCCCGCGACAACGGATTAAAAAGTGTGAACTCCGGAAAACAACATGTACCTGCCGTCCCCCTTGTGTGAATTTCAAATTAGTTGTGCCGATTAAAACAACAGCAAAAAAAAAGAAAGAAAACAAAAGCAAAACAGATGTAACAGCTGTCGGGGAGTGCTGAACAGCCTCTGAGCACGGCCTGTGGGGGCTTGCCGTCCTGGCACATCCCTTCATCAAACTTGCCTAGTGCACCGGTGGTCCGCTGGGATTAATGCATGCTGGATTGCCTAATGTGGACAGGTTTCTGGAGCCTTTGCACTGTTCCACTTCGGCGCTGTAGTACAGTGGTTAGGGAACAGGACTTTCAAAATCAGAGGTTGCTGGTTCGATTCCCAGGCGGGGGCACTGCTGTTGAGCCCTTGAGCAAAGCTACCAAATTAATTGATTGATTGAAGATGTAAGCCATGAAAGTGCTTCTACATGAGAGCATCTGCTAAATGTATATGCATTAGGCCATGGGCTTGGCATGGACTTGGAGGTCATAGGGCTTGATTTACTGACACCTTTAGTGTGTAGGAACCCTTTTAGCACAGGCAAAATCAATAACATGACCAATGGTTCATTGTACTTGTTTTTCACCAATCATTGGTTGTGTTATTAGTTTTGCGTGTGCTAAAAGGTTTTGCACACGCTAAAGGTCTTTGTAAATCAGGCCAATTGTGCTGCCAGAATACACCGTATATGGACTCTCAACAATGCAGTTTGTTGGATGAAGCGGTTCAGTTTAGACGTGGAACTGAAAGCTGCTGTCTCCCTCCAGTACTAAGGACGGACGCATCAGTGTCCCTGTCTCGTGGAGAGAACTGAAAGCCCTTCTCTTTTCTCCATTATTCATGGGCCTGGCTGATGTACCATCCAGCCGTGTTCAAATGTGTGAATTGTCTAGTTTGGTTCTCTCTGTGTTGTAGCACAAGATGGAGTCCTCTAAATTCGGGGCTGTTCTCTTGTCATAACGGACCTGAGGAACACTGTTTCAATACCAATGAGGACTGTTCTGCTGTTTTACCCTGGTGCGAAAGTGTTCACTTAAGTTTCCCAAAAAAACATCAGAAAGAAATCTCATGGTATGAATAAATAGGTTTAAAATTTAGCCTGGGTGGGGGAAAAGATTGAAAAACTCTGAATTAGATGAAGACGTGTGTACTCATAAACGCTTTAAAGCATTTAATGAAACTGTAAACTTTAGTGTGTTGAATGCCCCGCCCCCCACCACCAGGGAGCTTCTGATTGGCTGAGGTCCTCCTATGACGGACATGTAGCAAGGCTCCGCTGCACTCGCAGACATTACATTACAGTTATTTGGCAGACGCTTTTATCCAAAGCGACGTACAATAAGTGTATATTGAAGGTCATTGACGCGACTACAAAGCAGATCCGACAAAGCACAACTTTCTCATAACGTAGGAGCTATCCCTAGTAATGAACACAGAATATAGTACACACAGTCAGCTATACATTGTAAACTATAAAATAGCAAAAAAACACAAGTTAAATAGAAAACTATAGAAGAGCACGGCAGAGCACGGAATCCTTCCTCACTACACTCTCCACGGCGACTGGGGAGGGCTTCATGGCGGACCGTAATTGACTCCCCTGATAATGAACGACCGTCTGATAGGTCCATAATCGGCTAATTGATCTGCCTGAGGAGTCAACAAATGGTGGCGCGCATTCAGCCTGCTTACTGGCCCTCCTGATGATGCCTGGCGCGTACACTGATGGCGGTGCAGTTTGTCTTAATCATGACGGAGAACAAAAGGACTAGTCCTGTCGCTGGGCTCATCCGTGGCGGTCTCGTTAATGTTAACACAAGTAAAGTAACAACACTATGTATTTGCAAATGGTATCTTTGTTAGAGCTCACAATGCTTAATCAATCCAAAACATGGCTGCAACTGCATAAACTTAAGCAAATACAATATTCACAGCTAATGATTTTTGGTTACTATAACATTCTGGGAATTGGGAATGTTTGGATAAATATTGCCATCATTACAAGGTTGCATGAATCATTGCCAAAACAGCCATAAAATGCTATATTGATAAACTGTTTTTCTGTGTCATTGACAGACCTTTTCAGGAACAATAAATATACTGTATTTACAAGACTATCAGGCCTCACCATAGTGTTATCTCACAAGCAAGTGGGCTTTGAGATAACACAGCTAGGCTCTATGTGTAGGGAAAAACAATTAGCACTTAATGCTTACAGCATGTTTTTGCTTTTAAACCGACTAGATTACTAGATTCTGAAAAATTGCTGATTGTTCTCTAGGTATCTACGATCTTATTACTTATTGTGATACATTTTTAATACACCTTACCATGAACCTGATGACTTCATACTATAGGTCAGTTGATTAAGAACCCAAACACATGCATAACCATATTCCAGCTTCAATATCTCTAGGTCAGTGTCCCAGGCTTAATGCTGAGACGTTTGTAAGACTATCAATGAAATATCCTTAATAAAAACTATATAAATTATTGATAAGTACTATATAACACCTTCATAAATACTACATGTACATTTGCTGTATAAATGCTTTTGACGATAACTGCAAATATCCCACGGTGTGTGTCACTATGGCATGTCATGATAATGTCACTCATTGTGCATCTATGGTGACTTAACACACCAACTGCCTATTTATATGTCAATATGGTGTTATTACATAGTTATAGAGCTCTTATGAAGGACTGCTCTGAGAGAGTGCTTCAGAGGATCGTAGAAATACAATGCTGTTTTTTTTTTTTTTTAGACAATTAAAATGGAGATGATTAGCTGCCAGATTGAGAGCCAGGGACGCCAGGGAACACCCTCCTTTTTTGTGATGAGTGCCGTGGGATTTTTAACGACCGCAGTGAGTCTGGACCTCGGTTTAACGTCTCATCCGAGAGACTGAACACTGTTCACAGAGCTTCAGCGTCACCCAAAAAATCGAACCCCCTCCCCACCCCACCACCACCACCGTTTTTCACTCAGAACACAGAGGTGGTGAAGAGCACACAGTTGTATCTGCTTTAATGCACCACTAATTGAGATTTATCATCTTTCTATGAACACCTCAGTTTTTTTTTTCTCCCCCTCACGCTCACGCTTTTCATCGAAGTGTTTACACATCTCTGTATTTTCCCCCCCCCGAGATGTTTTCATGCGACGGTTCAAAAGGCCGGACGCGAAAGACGAGTAAGAAAAGGGAATCGCTCTCTAATGGTCTGTAATGGCGCCAAATCACAATTTCACAATGGCGGTCCATCTCAGCTAGCGTGCGCGCGCTCCCCCTCTGTGAATTTACACAGCGGCCAAAGGTGTGTAAACACATTGATTGCCTGGCTCTTTTGAGGCGCTCCATTCTTCTGAGAATATCGCACACACGCACAGCTATGTAAAAACTGTCTAATCGTGTTAAAATAGCTGCACACCTTCCGGCATCTACAGGCATTCCCGTCACTCCATGTGTGTTTTGGGGTTTTTTGTCTAATGGAATTGGGAAACGGAATGCACAATAATTAAAATAACTTTAAAAATGACTTCGATGTAAAACCTTGGCAGAATAAATTTACGTTATCATAGGAATAGATAAAAAAAATAAAAAGCACATTGCGTTAATTACGTAAATTAATTAAGTGTTGGTTTCAATGAAGGCAGCCTTGATCTGTGACATTTGGTCTGTGGGAGTCAATGTTTGGCGAGGCACAGGACATATCAATTGTATTCACAGGATTAATTCTTTCCAATGCAGATTCATATAATTTATATCATATAAACACTTCTCAGAAGCAAAAATGCTTCTTAGAACTTTAATTATGGGAAATAATTTCACAGGCTAGTAAACCTGTATGTGGAGACATTACTTCGAAAATAGCATCTTGGAATTGGCACAGAGGGCATGCTTTTAATATTAAAGTTAACATTTTGGGAATGGATGTTAATATTAGTGTTTAAATTTCAAAAACCATACTGAGAGAATAATAAGCCTGACTCCCCAGATGACAAAAATGTATATTTAACCTTTGAATTATGAATTATGTATTTATCTCATCCACAGTAAACATTCCACGCCAAAAAAAAGTTTTTTTTTCTCGGTGTCTGAATCAATGCCCTTCTATACTATTGACTATTGTGCTAGTTGAGTACACTGGATGAGAACTTAAAGTAGGTAAAATGGTCGCTAAATGTAGTGTACTTTAAATGCCCAGGGCCCAGTAGTGCAAAACTTTTTAATCCCTATCCAATCGAATCGGATTTAAAAATCCCATATTTTGTGATCCAGGATCAGACAACTCAGGCAAATTTTGTCCCGGTAAAGTCTGATCCAGATTCAGACTTTTCAAGATTACCAGATCCTGAATATTAGTGCTTTAATCCTACCAATCTCCACGTATTTGATATAAAGAACAACATAAGGAAGACAGTATAGCCATTTAAAGCCATTTATTAAGGATATAATGATGAATTATATTTTATATATAATTTTATGATCACAAACTCACTTGGTTGAATACACTGAGAGGTAGGCAAGAGGCCACTGCAAATGTAACAAAAAGTGTATTGTAAGGCTACAGATAATGTATTATTTCCATTTACAAACTTTACCATCTTGTACCATAAATATTTAATAATACTGTCCCTGGTGATCATCAAAGCTGTTTTAAAACATTCTCTCCAGTAAGGAGGGTACACCATACCCTACAATATAATTCTATGTAAAAAGCCCCATCCATGACGATTCTCACCAGCCTCCACTGCTGAAGATGCTCTGGGATCAGGATTTACTGAGGCAGACACGGGCTCTGGTACATTCTCTGAACAAGGTTCATAGACCTGTTCTCTCCATATTTAATCAAAATGCCTTTGTTTCATAGTGCTGGCTTCACCACTACCTTCGCCACTTTGATGTGATTGGTTAAATACAAAAAGGTGGTTGCATCCCAAAAGTGTGTGGGGTTATACCTCTGAACTGCATTGGCTTATAGCACAGAGGTATGAACCTGGTGACTTCAGGTACAAACAGCCTAGGTGGAGTTTGCATGTTCTGTGTGGAGTTTGCATGTTCTCCCCGTGTCCGCGTGGGTTTCCTCCGGGTACTCCGGATTCCTCCCACAATCCAAAAACATGCATGTTAGGCTAATTGGGGGGGTGGGGGGGGGGGGCGTGAACAGGGCATTGCTGCAAAAGAGCATGTGTGCTCAGTCAACCTACCCTGTATAAATAAAGGTAAATAAATAAATAATTTGGCTCAGTATGTCCTTGAGCCTGATTGCTAAACACTTCAAGCTTCAGTCTGATGGATAATCAGCTTGCTCTGAAGATGGTAATGGCAGTCTAAAGCTTTGTTAATCCTGCCCTCTGAACATTGTTCTGTGTGTGTGTGTGTGTGTGTGTGTGTGTTTGGCCAAGCGTTTGTGTGTTTTCCTCCAGAACGGCCTGAATTTGTTTTTCCGGTGACACATTCACGCCACGCACCTCCCGTTCATCCCAAAGGCGCTCTGTTGGATCATGATCTGGTGACCGTACGTATGGCAAGCCGTTTTATCATTTAATGGATATCAAGGCGATTGCATTACGTTAACGTTTAGTCACATCGCATTACCGGTTGATTGCATGACATTGCAGGTTGAAAACACAGCTTTACACGTCGTTATCGACATCGCTTTGTCTCAAAGCAACACTTTCTCTTCACAAAGCAACACTTATCCTCCTGATAACAATGTTGTCCCTCCCCGATATCAAAAAGAAAGTTGTTTGATCAACGCAAATTTTTGTATTGTCAGATGCTTCTCATGTTGTTCGCAAAACAGTGTGATATCAAAAACCAACACATCTGCGTTTGAAAGTGGTGAAGCATGTAAATTAGGTTGCAAGTAACAAAACAACCAAGCCGTTTTATCATTTAATAGATATCAACCAGATTGCATCACGTTAACGTTTAGTCACATCGCATTACCGGTTGATTGCATGACATTGCAGGTTGAAAACACAGCTTTGCACGTCGTTATCGACATCGCTTTGTCTCAAAGCAACACTTTCTCTTCACAAAGCAACACTTATCCTCTTGATAACAATGTTTTCCCTCCCCGATATCAAAAAGAAGGTTGTTTGTTCAACGCGATTTTTTCGCGTTGTCAGATGCTTCTCATGTTGTTCGCAAAACAGCGTGATATCAAAAACCAACACATCTGCGTTTGAAAGCGGTGAAGCATACAAGTGAGGTTGTAAGTGGAGACAGAAGGTATAGCATGCAACGTATGTTGTAAGCGGAGACACATGCAAATGAGGACGTCCCTTTGAAGTCTCTGCTCTCAACCAATAGGAGCCCAATTCATTTGCATGCATCACCACAAGCAACCTCATTAGCATGCTTCACCTCTTACAAACGCACCACCACATGCAATCCATCTGTTTTGTGCTGTGGTCAGGGGTGGGGACTTTTGATATCAAGATCAATTGTTTGCACAAGTGTTGCACTAAAAACCAACAACTTACATTTTGATATCAACTATGTGGTTGCTTGATATCAGCATATGTTACTCTTGATATCAAGGTTTTCTACCCTTGATATCGACCGTTTTATGACTGGTTGTATGTAATATGTGGTTGAAAACAGCATTGTATCTGTTGATTGCAGTACTGTTGTGGCTGATTGCATCACATTCTCTATGGATATCAGCCATATAAGCATTGTTCACAAATATTTTGCTGCAATGCAACATCAATGAATATAATGGATGATATCTGTCGAGGATGTGATGCAACATACTGTAACAGTAATGCAATCAACATCTACAATGCTGATATCAACCAAGTGATGGATGCAATCCATCATTGCAAGCTCGATATCAAAAGTAGCTAACTTGATATCAAGAGTTGCTCTTGCAGAGATCAAGCAACCCCATGCCTGATATCAAATGTGATATTCTATGCGTTACACACATGTCGATTGAAGACTCACTACAGGACATTGCACACCGACATGTGGTGATGCATGCAAATGAGGCTGGAGGCTGAGACATGTAAATTAGGAGAACAATATTTCCTGCATTACCACAACTTCCCAGTAGATGGCAGTATAGCCTATGATTGCCATCAAGAAAAAGGGAACTAGTTTACTGAACTGGAAGAAATTCTATCAAAATACGCAACGGAGCGAAAAACGTCAGCGCCTATCGCTTATTTGAATAAAAAAGAAACCCTTCCTTAATGATATTAATCCTAATTATTTCCACAATTTAACTAGGCTTTATTAGTTTAGGACACAAACTATAATCGTTTGTGAATTATAGAATGGACTTAAGTAGCCTCGGCTACCCAAACAATGTTTTCCTAATTTTTTAACAGCGATAGCATTGGGTGAAGCATTTATTTAGCCTATGTATTTATTTCTTTATTTTTACAAGAAGGCTACATTATGGTAGTTTACAGTACACCCGATTTTTTTTCGTCGCTTCATGGCATCTAGGAGTAATCTTTGTGGGGATGGGGGACGTTTCCCCTTCAATGTTTAAAGCATGAAAATGCCCCCATAGGTCTATTAATGAACCTAGCTAATTCATTCATGTGCAGCATGCAATGTAGCCTATTATAGGCTTCTGGCTATAATTTAACGCTGTTGCTGGATCAAAGGGAACTAGCTAGCCAGATTATTTAGTGCACGAAAAAGCAAATGTGCGAACGAAACCCAGGCAATATAGGCTATAGTCTAGCCAACTAGGTGATAGGTGAAATTTGGAAGCAAACGTTAATGGCTTCATGTTTTTTTTTTCTTCTAGTAGCCTAGGCATATGTCGGGTAAATTATCCAAGCAAGTCTTAATTTGCGATGGTCTTCTTTGATATTGGCACAGGTTATATGTTATAGGTCCACGAAGCTGGTTAACTCGATTAGTAAGATAATTTTAAAATATTTTGGAAAAACTCAGGATTTCATCAAATCAAATTTCACCCGACTCAAAAGAGAGATCTGAAATAGGCTTCATTGAACTAGCTAGCCAATAGCTTGCTCAAAGTCTTTATCTTTCCAGTTTCTGTCTATGAAAAAAAAAAAAGAATGCAAATGGTTTAACATTATCCCTTTCTGTCTACTTGAATTGGGGGTATTTGACAATGCAGGAGTGAGCTGAATAAATGCACTTAGTAGAACCCGGAACAGCCCTTTTTTACTTCAGTCGTTCCAGATTTGGGAAGGTTCCTGGTTTTACGCTACTCATGCAGTTAACCAGCTCACTCAGTAGCCTAATCCTGCTTTCTGAAATACCCCCTGGCTTTAGTTACAGTTAGCGAAATAATGGTGACATCAACGTGCAATGTTATATTCTGAACATTAATGTGTTTTTATTTTTTTAAATCGCCTGTCAAAATAATGTAGCCTATTAAAAATGCACGTATCCATTTTAATTTATGGCTATCACGGAAGACAGACAAATCCGGTGCTTCAAAAGGCTGAAGATTGATAGCCAATAGCAGCAATGAATTAAACCTCATTTGTATGCATCACGGCAAAAAACTGGTTTTGTGATCAAAACCTATCACCACAACGCAGAGCGTGTCTCATAAAGGGATTGCATGAGGTGACAAGTAAGAGGTGATGCATGCAAACTCCTTAGCCTTCTATTGGCCTAGAGCAGTGAGTTCAAAGGGTTTTGCTCATTTGCATGCATCACTGCAAACAACTAGTTTTCATAGCAAGACCTATCACCACAATGCAAAACATGTCTCATAAACGGATTGCATGCAATAAATTTGATATCAAAACCTATCACCGCAACAGGTTTTGATATCAAACCCAACACAATGCAAAACACGTCTCATAAACGGATTGCATGCAATACATTTGATATCAAAACCTATCACCGCAACAGGTTTTGGTATCAAACCCAACACAACGCAAAACATGTCTCATAAACGTATTGCATGCAATACATTTGATATCAAAACCTATCACCGCAACGCAACAGGTTTTGTTATCAAACCCAACACAACGCAAATCATGTCTCATAAACAGATTGCATGCAATACATTTGATATCAGAACCTATCACCACAACAGGTTTTGATATCAAACCCAACACAATGCAAAACATGTCTCACAAACGGATTACATGCAATACATTTGATATCAAAACCTATCACCGCAACGCAACAGGTTTTGTTATCAAACCCAACACAACGCAAAACATGTCTCATAAATGGATTGCGTGCAATACATTTGATATCAGAACCTATCACCGCAACAGGTTTTGATATCAAACCCAACACAACGCAAAACATGTCTCATAAACGGATTGCATGCAATACATTTGATATCAAAACCTATCACCGCAACAGGTTTTGATATCAAACCCAACACAATGCAAAACACGTCTCATAAACGGATTGCATGCAATACATTTGATATCAAAACCTATCACCGCAACAGGTTTTGATATCAAACCCAACACAACGCAAAACATGTCTCATAAACGGATTGCATGCAATACATTTGATATCAAAACCTATCACCGCAACGCAACAGGTTTTGCTATCAAACCCAACACAACGCAAAACATGTCTCTGATGGATTGCATGAGGTGACTAGTTTGTAAGCGGTGATGCATGCAAATTCCTTGGCTTTCTATTGGCAGAGAGCAGGGCTCTTCTCATTTGCATGTATCACTGCAAACAACAGGTTTTGATATCGAAACCTATCACCACAAAACCAGTTGTTTGCGGTGATGGATGCAAATGAGGTTTCATTCATTGCTGCTATTGGCTATCAATCGTCAGCCTTGTGAAGCAACGGATTCGTCTGACGTTTCGTCTTCCGTGATACCCATGAGTTAAAATGGATACGTGCATTTTTAATAGGCTACATTATTTTATGACAGGTGATTTTTTAAAACACATTAATGTTCAGAATATAACATTACACGTTGATGTCACCGTTATTTCGCTAACTGTAACTTAAGCCTGGGGGTATTTCCAGGGGGTTAACCGGGTTTTACTCATTTATTGAGCTCACTCCTGTGTTGTCAAATACCCCCCAATTCAGTTAGCCAGCAAGGGATAATGTCAAACCATTTGCATTCTTATTCTTGTTCGGAAAAACAACAACGTTTGCTTACTAATTTCACCTAGTCTATTGGCTGGATTTCGTTCGCACCATTTGCTTTTTCGTGCACTAAATAATACGGCTAGCTATTGTTCCCTTTAATCCAGCAACAGCGTTTAATTATAGCCAGAATAGCCTAGCCTACTTACATAGGCTACATCGCATGCTACACATGAATGAATTAACTAGGTTAATTAATAGGCCTATTGGGGCATTTTCATGCTTTCAACATTGGAGGGGAAACGTCCCCCATCCCCGCAAAGATGCCATGAAGCGACGAAAAAAATTTGGGTGTAAACTATTGTAATGTATAGCCTTCTTGTAAAAATAAAGAAATAAACAGCCTACATGCTAAATAAATGCTTCACTCAATGCTATCGCTGCAAAACAATGAGAAAAACATTGTTTGGGTACTCTACTTAAGTCCAAGTATTCTATAATTCACAAACGATTAGGTTTGTGTCCTAAACTAATAAAGTCTAGTTAAATTGTGGCCATATTAGGCGATCAGGATAAGCATATTTTGGTAGTAGGCTATATTGACTGATGCAGACTTCCCCTGATAAAATATATCTACTATAACTCGCTTAATTCTCGGCTGATTTTCGTAAAATTTTACTTGTTACAAATGTGAGAAATGTCTGCATACCACAGGTTACCTTTCCAAATTTCCCAGAACAGCTAGCCTACTTGTAAAAACCCATTTTTTGACTATTATAGCCTACAGGAGTTGTCAAAATGTAGGAGTCTTTTTTTATTTGTAAATTAATTTATACTTTCAGACAAATATGAATAGGCTACTATAATTGGGATATCAACGACTACCACTAGGGGGCAGCCGTGGATAGGGTAAGCGTAATAAAAAGGTGTAATAATGAACGCAAACCCAGAGTTTCCCTTATTCCAGGACATCGCTTTCTGCAGAAATATAGCCATTTGGACTTACATACCCAAGTCGTGGGGTTTCGTCAGAGGAGAGGGAGAGATTTGAGAATGCGTTTGAGATTTTGTAGAGCGATATTGTTCATAAAGGAAGGTTCACGTATGACGTCTCTTGTATGGGATTATTTCCAACAAGAGACCTCATAAAAAAGCACAACAGTATTCATGTAGCCGGGTGGTAAATAAAATATATTCCCCACAGGAAAAGCTACAATGGAACAATATTTTTTGTTCAGAAAAAGGTTTAAAACTAATCTACCTGACTAAAATTTATGTTCATTTATCCACGTGTTTATTTTGAAAGCTATGTACAAAGTAATGCAGGAGATGTAATGGAAGAAGCCAAACAATCCGTTACAACGTTTGCCCAGCAGATGGCGCTTTTTGAAAAAGGTTAGATTTGCGATTGAAAAATAATCAACCTCGTTGTGCGAGTGGACTGCAATTGTGTGGACTTGAAACTGTAAACCCACTGCCGTATTTTGTAGGGTATTTTTGTCGCCTAAAATGGTTGGCCTATGTTTTGCAGTGCATTTTCTAGCATAGCTTCTGCGGTAATGTATCTGTAAGCATACCTTGGGAAATTTAATTTTGTTTTATAAACTAAAGCTATACTTAATAGCCAATTTTGATAGTCTACAAATTATCTGCGCTAAAGCATCAGTGCAGCGTTACACAAATAAAAAAATGAATAGGCTAAGTGTGTCCTGTGTAGTACATAATTCCACAGGCTATATATATAATATGTGGTACATTGTTCAATAAATATTTTCAATACAATTTTGTGTTCAATAAATATTTTCTGATACACATTAACTAGTGAGAAGTGTGTTATTGTAGGCTACTAATTTAATTGATAAATTGCATACATTTTATTTAATTGTTCAAACTGAATGTTACTGAATGGTGTGAAGTGTAGCCTATAGCTAGCCTACTGTAAAAATCAACAGCCCTCTTTCGTCCTGTCAACTTGTTTATTCCCTTCATCTTAATGTATCATGATAATCTTTGGATATGAAACTCAACATTTTTCTAAATTTTCGGGAATTGTCAGAGTTGAGTCAACGTTCATTGAATTTGTAGGACTAAAAGTTATGTGGTAAATTAGCACCGCCCACCTTCCCAGAGTTCTGCGCGGCGCAGCGAGAGTAAGATTGAAATTGCGATATAAATGTTGAATTACAACTTCATTCTTTTCGACTGAACGTATCATGATCATTTTTGGATATAAAACTCAACATTTTTCAAAATTTCGAGATTTGTCCGAGTTGAGTCAATGTTCATTCAATTTGTAGGCCTAAATTATGTGGTAAAGTAGAGCCGCCCACCTTCCCAGAGTTCTGCGCGGCGCAGCAATAGTAGGCTAAGATTGAAATTCCGAAATAAATGTTGGAATTACACGTGGGGCTACTAACAGTTTAAGTGTTACAGTAGGCTAGTACATTTTGTTTATAAATATCCATCATGTAGATAGTTATTGAACTAAGTGTGAATTAGCACCATGGAGGATTTTGTGTTGTATTGACCGATAGTTCTTCCAATGCAGAAAAAGCACGATTTTTTTTTAAAGTAAAAGTATTTCAGCGAATGACGCAAGTGCGTTCCATTACTCGAAAAATGTGTCCTCTTTTCCTCCACTCCAGAAGTGAAGTGGTTTATGTAAATTTGTCTGAAGCACAAAGAAAATGTTATTTATTGTTTAAGTTTTTTGGAATATCCAATAAAATATATTTTTTTCTAGACTATGAGGCGAGGAACATCATAGTCTAGCAAAAAACAACAATAGACCTGGTCACTCTTCGGAGGAGAATCCAAAGCCTCCTTCGGGACGGCGTTATGGTGGACTAAGACTGGCAAAAGAGACATGGGGGGGACGAGGACCACTGGAAAAAACTGAACATATAGTCCACCAAAGACACACACAATCCACATTTTACCGCTTTCTGTGTGGCTTCAGGGACAATGCTACCTAGGCTACCGTACCGCACTTCCTGAGGAACCAGGAGTTTGTGGAGTATGACGTGTCGCTCGTAGGCATGGACATTGAATAAATGACAATGTATTGTATTTAAATCTGAATTCAATAGTGTTTACTGTACTGTTACACTTTATTATAATCATAATTTGTATAGCTTGATGTTGGGACAGTGGGCATTTTTTTATAAACAATAAAAGCACACCAATAAAATCAATAAAAGCACAAATATAGGACAGTGAATTATTATTATTTTTTGTTGTTTTTTAATAACCATGTTCTGCACTTTGTATTGTATAGGCTACGCGTAATTATTGTGGCTGTAGGCCTACGGGAGCTGTTATAATACCGACAAACATCCAAAAATGCAACGCAAACGTTATAAAATCGGTAAACATTAAAACAAGCTTAATGACCGGTAAAAATGACGGTGACATATTTTTTCCAACTCCATCCTTCACGTTGACAGATTATGATTTACTCGAGCAAATCACTGGTCCACAAAATGGTCAAGCAACAAATGAAAGTAGGCTAACCCCTGCCAAAATAAATATTTACATTATTTACAAATATTTGCAATTGTGATTCATTACTTCTGAAAAAGAGCATGCGGTGTGAGGAATGTCAGAAAGACAAAGAAAAACGAGATAAATCGTTAATAACTGGTATAATTGCTAGCTGCTAGAAGCTTGTGTGCAAGCTATGAGGTGGGAGCTGTGAGCTGCCAGCGAACTGTGAGGTGGGAGCTGCCAGTGAACAGTGTGAGCTGCCACAGCGACCTGCCACTGCGAGCTGTGAGCTGCCAGTGAACTGTGAGGTGCGGTGCATGCTGGGAACTCTGAGGTCTGCGAGCTCACACCTCGCACAGAAGGATTGTCCTCCGACTGGCAACGGATTCGTCTGACTGTCATCTTTCGTGTTACCCATGAGTTAAAATGGATATGTGCAATTTTAATACGCTACATTTATTTTAGGACAGGTGATTTTGTAACACGTTATAATGAATCCTGCGCCAGGTGTAAGACAGCAAAGACACTTGCGTTTGGGTTAGCGCCACTTAGCGCCGGGTGTAAGATAGGGCCCGAAGTCTGTCCACGGACCACTCGTGGATCACTAAGTCTGCTCTCTAGCGCCCCATAGTTATATACAGCATACTAAATGTCTGAACATTAACCGCTAAACCACAGCATTGGTTATTAAAATAATCCGTTATTTATTGCCACATGTACAGCACACTAGTGCTCTTGATAGCCTAACATTTGCAGACCGCAATTGACTTTAGAAGGGCGACTGTTCACTTCAGACGGTAAAACAGATCAATCCATATATTGGCCTATTTATTTATGTGACATGTAATGTGACATGTCAGCCTATTCCATATTTTTGCTTATAACCGCAATTGAATTTAGACGGACGACTGTTCACTTCAGACGGTAAATAGATAAATCCGTAGGTTAATAGCCTATTTATTTATTTCACATGTAGTGATACACATTTCCTTATTTTTCCTTTACTTTATTTGTTTATGCATTTATTGCTGTAGGCTATTCATTAGTCATTTGCTATAGCCTAGTAAGATGCTACATAGTAAAACGTCTGTACTAGTGATGGGCAGAGCGAAGCTTTCTGAAACATTGCCACAGTTGAAGCGATTCCGTTGGTTAAAGTCTCTGTGTCATGAAGCATTTGACACCTGCCTCTCTAGTGACATCTCCTGGTCTAAATTACTCTTCATAACGGCGATAAATTTAAATTAATGAAACATTCTTGACTCTTGTAAAATTCAGATTTTTAATATTAATGCTTTTGCCATGTATTCTCAAAACCCTCTCCAACTGAGACTATATTCATTAAAAGTGTTGTACAAATTAAAGATATTCTCGTGATGAGATGACGATAATTATCATTATAAAATTGAAATTAAAATAATTTCATGAACATAATGCCATCATATCGACCAATGCCATTCTATTTCCTCTTGCATGTCTGAAAAGGAGAGTACATTTCAACAATAAATTCCAATTATTTGAAAAACTATTTTCGCCTTTTAGGCTAATGGCATTTAAAGCGTATCAGCTTTCCCCCAGCTCATAGCATCGTGGAAAGGAAATGTAGTATATTAAATAGCACACAGATAGGCAGCAATATTTTTATTTATGTTATTGTTATTATTATTAGTCATTCTATGGGAGTTCTTTTCTTCATATGTTTTCAGGGCTTCCTGGCATAAGTGGATTGCTACCGTGATTTAACACAGTTAATAAATAACATTATGCTCATGTATGTGGGGAAATACATGAACTTCACGAACTTCAATAACTTGTTTACCTTACGTTTTTAAAATATGGAGGTACATTTTTGGTGCTCTATTAGGCCATAGGCTACCGCTTATAGTCCAGCTTGAATCACAGCAGGATTCCATGGTAATGCTGCAATATCGGGATGCGTTGACCGCAAGTGACGAAGCATTTTAATAGGACAGGTGCCGGTCGCAAATCATGCACCGTGCTTTTTGTGGGGTTTCTTGCTGGAAATAATCCCATACAAAAGACGTCATACGTGAACCTTCCTTTATGAACAATATCTCTCTACAAAATCTCAAACGCAATCTCAAATCTCTCCCTCTCCTCTGACGAAACCCCACGACTTGGGTATGGAAGATCAAATGGCTATATTTCTGCAGAAAGCGATGTCCTGGAATAAGGAGAACTCTGGGTTTGCGTTCATTATTACACCTTTTTATTACGCTTACCCTATCCACGGCTGCCCCCTAGTGGTTGTCGTTCATGTCCCAATTATAGTAGCCAATTCATATTTCTCTGAAAGTATGAATTCATTTACAATTAAAAAAGACTCCTACATTTTGACAACTCCTGTAGGCTATAATAGTTAAAATGGGTTTTTACAAATAGGCTAGCTGTACTGGGAAGTTTGGAAAGGTAACCTGTGTGATGCAGATATTCCTCACATTTGAGTCAAATATTACGAAAATTTGTCGAAAATTAAGCGAGTTATACTAGCCATATTTTATCAGGGAAAGTCTGCATCAGTAAATATAGCCTACTACCAAAATATGCTTATCTTGGTCGCCTAATATGACCACAATTTAACTAGGCTTTATTAGTTTAGGACACAAACCTAATCGTTTGTGAATTATAGAATACTTGGACTTAAGTAGACTACCCAAACAATGTTTTTCTCATTGTTTTGCAGCGATAGCATTGGGTGAAGCATTTATTTAGCATGTAGGCTGTTTATTTCTTTATTTTTACAAGAAGGCTATACATTACAATAGTTTACGCCCAAATTTTTTTCGTTGCTTCATGGCATCTAAGAGTAATCTTTGCGGGGATGGGGGACGTTTCCCCTCCAATGTTGAAAGCATGAAAATGCCCCAATAGGCCTATTAATTAACCTAGTTAATTCATTCATGTGTAGCATGCGATGTAGCCTATGTAAGTAGGCTAGGCTATTCTGGCTATAATTAAACACTGTTGCTGGATTAAAGGGAACAATAGCTAGCCATATTATTTAGTGCACGAAAAAGCAAATCCAGCCAATAGACTAGGTGAAATTTGTAAGCAAAAGTTGTTGTTTTTCCGAACAAGAATAAGAATGCAAATGGTTTGACATTATCCCTTGCTGGCTAACTGAATTGGGGGGTATTTGACAACACAGGAGTGAGCTCAATAAATGCACTGAGTAAAACCCGGTTAACCCCCTGGAAATACCCCCTGGCTTCAGTTACAGTTAGCGAAATAACGGTGACATCAATGTGTAATGTTATATTCTGAACATTAATGTGTTTTAAAAAATCACCTGTCATAAAATAATGTAGCCTATTAAAAATGCACGTATCCATTTTAACTCATGGGTATCACGGAAGACGAAACGTCAGACGAATCCGTTGCTTCACAAGGCTGACGATTGATAGCCAATAGCAGCAATGAATGAAACCTCATTTGCATCCATCACCGCAAACAACTGGTTTTGTGGTGATACGTTTCGATATCAAAACCTGTTGTTTGCGGTGATACATGCAAATGAGAACGGCCCTGCTCTCTGCCAATAGAAGGCCAAGGAATTTGCATGCATCACCGCTTACAAACTAGTCACCTCATGCAATCCATCAGAGACATGTTTTGCGTTGTGTTGGGTTTGATATCAAAACCTGTTGCGGTGATAGGTTTTGATATCAAATGTATTGCATGCAATCCGTTTGAGACATGTTTTGCGTTGCGTTGGGTTTGATATCAAAACCTATTGCGGTGATAGGTTTTGTTATCAAATGTATTGCATGCAATCCGTTTGAGACATGTTTTGCGTTGCGTTAGGTTTGATATCAAAACCTGTCGCGTTGCGGTGATAGGTTTTGATATCAAATGTATTGCATGCAATCCGTTTGAGACATGTTTTGCGTTGCGTTAGATTTGATATCAAAACCTGTCGCGTTGCGGTGATAGGTTTTGATATCAAATGTATTGCATGCAATCCGTTTGAGACATGTTTTGCGTTGCGTTGGGTTTGATATCAAAACCTATTGCGGTGATAGGTTTTGATATCAAATGTATTGCATGCAATCCGTTTATGAGACATGTTTTGCGTTGTGTTGGGTTTGATAACAAAACCTGTTGCGTTGCGGTGATAGGTTTTGTTATCAAATGTATTGCATGCAATCCGTTTGAGACATGTTTTGCGTTGCGTTGGGTTTGATATCAAAACCTATTGCGGTGATAGATTTTGATATCAAATGTATTGCATGCAATCCGTTTATGAGACATGTTTTGCGTTGTGTTGGGTTTGATAACAAAACCTGTTGCGTTGCGGTGATAGGTTTTGTTATCAAATGTATTGCATGCAATCCGTTTGAGACATGTTTTGCGTTGCGTTAGGTTTGATATCAAAACCTGTCGCGTTGCGGTGATAGGTTTTGATATCAAATGTATTGCATGCAATCCATTTGAGACATGTTTTGCGTTGCGTTGGGTTTGATATCAAAACCTATTGCGGTGATAGGTTTTGTTATCAAATGTATTGCATGCAATCCGTTTGAGACATGTTTTGCGTTGCGTTAGGTTTGATATCAAAACCTGTCGCGTTGCGGTGATAGGTTTTGATATCAAATGTATTGCATGCAATCCGTTTGAGACATGTTTTGCGTTGCGTTGGGTTTGATATCAAAACCTATTGCGGTGATAGGTTTTGATATCAAATGTATTGCATGCAATCCGTTTCTGAGACATGTTTTGCGTTGTGTTGGGTTTGATAACAAAACCTGTTGCGTTGCGGTGATAGGTTTTGTTATCAAATGTATTACATGCAATCCGTTTGAGACATGTTTTGCGTTGCGTTAGGTTTGATATCAAAACCTGTCGCGTTGCGGTGATAGGTTTTGATATCAAATGTATTGCATGCAATCCGTTTGAGACATGTTTTGCGTTGCGTTAGGTTTGATATCAAAACCTGTCGCGTTGCGGTGATAGGTTTTGATATCAAATGTATTGCATGCAATCCGTTTGAGACATGTTTTGCGTTGCGTTGGGTTTGATATCAAAACCTATTGCGGTGATAGGTTTTGATATCAAATGTATTGCATGCAATCCGTTTATGAGACATGTTTTGCGTTGTGTTGGGTTTGATAACAAAACCTGTTGCGTTGCGGTGATAGGTTTTGTTATCAAATGTATTGCATGCAATCCGTTTGAGACATGTTTTGCGTTGCGTTGGGTTTGATATCAAAACCTATTGCGGTGATAGGTTTTGATATCAAATGTATTGCATGCAATCCGTTTATGAGACATGTTTTGCGTTGTGTTGGGTTTGATAACAAAACCTGTTGCGTTGCGGTGATAGGTTTTGTTATCAAATGTATTGCATGCAATCCGTTTGAGACATGTTTTGCGTTGCGTTAGGTTTGATATCAAAACCTGTCGCGTTGCGGTGATAGGTTTTGATATCAAATGTATTGCATGCAATCCATTTGAGACATGTTTTGCGTTGCGTTGGGTTTGATATCAAAACCTATTGCGGTGATAGGTTTTGATATCAAATGTATTGCATGCAATCCGTTTATGAGACATGTTTTGCGTTGTGTTGGGTTTGATAACAAAACCTATTGCGGTGATAGGTTTTGATATCAAATGTATTGCATGCAATCCGTTTATGAGACATGTTTTGCGTTGTGTTGGGTTTGATAACAAAACCTGTTGCGTTGCGGTGATAGGTTTTGTTATCAAATGTATTGCATGCAATCCGTTTGAGACATGTTTTGCGTTGCGTTGGGTTTGATATCAAAACCTGTCGCATTGCGGTGATAGGTTTTGATATCAAATGTATTGCATGCAATCCGTTTATGAGACATGTTTTGCGTTGTGTTGGGTTTGATATCAAAACCTGTCGCATTGCGGTGATAGGTTTTGATATCAAATGTATTGCATTGTGGTGATAGGTTTCGATATCAAAACCAGTCGTTTGCAGTGATGGATGCAAATGAGAAAAAGCCCTGTTTTCTGCCAATAGAAGGCCAAGGAATTTGCATGCTTCACCGCTTACAAACTGTCACCTCATGAGACATGTTTTGCATTGTGGTGTTAGGTTTTGATATAAAAACCAGTATCTTGCGGTGATGTATACAAATGAAGTTTTATTCATTGCTGTTAGTGGCTATCGTCAGCCTTGTGAAGCAACTGGATCGACTGATGGGAAATCTGCCATGATATGGAGTTAGAATGGACACGTGCAGTTTTAATCCGGTACATTTATAATATGACAGGTGATTTTGTACCACGTTATTGTTCAGAATATAACTACACGTTGATGTTACCGTTATTTTGCTAACTGTAAATAAACCACATCAGTTCACTTGCTAGACCTAAGCTATTTTCATTATTTCTCTTGATTTAATTCTTACTAGCCAGCAACTGAGAAAATAAAGACATTGAGCAGCAAGCTATCTAGTTCAATCCATTTCCGATCTCACTAGTTTGGCTACCAGAAAAAGACCTGTAACGCAAATAACCTAACCATAATTGCGAAAATAATTGAAACAAATGCGGCAGTCGATTAGGCTGGCTCTAAGTTGTGGGGGCACAAAAGCAATATCCCCGAGCTCAGATCTCGCCTCAAGTATTGGTACGTAGGCCTACTACGTCCTACTGTATTTCAGACTATGCCAGGGATATTCCTAGCCATCACACTAGTCAAAACTGAGGAATCCATACACTTCACTTACTGGCTAAGCTACATATTCCAAACGTGTAGCTACACTCAGCCACGGTAATAAAGTAAGCAATCTCAAAGACTGTGACAAATTACGGAGTTGGAGAATTTCCACGACATGAACATTCCTTTCGGAAACAAAGCTAGTTTCCGAATTTCACCTATAGCCTACCCTATATTGCCTGGATTTCAAGTACATAGCCTATGGTACACACCATTTGCTTTTTCGTGTATCTAGACAATTAAATAGGCTGGCTAACTACCAAATACTGTCTTCCCTTTAACTCGGCAATAGTGTTTACTTAATAACCAGCCTCTTACATAGACTATAGCCTATGACTTATAGGCTACGTTCATTAGTATTGCGTGTGTAATGCATGTTTCAAGGTTCTTCATTTTATAACCATATTTTAGTTCTTTAAGAATTATTATGAAGTAGGTTTTGATATCAAATGTATTGCATGCAATCCATTTGAGACATGTTTTGCGTTGCGTTGGGTTTGATATCAAAACCTATTGCGGTGATAGGTTTTGATATCAAATGTATTGCATGCAATCCGTTTATGAGACATGTTTTGCGTTGTGTTGGGTTTGATAACAAAACCTGTTGCGTTGCGGTGATAGGTTTTGTTATCAAATGTATTGCATGCAATCCGTTTGAGACATGTTTTGCGTTGCGTTGGGTTTGATATCAAAACCTATTGCGGTGATAGGTTTTGATATCAAATGTATTGCATGCAATCCGTTTATGAGACATGTTTTGCGTTGTGTTGGGTTTGATAACAAAACCTGTTGCGTTGCGGTGATAGGTTTTGTTATCAAATGTATTGCATGCAATCCGTTTGAGACATGTTTTGCGTTGCGTTGGGTTTGATATCAAAACCTGTCGCATTGCGGTGATAGGTTTTGATATCAAATGTATTGCATGCAATCCGTTTATGAGACATGTTTTGCGTTGTGTTGGGTTTGATATCAAAACCTGTCGCATTGCGGTGATAGGTTTTGATATCAAATGTATTGCATGCAATCCGTTTATGAGACATGTTTTGCGTTGTGTTGGGTTTAATATCGAAACCTTTTGCGGTGATTGGTTTTGATATCAAATCCATTGCATTGTGGTGATAGGTTTCGATATCAAAACCAGTCGTTTGCAGTGATGGATGCAAATGAGAAAAAGCCCTGTTTTCTGCCAATAGAAGGCCAAGGAATTTGCATGCTTCACCGCTTACAAACTGTCACCTCATGAGACATGTTTTGCATTGTGGTGTTAGGTTTTGATATAAAAACCAGTATCTTGCGGTGATGTATACAAATGAAGTTTTATTCATTGCTGTTAGTGGCTATCGTCAGCCTTGTGAAGCAACTGGATCGACTGATGGGAAATCTGCCATGATATGGAGTTAGAATGGACACGTGCAGTTTTAATCCGCTACATTTATAATATGACAGGTGATTTTGTACCACGTTATTGTTCAGAATATAACTACACGTTGATGTTACCGTTATTTTGCTAACTGTAAATAAACCACATCAGTTCACTTGCTAGACCTAAGCTATTTTCATTATTTCTCTTGATTTAATTCTTACTAGCCAGCAACTGAGAAAATAAAGACATTGAGCAGCAAGCTATCTAGTTCAATCCATTTCCGATCTCACTAGTTTGGCTACCAGAAAAAGACCTGTAACGCAAATAACCTAACCATAATTGCGAAAATAATTGAAACAAATGCGGCAGTCGATTAGGCTGGCTCTAAGTTGTGGGGGCACAAAAGCAATATCCCCGAGCTCAGATCTCGCCTCAAGTATTGGTACGTAGGCCTACTACGTCCTACTGTATTTCAGACTATGCCAGGGATATTCCTAGCCATCACACTAGTCAAAACTGAGGAATCCATACACTTCACTTACTGGCTAAGCTACATATTCCAAACGTGTAGCTACACTCAGCCACGGTAATAAAGTAAGCAATCTCAAAGACTGTGACAAATTACGGAGTTGGAGAATTTCCACGACATGAACATTCCTTTCGGAAACAAAGCTAGTTTCCGAATTTCACCTATAGCCTACCCTATATTGCCTGGATTTCAAGTACATAGCCTATGGTACACACCATTTGCTTTTTCGTGTATCTAGACAATTAAATAGGCTGGCTAACTACCAAATACTGTCTTCCCTTTAACTCGGCAATAGTGTTTACTTAATAACCAGCCTCTTACATAGACTATAGCCTATGACTTATAGGCTACGTTCATTAGTATTGCGTGTGTAATGCATGTTTCAAGGTTCTTCATTTTATAACCATATTTTAGTTCTTTAAGAATTATTATGAAGTAGTCCTGCAGCATCTTACAATTCTAGACATTTGCTCTGGATAAGCAGACACAGGCAGCAGCAACTATGGATAGCCTACGATAAGCAAATAAAATGTAAATGTACATATCCATAAACATAGCCTATACAGCCTTCTTGTAAAAAATAAATAAAAACTATACATGCTATAACCTACCCATGCTGTCGCTGTTAAAAAATGAAGAAAACACTGTTTCGGTACTTAAGTCCAGTTCTATAAATCACAAATAATTATGGGGTTTGTGTCCTAAACTAATGAAGCCATTACATTGTACAAATGATCAGTATCGGGTTAAAATCATGAATGGAGAAATTTTATTTTTTAATTAAAATTAGTGACAGGCATTGACGTTTGCCTCAGCCTCCGTCTCTTATTTTAATAGAATTTCGTTCAGTTCAGTAAACTAGATCCTTCTTCTTCTGGTAATTGTAGACTTCTTCTTATGGTAATTGTAGACCGGTTCTGACACCTAGTGAACAGTTGCTGTACTGCAGGAAGTATTACTCTTCATTTTCATATCTCCGCCTACAGCCTCATTTGCTTGCATTATCAAGCGACCTCATTTACATCTATCACTGCAAGTGCATGCATCACCTCTTAAACCATGGATATCAACCAGCTAGAATGCTGATATCAGTAATGTCGAGCATCGATATCAAAAAGAAGGCGTATTGCATTGTGAAAGGGCAAAGATGCTTTGTTAAGGACAAATGTTGATATCAAAGTAGGAGGTGTTGCTTTCAAATGGATACATCCTGCAATCCAATGTAATGTGTTGCAATCAAATGGTTATGTGGTGCATTCCAATATCCCATTGCTGATATCAAAAAATGGTTGATTAAAAGCTGAAACGGCTTAATCTTTTGGTACGTCGTCATGTTTTGTGTCGTGATCAGGGGTTGAAATTTTTGATATCAAACTGAGTCGTTTGCACATGTGTGGCGCTAAAAGCCAACAACTTATTTTTGATATCAACCATGTGGTTTCTTGATATCCATGCAAACTACTCTTGATATCAAGGGTTTATGTCCCTGATATCAACTTTTCTATGACAGGTTGCATCCATCACTTGGTTGATAACAGCATTGTAGATGTTGATTGCATTACTGTTGCAGTATGTCACATCACATCATTTACAGATATCATCCCGTTAAGCTTTCATTGATGTTGCATTGCAGCAAGATATTTGTGAACAATGCTTATACGGTTGATATCTATAGATAATGTGATGCAATCAGCCACAACAGTACTGCAATCAACAGATGCAATGCTGTTTTCAACCACATATTGCATACAACCATCATAAAACGGTTGATATCAAGGGTAGAAAACCTTGATATCAAGGGTAGAAAACCTTGATATCAAGAGTAACATATGCTGATATCAAGCAAACGCATAGTTGATATCAAAATGTAAGTTGTTGGTTTTTAGTGCAACACTTGTGCAAACAATTGACCTTGATATCAAAAGTCCCCACCCCTGACCACAGCACAAAACAGATGGATTGCATGTGGTGGTGCGTTTGTAAGAGGTGAAGCATGCTAATGAGGTTGCTTGTGGTGATGCATGCAAATGAATTGGGCTCCTATTGGTTGAGAGCAGAGACTTCAAAGGGACATCCTCATTTGCATGCGTCTCCGCTTACAACATACGTTACATGCTATACCTTCCGTCTCCACTTACAACCTCACTTGTATGCTTCACCGCTTTCAAACGCAGATGTGTTGGTTTTTGATATCACGCTGTTTTGCGAACGACATGAGAAGCATCTGACAACGTGAAAAAATCGCGTTGAACAAACAACCTTCTTTTTGATATCGGGGAGGGAAAACATTGTTATCAAGAGGATAAGTGTTGCTTTGTGAAGAGAAAGTGTTGCTTTGAGACAAAGCGATGTCGATAACGACGTGTGAAGCTGTGTTTTCAACCTGCAATGTCATGCAATCAACCGGTAATGCGATGTGACTAAACGTTACCGTGATGCAATCGCCTTGATATCTATTAAATGATAAAACGGCTTGCCATACCGTACGGGCCATTGGGGTGAGCTAAAGTCACTGTCATGTACGTGGAACCAGCTTGAGACGCTGTGTGCTTTGTGACACGGCGCATTCTCCTGCTGGAAGTATACATTTGAAAAAGGGCAAACAGTAGCTATAAAGGAATGCGCACGGTCAGCAAGCTTGGGTATGCTGTGGCATTCAAATTAAGGGGCAAAATGTGTGCCAAAAAAAACATTCCCCACACCATTACACCACCATCAATAGCCTGCACCGTTGATATAAGGCAGGATGGATCTGTGGATTCCTGCTGTTTATGCCAGATTCGGACGCTACCATCTTGATGTCGCAGCAGGCATCGAGATTCGTCAGACCAGGCAACGTTTCTCCAATTTTCCATCGTCCAGTTTTGGCTATCATATGCCAACCGTAGTCTCATCTTCCTGCTTTCAGCTGACAGGAGTGGAACCTGGCGTGGTCTTCTGCTGCTGTAGCCCATGATCGCTTCAAGGTTCAACATTGTGTGTTCAGAGAAGCCGTCCTGTACACCACTGTTATGAACAGCTGTTATTAGCATTTGTGGCCTTTCTGTTAGCTTGAACAGGTCTGTCCATTCTCCTCTGATCTCTCATTAACAAGGTGTTGGTATCAACACCTGGCATTAACAATCATAATATATATGATCATGCAGATATGATCGTTGTTGGGTGTGTGCGTCTATATCATATCATACAGATTGCTTTTCTACCTTCAGGGACGCGCACACACGCCATGTTAATTTGCATTTGTAATCTCCACCCCTGCACATGTCATACTCCTCATAACACCACTAAATCAAGGCAACCTGGTCACGTCAAAGTAGCCTCCAGCCAGGCTGAGTGGCCTCTCCCTTATACCATCCTACAGCACCCTCATCACCCATTCCCCATACAGTATGTGTGCATTATCCCCAGGTCTTATCTCTCTCTCTCTCTCTCTCTCTCTCTCTCTCTCTCTCTCTCTCTCTCTCTCTCTCTCTCTCTCTCTCTCTCATTCCCTCACTCTATCTCTATTTATTTCTCTCTATCTTTATGTATGTCCTTATCTCTGTCTCTCTCCCCATCTCTCTTGCTCACACGCACTCTATCTCTCTCCGATTTACTTGCTTCATCTCGCTGTCAAATCTCCCTCTCTCCATTTAAACACACTATCCCATGTCCATTCAGGTTTTGAAAATCTCCATTTCAGTAATAATGAAGTATTCAAACTTTTTGCTTCAACCTCCCCCCCTCCGCCTCTTTGCAGTGTGATTTTTAGAAGTAGTTTGATCTGCAGAATATGCATGAAGGGCTCAAAATCACAGAATGTGATGTCATTCATGGCGTGCAGTACATTTGTCCAGTCTCTGCTGACCCCTGTTATTTCATCTTATAGCCGCACTGTCACTTAAGCGCAGAGGATGAAAGCTGATACCACAACAAACGGTCGAAGTTCCTCGACAACGCGTAACGCGTCGAGCAATTGAAGCCTTTCTTCCGTTTGTTCCTTGTCCTTTCTTCCCGTCTCTGCTTTCTCCCTTTCTTTCTTTGTCAGTTTCATCCGTGTCATTTCCCCCCCTTTTTTCCCCTCCGTTCATTGCCTCTGTAATCCCCCCTTTGTGGCCGTAATCACGTTTGTATTCCTCATATAATTGGATGAAATGCTCCTGTCTTGGGAGGAAGACGCATCAATTGTTGCCCTCAAACCTTGTTTACATCAGTCGGGAGTTTATAAAATGACTTCCTGTCAACAAAGAATGGGAGGTGGAATTGATAAATAAGCTCTAGGTCTGGAAACCTTCTGTACAATGGACACAAAAGTGTGGGCCCAGACTTGCTTTTTTTTGTATCTTGCCATCCTGCTATTGAATCTTGGTTGGTACTTGTATGGCGTTGAGACATCAGTTTGAACAGGGTATATTCAAATAGACTCTTGTTACGCTTCTTATGGGTGGTCAACTGGCCATCCAGTTATTACATGTGCAGGCAATGTGTAAATCTACTGTTCATTTATAAGGCAGCTGGCCGTGTGCTACAAAAAGAAAATAAATACAAATATATTATGTATTACATTTATCATTTAGCATGTACATCTAAACTGGTTTTTTATTTTTTCTAGAGGAAGTTAATAACTATTTCCTAATTGAACCTGAGCATATTATAGGCTATTCTAAGTGCTCACCATGTCTGAGGTCATTACTTAAGGGCAATTAATGGATGATTGGTTTGTAGCCTATAACCAAACTCCATTTCTATCTCTGCTTTAAGTACTATGGGCCTGACCAGGTTCATAGTGACACATTCATTTGAGTCCATCCAACTTCCAGCAATGTGACTTGCTAAAAAAAATATATAAAACAAAATAATTAAAACAAAACAAATGATCTGTTACTTCCTCTAACAACTCAAGGTCTAGCAGGAGGTAGAAGGTACGTCTCTAACTGGAGATGGTGACTGAGGACTCAACCATTGACCTGCAACACAATCTCGGCTAAAACACTGTGGACCCAAGCAAGGTAAGCCACATATCTCATTTACCTTAACGTCCCCTTCAAAATCAGTCATGTATTGGTGGGACAACATGCAGATGAGATGTTCTTTACAACTCGGGAGAACAAGAAATCGTAGAGTAAACGTATTAAAGAATGTTGCAATGCTATTTTGCACACTGCCTGAACTTGACTGCGCGCACGTTGCTCATTGCCCCACCAAACACACAGCGAGGGAACAATCTCAGTACACTGAAATCAAGTGGCTGTTCTTCAGGAGGAATGATGCGCCAAATGCATCTGCTTCCCGGCGCAGGAAGCATGTAAATCGCAGGCAATGTGAACGCGCACGCAGTATCTACTCATGACAGCCTCTGCTTTAGAATCGAGGTGATGAAGCCTAAGCCGACAGTGTAAACAGCGACCATGTGATTTTATACAGCGTTTCCATTGCTTTGAAAGCTGCTCTAGGCCTGCTCTCAGTTCTCTGTGCAGCAGTGCAGGATTTAAAAACAGACATGACACACACACTCGCGGACACACACACACACATGGACAAACACAACCCCCTCCCAGCACACACACACACACACACACACACACTCCACCACACACACACACACACACACACACACACACACACACACACACACACACACACACACACACACACACACACACACACACACACACACACACAATGAACACATGTTGACCCCCTCCATCATAAAAGCTCTCACGAATGCCATGGTGGATGACTTGCTTATGGTTGGGTCTATGTTTTAGAGCTCTTTTGTGTAGTGCAGTAGATGATGTGCACAATAATCAAAGTGATCTAAGGGTACAAGACTTTGGTGTCGGTTGAGTGAAAAAGCCACAGAAAGAAAACCACGTGTGGCCTTAAAGGGATAGTTCGGAATTTTGGACATAATGTCTCAATTACGACTTACCCATGATGTAGTTGATTGATGGAAACAATTTTCAGATAATTCCATGCTGTCCCTTCTTTTGGAAATACACACGTTGCTAATGCTAGCGCAACTCTGTGGCAACCGGTAGCATCCACTACTAAACACACTTAAACACTCCACAGTGCCCCCAAAGCAAATAAAATACGACGACAGTCTATTGGGGTTATTTTGAATGTTTATACCATCATTTTTGAAGTCAAACAAATATTATCTGTGGAAGTACGGCGGCGGAGCGAATGTGGCCATTGCAACTTGTTACTCTTCTTTGTTGTTGTAGCCGACCAGTGCCGGCACTACATTCATAGGTAACATAAAGTATTGCTCCCCCGATAGACTGTCGTCGTATTGTATTTGCTTTGGGTGCACTGTGGAGTGTTTAAGTGCGTTTGTTAGTGGATGCTACCAGTTGCCATAGAGTTGGGCTAGCATTAGCAATGTGTGTATGTCCAAAAGAAGGGACAGCATGGAATTAGCTGAAAATGGTTTCCATCAATCAACTACATCATGGGTAAGTCGTAATTGAGACATTAAGTCCAAAATTCCAAACTATCCCTTTAAGTAACATTTTTGCTTTTTGACGCACACACCTCAAAGAGAAACGTTGTTTCTTTGCATATTTCTGTGTCACTTTGTTAACATGAGCCAAACAATACTTTCCAAAGAGAAGGTCAGGCCAATGCTGTTGTCAGGCATAGCACGTCAACTGTCTCAAGCTAATTTGATAAATCGTCCTTTTTTTCCTTTCAAATTCCTTTCATTTTCTCGTTCGCATGTGCGGTTTGATATTCAAATGATAGAATTACACAGCTAGATTACCCCAAGCCATTAATATGAGTAATTAATATACTGATAAGGCTCACAAGTGAAGCATAAAGATGCTCTGAATTCAGGCAGATAGGTGTTTATTCATGGAATTAAAGATTGACTACTAATTAGTGCGTTGGAAAAACTGCATTAAAATGATCAGGCATATAAATGTATAGTTTGTTAAAATAATGTTCTCCTTTGAAAATTATCTTTAGCCAGGGCATTTTTAATAATGTTGCATCTTTTGATATAGATTTATTTTAATGAATAGCGTAAAAAGATCCACTAGAAATCTTTTAAATAATGTATCTATTGCACTGTGTACATGAACTAGACGGCATAAAAATCCACCTTTACAACCGACTGGCCTTGTAATAATGATTGAACTTTATGCCTTTTAAGAACGTTATCGGTACATTTAATTTAATAGATTTTTTTGCATTGATTGAGGAGAAGCCCCCAGATGTTTGAAGCTACGCAAGAAAACCTTTCAATTTGGCCTCATAGTGACGGGACCAGGGGTGACGTCCTGTGTGTGTTGTTGAGCTAGCAGATGTCCATGGACTCTGTCCAAAAGCAATACCCTTGGAAGCTTCTGTTAATAGTCCTGTGTCTAGGTGCATCTGAACAAAGCCAGTCGGTCACAATCAAACATTTAAACAGGGTTTTCTAAATACCTAAATTGATCATTTTTAGTCCTCGGTTTATGGTACTGCTGGAGTTTCTAGTGGTATTTCTCTCTTACACACACACACATACACACATGCTCACATGCACATACATGCTCTCTCTCTCTCTCTCTCTCTGTCTCTCTGTCTCACACACACATGCACACACATGCACATACATGCTCTCTCTCAGACAGACACACATGCTCTATCACACATGGACACACATAAATACATGTTCACATGCACACACATGCTCTCTCTCTCTCTCTCTCTCTCACTGACTCACTCACACACACACACACACACACACACACACACACACATAATGCAGTCTCGGCAGCAAGTACAGTGAGGTACGAAGGTCCGGGGCGCATGAAGGGTGTGCTGGTAACAGATGCTAGTGAAGGGTAGGGCACAGATAAACCCAACCCCAAATGTATCCTGAGAGATCTGGGCCGCACAGTGCAACAGCTTGAGAAGACTGATATCAGAGAGAGAGAGAGAGAGGGGGGAGGGACACTATTGTTGTTTATATAGGCTTTTCCTCAAATTCACCTAAATAAGTATACACCACTTCCACATAATGTGTGCGTGAGCGAGAGAGAGAGAGAGAGAGAGAGAGAGAGAGAGCATAAGATAGTGTGAGTTTACAATGTGCTTTATGTGGACATAAACTTGTACCTTCTCCCCGAGTTGATTACCAGATCATTTGATAAGTCAAGTCCAGTTTTCCAGTAGTTATCGCTCAAATTTAGATGTGATCTTATTTCAATGCCACCTGGCTACAGTATGACACAAAATCTATTATAAGCACTCTACATGTTGGAATAATAAATAATAGATATGCCATGCACACACGCACCCACATGAACATGCATGCGTCATTGCACATGCATGCTTACACGTGAGTGCATTATGCGTGTGTTTTTTGTGTTTATATGTGTGCGGCTGTATATGTATGGACGTGTGTGTGCCTGTGTGTGTGCCTGCATGTGTGTATACCTGTGTGGATGTGCGTGTGTGTGTGCCTGCATGTGTGTATATCTGTGTGGCTGTATGTGTTTGTGCGTGCGTGTGTGTGTGTGTGTGTGTGTGTGTGTGTGTGTGTGTGTGTGTGTGTGTGTGTGTGTGTGTGTGTGTGTGTGTGTGTGTGTGGACGTGTGTGTGTTTGCCTGCCTTTCTGTCTGTGTGTGGGCCTGTGTCCTTTCTGACTGTGGGCAGGGCAGGCAGCCATGATGTATGGCTGTATAGCAACAGAATGCTAAGACCAGTGAAACACAGCAAACACATTTAGAAACATTAGCAGCCAGCCATCCAAACTCAGGCCCTGGGGGCGTGTCCCTTTGCTCCTCTGCAGGAGAACAACCTATTGGTCCAAGGCCACAGTGCCACCCCCACAGTGGGATGGGGGGGATTTTAAGCATGGCTTGTAGATGATTTAAAACACATTTTATTTAAAATGTAATTATTATATTAAAGTAAAATTACGCCCTTACGAAGGCTACATTGCCAAAAATGCATTGGCAGATGTGAATTTTTCATTTTATTCTATTGAATATGCCAACTTAATAAACAGTTTTATATAATATTATTTTTCCTCCCTTCCTCAGGCAAGTGAGCCTTGAACTTTGGGGAAGTAAGCCCAATTTTTCTTATTAATTTTTAAAGCACCAGCTGCAGTTTCTCCTCTTTTCTCACTTACTTTCCATTTCTAATAATTACATTATTGTTGAGATCAGGGTTGTGCATCCCCGGGCCCTGTAGTGCCCTAACAGTTGATTACGTGAGGTAATGCACCTGTCCTTGTTTATCGGGTGTAAAATGGCTGCTGCTTTTTAAGGTGAAAGCAAAAATCGACAGACCCTGCCTGGACCCAGGTTGCAAATGCTTGGTCAAGATAAACAACAAAAAAAGCACAGAAAAAAAACTTCAAGTCTACTGTGCGCCTTTATTTATGGAGAGATGTAATTGAGAGAGGGCCGTGAGAGAAGGCTGCACCTCCCGACAGTGTACTTTGGGTCCTGGTACACTCCATTTACACCCCCCAGGAAGTCTAATGGGCTCAGTTGGTCGGCGGGAACCTAAAAAAAACCGCAATGGTCCTCATAAGTGGTTATCACAGCATTACCTTCAGGGGAAATGAATGGGCCTCACAGCGGGGGCACGTTTCCTTCCTTTTTCTTTCATTAGAAATTCAGCTTTGTGGAGGCTGTAATAAGCATCCTTTTTTCTTATAAAATACCACAATCATTTCTCTAATTTCGTGTCGAGAGCGTTACAGTTTTTTTTACAATTGCTTTGACTCATTTTGCACAGCAGAATTTAATTGTACAAAACTCAAAATGCAAAGTGCCAAACTGACTTTCAAAATGCATACACTAAGACACTACATCCTATGCTGACATACAAAGTGTAAAACTGTTAACGCAAAGTGCTAAACTGACTTGCAGAATTCATACTCTAAGACACTACATCCTATGCTGACATACAAAGTGTAAAACTGTTAACGCAAAGTGCTAAACTGACTTGCAGAATTCATACTCTAAGACACTACATCCTATGCTGACATACAAAGTGCAAAACTGTTAATACAAAGTGCCAAACTCTAAATCTTATGCTCCATTCTCAGAATACAGCCACCTAATATTACAACAATGGTCAAATGCTTATTACTACAAATGCAGATGACTAAATCAATTCAACATGTGTTTGTAGTCATGTCTCAGTACGTCCAACTACCTTGCCCAGGTGAGTAGCATTGCAACACAATTGATAATCTCTTCACCACTACATAAAAGGCTGCTTAGAAACCTGAATGCCAGTTTCTGACAACATGGAGCAGGTCAGTGAGGTTGAGGTTGGTAATAAAGGACAGGGTCGTGAACGGGGTCGTGATCGTGGTCATGGTCATGGTCGTGGACCATGTACAGTAAATATACAGTATATAGGTAATACGTACTGTACATGCCTAGTTTGCTTAGACCCGGCCCTGAGACCATTGGGCAGGCCAACACACATCCATCCCTGATTGGTCAGCCTGACCCTCTGCTGGGGGCATACAACTCTGTGCGCCTCATACATTTTTTGGATGGGCTGTACAACCGTCTCGTACAGCCAAATGCTCAGATGGTGTTCATCATTGTCTGGGGCAATGTAAACTTCCATCGTGCATTGGCTGTGCAAGGCTGGTTTACAGCCCATCTAGAGTTCCAATTCCTTCCACCTTACTCCCCCTTTCTGAACCCCATCAAGGAGTTTTTCTTGGCCTGGAGGTGGAAGGTATACGATAGGTGTCCATTTGAGCAGGAAACGCTCCTTCAGGCCATGGATGAGGCATGCGATAGCATTACAGCCCAGCAGGTCAGGGGTGGATAAGGCACTCTAAAAGATTTTACCAGCGCTGTCTTGCCAACGAAGACATCAGATGCGACGTCGACAAACTTCTGTGGCCAAATGCAGCGGAGAGGCAAAATGCTACTTACAGTTTTTCTCAGTTGCTAAAACACTAAACCCCATTCTCTGAACCAAATTCTCAGTGGCCTAAACTCATTTGTCGAATCAAACACTCTTTCGGCCAAACCTTAAACACTGTTCAGGTACTTAGACACAATTTGCAAAACTCATCCGCTCTTTTTTGCCAAACCTTAAACACATTCTCAGTCACTAAACACATTTCACACTGTGATACACTTGTGTTGCAAAATTGTAAACACTGGCAGCAGAATGTGAACACAACTCCAACACAGCTGTCATCTGTTACACACAACAACTCAAAATTGAACACACATGTTTCTAATGATGTGATCAGACCAATTGGGCAGGATAAAAGTCAGTTCAGAGTGCACATGTGCATCCATCTACAATGGAAACATACAGAGAGGCAGAGGAGGAAGAGTTTGTGTGAGAGGTGGTGGACGAGGAGGAAGGGGACGAGGAAGAGGCCGAGGAAGACCAAGAACAGTCATTACTGATGAAATCCGGGCAACTATTGTACACCATGTTGTTGTTCATGGGATGACAATGAGGGAAGCAGGACAAAGAGTCGAACCCAATTTGAGAAGATTCTCTGTGGCCAGCATCATCAGGACATTCAGAGAAGAGAACAAGTAATTGTTTCTTGCTGTACAACATTTGACATACAGTATACTATACTGTAAGTACTGTAATGTTCATTACAATACTATTTGTACTGGCTGTATACGTTTGTAAGTGCATATTCCCATTTGTAGAATTGAAAGACGACCAAATGGGGGTGGAAGGACTGCTCTTTTCTCCCAACAACAAGAAGCACTCATTGTTGACATGGTCCTTCAAAGTAATGCCATCCGACTCCGTGAAATCCAGCAGAGAGTGATTGAAGACAATGTCAACTTTGATGGAATCAACAGTGTGTCTCTGTTAACTATTGACCGTGTCCTCACACGCAACAGACTTAGCATGAAACAAGTGTACAGAGTACCTTTTGATCGCAACTCTGCAAGAGCCAAAGATCTAAGATATCAGCATGTGCAAGTAAGTGTAACCTACACACACTTTCAGCACTGATGCTTCCAGTACAATTATATGCTCATAGGCCTACTGTTACTGTAGGCTAGTAGTTGCAGTTGCTACGTTTACAGTACTGTAAACTATATTGTAATGTACGTAAATCTGGAGTGCATATACTGTAAATGCACTATTGCAGAAGTCTGTCTTTCTGTATCACTTACTGTACTAAACTACTTTTTATCTATTTTCATAGAGAGTGTTTGAACTGGATTCCATTGAATGGCCCCATGAATACATTTTCATAGATGAAGCAGGATTCAATCTGGCGAAAAGGAGGCAGAGAGGCAGGAACATAATTGGTCAACGTGCCATTGTGGAAGTCCCTGGCCAGCGTGGTGGCAATGTCACCCTTTGTGCAGCCATAAGTAACTGGGGGGTTCTCCACCGTCATGCAAACCTGGGGCCATATAACACTGAACATCTCCTTACATTTCTGGGTGGTCTACAGGATATTATGGCTGCGCGTGAGCAGCTGCATCAGCAAGCAGTTCATCCTGTATATGTCATAGTTTGGGACAATGTGAGCTTTCACCGTGCTGTCCTGATACGTGAGTGGTTCACCAACAACCAGCGCTTCATAATGGTTTTCCTTCCACCTTACAGCCCTTTCCTGAATCCAATGGAGGAGTTTTTCTCTGCGTGGCAGTGGAAGGTCTATGACCGACAGCCCTACACCAGGGCAACTTTATTGGAGGCAATGGAACAGGCCTGTGATGATATAACTGTGGAGTCTTGTCAAGGCTGGGTTCGGCACACCAGAGGGTTTTTCCCCCGTTTCCTGGCAAGGGAAAATATTGCCTGTGACGTGGATGAAGTCCTCTGGCCGGACCCCGCACAAAGACATGATGTTGGAGAATGAATCTTAGTGACTTCGATTGTGCAGTAATGTGCTTTTCATTTAGTTTTTTTATTTTTTGTTATGAAAGTGCTGAATGTAGATATCACTTTGACTACGATAAGTTTTTGCTAAATGCATTTACAATAAACATTTTCTGTTAACTACATGCCCTGGATGCTGTGTCCTAAATTATTTTATGTAGTGTCTAACGAATGCTCTGTGGTGAATATATTTTTACTTGCTGTGTGTATGATCTGAACACATTGTTTGGTTTTGAACACAGGATAAGTGGTTTTGAGGTGATAGTTTGATTTTGATAGAAAAGTCTGGGGTTTTGTGAATGTAGTTTGAATTTTTGGATTTACATTTAAGGTTTTGAGAAAATGGGTGGAGGTTTCAAGAAATGTGTTTTAGCAACTGAGAAAAACTGTAAGCACCGAGAAGCAGTTTTTTTTTTTACTTTACAGTAAAGTTTGTTGTTACTGTAACTGTTTTTGCTTTTACTGTTGTTTTTGTTTTTACTGTACAATACAGTTGAGTTTACAGTACTGCATTACTGATTTTTCTTTAATGATTAAACTTCATATAATCTAATCTAATATTTTGTTTGAAGTTTTGTGCTTGTGTTTTTATGAAAGACAGTCTATCACAGGGGATGCTTGCTGTACATAATTTCAAGTACTTATGAGGAAATTGCCATTGCGGTTGGTAACAAGTCTTTTTTGGTAACAAGTATTTTGTGTTTGACCGCATTATTTGATATTGGCCGTTGTATTTGAAAATGCACCAATAATTAAACTTCAGCAATGAACATATCCACTGTTCTGACACCATGATAAACTTTAGCATGACATACAATCTAATTTGGTTCAGTTGTTTCTATTGTGCATGCTATATATGATTTTGAGCCCAAGATTAGGAGTATAGCATTTTGCGTTATGACCAAAGGACACTTTCAAACTCTTTTTTTATCAGAAGGATTTTGTGTTTGGCAGCATAATTTCATGATGAATGTTGGATATTGAAAATGCAGCAATGATTTAACTTCATTGTTTGAAATATCTAATGTTCTGGTGCTGTGATAAACATTTGCATATAATATTCTCTGATTTGACACTGGTATTTTTATTTTGCATGCTATATTACATTTTGAACCCAAAATGAGCAGTATACCATTCTGTGTTAAGAGTTTTGCACATTGAAACTCTGTTGTGCAAAATGAGTCAAAGCAATCGTAAAAAACTGTAGTACACGTTCCTTCCTACTGTCAGTCTCTCCAGTTTTCATACTGCAGATCAGAAATGCCTCGTATACACAGAACATGCACAACTTGTTTCTCATGATTTACGTGCATTTTCCTCTAATGATTTACCTGTATTCCCCGTAGTGATTTACCTGCATTTCCTGTAATGTGTGTGTGTGTGTGTATGAGACTGACTGCATGTGTGTGTGTTTGAGACGGACTGCGTGTGTGTGTGTGTGTGTGGTGTGTGTGTGAGACTGACTGTGTGTGCGTGTGTGACTGACTGTGTGTGCGTGTGTGTGTGTGAGTGAGACTGACTGCGTGTGCGTGTGTGTGTGTGTGTGAGTGAGACTGACTGCGTGTGTGTATGTGTTTGTGTGTGTGTGTGTGTGTGTGTGTGAGTTAGACTGACTACATGTGTGTCCGTGTGTGTCCGTGTGTGTGTGTGAGACTGACTGTGTGTGTGTGTGTGTGTGTGTGTTTGAGACTGACTGTGTGCGTGTATCCGTGTGTGTGTGTGTGTGTGTGTGAGACTGACTGCGTGTGCGTGTGGGAGACTGACTGTGTGTCCGTGTGTGTGTGTGTGTGTGAGTGAGACTGACTGCATGTGTGTCCGTGTGCGTGTGTGTGTGTATGTGTGAGACTGACTGCGTGTGCGTGTGTGTGTGTGTGTGTGTGTGTGTGAGAGACTGACTGTGTGTGTGTGTGTGTGTGTGTGTGACTGACTGTGTGTGTGCGTGTCCGTGTGTGTGTGTGTGTGTGTGTGTGTCTGTGAGAGACTGACTGTGTGTGTGCGTGTCTGTGTGTGTGTGTGTGTGTGTGTGTGTGTGTGTGTGTGTGTGTGAGACTGACTACGTGTGTGTGTGTGTGAGACTGAGATCCAGGCAGCTGGTCTTGACGGGAGTGAACTCCCATAGTAAAGACACACAGCAGGAGACGTCTGGCCCTTCTCTTCACGGGTGGAAAAAAACATACGTTTGTCTAAGCTTTGACCATAAATAAATCCCCTCATCCGAAATGCAGCTACTCCTGACACAAGCTGTGCCCTTCCTACATTCATCTTATATAACACACACCGCCCGCACCCCCTCCTCTTCGACTCACGGCATCTCTCAGCTTTCAGGGGCCTCCTTGTGCTCCCCAGCCTTCACCCGTCATCTCCTATGCAGCTAAATTTATTGTGTTCAATCAACTCTCTCAGTGTTAAATCAACTCTGCTGGTGTCCAAGCCTGATGAGGACAACAAAAAAATCTACTCTATCAGTGTCCATTTTACACCGAACATTTTTCTGTGTACAAGGTTCACTCAACTTGCGAGATATTTGTACAGCATGTTTTAATTACTCACTTACCCTGGCAGACTGATGAGGAATAAGAACATAGTGTATCGGAGGACTATTTACCATTGCAATTATCAAGTTTTTTTTTTTTTGGCTATGGTTGGTGAGATGTTGTTTAGCCGTGTGGCGTTAAATGTCCAAGTCCCTCGTGTCCCGCGACCCTTTCGGAGAGTCACCACGGACAGAATAAAACCTGCAGGAGCAGCTCTAATTGCCTTCGTCAGAAAAGCAATTATCTCAGGTAATTAAGATCCCGTGCAGAAGGAACAATCGGGAGGCATGTTGGGCCTCGGGGGAGCAGGTTTTCGGATGCTGGTTGGGGATCGGGGGACAGGGGTGGGCTATGACCGCTGAAGGGCCAGGGTGACAGGACGTGCGAGCGGACGGGAGACGGCGCGTTCTGAAAACGTCGCGGCTCCGCAACTCGGCGCGTGACCGAGACCATTTCAGAACGATTACGGGCAGCCTTTAATCACGATCATTTCCGCTCGTATAGCTGAACTCTAGCAGCAGCGGACGGCAGCAGGGCCGCTAAACCGGAGAATCAGACATATTTATACCATTTTCCTGCATGTATCCCTTCAATATAATTTAATTCGAGTGCATTTTTTCATTAAATGGATGAGATCATAAAATAAGACACTGCCGTAAATCACAGTAGCAAGGAAGTAAACTATGCTTCTCCCGGGAGCAATAAAGATAAGCCAATAATAATAATAATAATAATAATAATAATAATAATAATCACCACCACATAGTTAAAAGAATAAAAAAACACACAAAAAAAAGTCAGGCCAACTTATAACTTCCTTCACGGATTTAAAATGTAAACTTAACTGTTGGGTAGTTCACCTGACTCAAAGCCCTGAGTAAAATGAAATTCAGAACTTTTGATTTTACTGAAGCTTTTGAGTTAGGTCAACTTCTGTAACACATTTTTAAAAATCTGTGAGGGAGGCTGCCTTCAAATTTTATGTTGGATGGAGTAAAGTCTTTTTGAGCAGCTGGGAACTGTAGCAAGTGTTATGGCAAGTCAAATCGGACACGACAAATTTTCCACAGACTATAGTTGAAAGCTTTTATAGAACTGCCAGAAAGTACAAGGAAAGACTGATTTGTAGGAAGAGGCAAGGGGCCTCCTTCCCTACCCAACAGACACACACACACACACACACACACACACACACTGACAGTAGCAGCTATTTAGATAAAAGCACTGTGATGTCACAATGCACATGATGGGAATTATACAAATTAAACAGAGCAATGTGGTAGTACCCATAAGCCGGCTACAGCTAGCTACCAGGGTGTGAAATTAGCACCAGCCAAAAGCCAAATGCTGGCTGATAAGCTCTAGCAGCCACTTTGGCCGACCAACCAGGTTATGTTACACTGTAAAAGGTAATGTGGCTGGTAAAAAATTAAAAATGGCTGGTGATTTTTAGAATGCTGCTAGCTATGCAGCCACAGATACAGAACTTTAAATTACATATCGTGCTTCTTAACGCATAAAAGGTAGTTCAACCAGCTATCTAATGTTTCTGTGTTAAGAACATTATCTGGCATCTTTTAAATATTCACTGCAGAAGCATTTCGATTGAAAAGGCAAACACAACAAGTCAAGGGAGGTCAGTGACTGCCCTGGCACTGCAGTGTACTCAGTAGAATTGGTAAACACAATATTAAACATTGGTACAATGAAACACAATCATAAAAGTGCAGCCAAACATAATCACAAGATTGAAGTCAAAGTTATTTCAGCCGCTGGGACTTTTTTCAAGAAGAATTTTTTACAATTATTATTATTATTATTATTACCAGCAGCAGCAGTGGCAGTAACCATAGAAGTACAACAGAACTGTTGCTGTATTTGTTGTTGTGGTGCATTTCATCTCCTTTAAGGGATCACAAAGCCTTTTGTAGTGAAGATGATGCCTCATCTCAACAGTTACTCGCTGTGTAGCACCCGCCTGGGTAATGCATTGCAACCCATTTCCATCACAGCATTCACCCCACATTAACCATGGAGGAGAAGGAGAGATTTATACTCCCAATATTATGATTAGACGACTGTATAGGGAATCTTTCCAAAGGCACGGTGGAAGTCCTTGTTGATTGCAGTAAGTGTCGGGGGACGTTTTTTAACGATCGCGTCAGGACTTGCTGTAATTGTAACATCCCGTCTGACACAGCAAAATGTTCAGCATAGAATCAAACTCTATTGAGTAGATTTGACTAAGAGAGTACACCACGCCACTATTGGACTCTGCTTGAGTTCATTTAACTCTGAGAATGTCGCAGTGTTGCAGTGTCTATTGACGTACCGTGCCCTTGCCTTCCCACTGGGGCATTTAGGGTTCTCTGCTTGCCCAGAGGTGAGGTGACCCCCTTACACCTTCCCAGGTACAAACCGAGTCAACGGCTGCACAGCTGGAGCCAGGGGGAAGAAGAGAACGGCTGGCCGGAGCCAGAGATAAAGAAGAAGAAGAAGAAGAAGAAAGAAAAAAAAAAAAAACTGTTTAAAACTGAGTGACGAACAGCATAAATGACACTGTGAAAGACGCATGTTCTAACCTTGGCAAAGTCAAACTGTACAAAAGGGAGCCTGTCTGTGAAGCTCCGGGTGGTCTGTAGCCTGTCATGTAGCATCAGTAATTGCACTTGCCCAGTGTATCTCCTGGGGGAAGGCAATGTCCTTCTTAGCTATTGTTTCCTACCCGTTTCATTGAGTCCTCTGAGCACAAGCCCCGTTCCCTTGCCCACTGTATATTAAAGCCTGAAACAAAATGGCGAGTCACTTCTGGCCATGAAAATAATTCAGTTGGTTGGTTTCATCTTAAATGTTGTATTTTAGCAGTGTGGATCACCTTGGGGTAGTCCACATGCTCTGTACAACAGAGTCTTTGGGTCCACGTACCTGCCTCTCTCCCTTTCCCTCCCCTTTCTCTCTCTTTCTGTTTCTCTCTCTCTCTCTCCTTTGTTGGTTGATCCTCATTTTGCACCTTGCGGGGGAGGGGCAGCTGTCACAGCTGCAAATTGTTGAACGTAACAGTATTAATTAAAGGGAATGCATTGGAAACAAACGGAACAATGGTTATCCTTCGACTGTAGTGGATTAAGTGTGGATTTAATTTTCAAGCCTCTGAAGAATACTTTGTGTTCTCAGTAGCAATTCAACCAGTGCGTGAGTGTGTCTCATTGTGCGACAACCGCTTGGCAGAATTCTCTGGTCTGAAGTGGAAGAGCTTTCTTGCTTTACATTTTACGGCCGCTAATTCAATCCAAAACCAATTTGAAATGTCGTACTTGATTTCATTAAACCATTAACGGTGCTGCAATCTTGGAAAAGCAGACCTCTTTTCTTTTGGGGGCCAATTGCTAAAAGAAAAAAAACAACAAATTAACACTGATTAACACTAATATATATATATATATATATATATATATATATATATATATATATATATATACTGTATATATATATATATATATATATATATATATATATATATATATATATATATATATAATACACATACACATACATACACTATATAGTTGTTCCAGGTATAGTACTGCAGGAGCGAACACTGGGCTCTTGTGTGCTTGGTGTGGCGCTGTCCATTCAGCACTTCTCACTGTTTCCAGTGTAGGTACCTGGGAGTCCTGCAGGACCATGGACAGTGGCTGCCTCAGTCACAGGCAGGAAGGCAGCTGCAGTTAATTGCCAATCCTGCAGCTGCTGCCTATTCTCTAGTTAAAGGGTCTATATAAGGGCCTAGGAGAGAAGGGACCTGTTTGCTATGTGGCTGCTGTTACAACTTGGGGTTAGGTTTTTATTTATTTATTTATTTATTTTGTCCAAGTTTTTGCATACATGCAGTGCATGACTTCATGCATGCAAGTTTATTTATTTTTTTTCAAAATTAATAACAATAATATAAAAAATAATCATGAAAATGTTTATTTATATAGCACCCTTCATACAAACCTGCACCTCAAACTGCTTTACATTAAAAAGAATGGAAACAAAAGATGTGAGGTAGTAAAAGTGACATAAAACAAGGTAACACCATTAAAGGCAGGAATAAAATGGCATAAAAAAAGATGTTAGAGTAAAAAAAGTTATGTGAACAAATTAAAAGCTCGGTTAAAAAAAGTTCAAGTGGCGTTTAAAAATGTCCACTGAGGTATGGTGTTCCATAATGCTGGAGCATAGTTTTAAAAAGCAGTGCTGATTTCCTTATGGATTGGGTTGTGGATATTGAAAAAGCCAGTGGCAGATGACCAAAGGGCTTGTGGAGGATTGTAAAACAACTGAAAATCAGTAATGTGGGCTGGTCCTAAACCATTAAGACCTTTCTAAACCAGTAAAATGACTTTAAAATCTATTATAAAAGATACTGGGAGCCAATGTAGTGTAGCTCAGAGAGGAGTGATCTAAAAAAATACTAGGACATTGTTTTTCTACAAGATTGGCTATAGCGGCCGATTACCAGTGTCCGTAACTATACCAGTTCCAATGGTTGTGATTTCATGATTTAAAAAATGAGCAAATTCCTCAAATTTTATGGCAGAAGCTTGAAGATCATAGACCGGGGTAGAATTTAACAGTCAGTTTATCATTGACAACAAAAAATGGGCTCTTCTTGAAGAGAATTTTGGTAAAACTGGTAATGCACTGTAGTCCTGCTCTACGTGATCTCTTAAGCCCCCGGAAAGAGTTGTTTATCCATGGTGATGTTTTATCTCAGGGCCTTTTTATCATTTTTAGGACCTCTTCTTTTGAACCCTGAGTGAGACAACTTTGTTAGTTATGTTAATCAAGTTGTTTTTTGAAGACGACAGCCATGCTGCTCAGCTTACATGGGTCAGGTGGCAGGGCAAGCTCTGCTGCAGCCTCAAGGAGCCACCTTTGAACTGTAAGCTCTTTGGTGCTCCTGGCAATCGTCAGAAGAGAACACAGTAAAGCTGATGGAACACAGGCAATATTGCCAGTAATATTGGCTGAAAATAGTGCCCGTGTTTAACCCTTACAATACTGCACGCTGAAGGCCTCTGTAACATGTTCAGTAAGTTATTTCATATTTTGTGGACTACTTGGGTTATTTTTTAAGTTAAAGAAGGGAATCAACGGTGATAATAATATTATTATTGTTTTATATACTGTATACTGTATATACATATAAAATATCGGAAACACCAGAAACGGAAAAAAAAATGTTTTTCATAAAACATAAAACAGCTGCTATATATTTGCTCCCATTTCTCTTACCTTTATTTTCTACATTCTTTTATGACTGGCATGCCATGTATACATTTTAGTTTATGTCTTGTTTTTGTTTCATTCACTTGATAGTGAATCATAATTAGCCATTAATCGAGCGTAGCGTTAGATCAGGCAGGCCATGAGAGTGAAACCCGGCCATAGGTGAATCAGCTGACAGCTCAGCTGAGTAGTGACGATTCACCTATCAGTCCATTCACATAACAAGGCGGTCTATTTAACCGCCTCGCCCTACCATGGTGGATCCCCTGTCAGCACACCCGCTGCACACAAACCCCCCCCCCCCCCTCCAACCCAGCTCCATCCTCTTCAGTTCCCTATTGCGCACAGACACCTAGACACCTATCGCTCCTGCATGGCTCACTAATATTTTTGAGTGCCTACTGATTTCTTTCCTCTCTCCTTCCCGCTTTGGCAACCGCCGGAGCGGTAGCTACAGATCAACGAACATCGTTCTCCAGAAGCAGCCGGTCAGCTCCAGCTCCACGCCTGTCCCCAGCTGATGATGCTACCTGCTGGCCTTCAATCCGTCTTCCACCACCGGCTCATTATATTGACATTTTCATATGTTCTGTCTTGCCATTTTTATATTCTGTAATCAGCTATTCAGTTAACCAGTGCCAGTCAGCGGCGGATGGACTCCCTGCTCAGAGTCAGGTTCTGCCCAAGGTTTCTTCCTGCTAACAGCAGGGAGTTTTTCCTTGCCACTGTCGCCCTAGGCATGCTCTACGGGGGTTCAGGCCCGGTTCCTTGTAAATTGTTGTGATAATGACACTTAAAAGTGCCATATATATATATATATATATATAACTGATTGAATGGAATCTGTTAAAACCATTCACAGTGCTGCCGGTTCTGTTCTAAGTGCAACCCTATTGGGGGGTTGTTGCTGCTGCCCTCACCGCCATACCCATGCTTGCTCGTGTGGATTGGCGGGAGGGTTTTTTGACCAGAACCATACTGCCAAACCTAAAATGTATTGTTTTAAGAATGTCAATAAAGCTTTTACTTGAACAACAGTGGTCCTGACTGAAATCATATTATTATCAAATATTACTAATTCATCAATTAAATGCAGCTTTTCTGTCAGTAATAAGTGAAAACACTTTAGAGCTAATGTAGGACAAAAACTGAAAGCATTTTGGTCCATGACAACCAGAGATTTGCACCACTGCACAGCTGTGGGGAGTGAACACCTCTGTTCAGAGTGAAGTGAACAGCTGAATAAAACCATTGAAACTGGTCTAGAATCCAACACTCGCACGTAACATGAGTCACAAATATGGCCTAATTGTTACTTATTCCTTTTCAGTTAAGTTTTTCACTAATCACATTCCACTGTGCTACTTAGAGGAGATCAGCTCCAGTGGTTGGGGACCAAAATGTTTTCTGATTTCTTCTTATACATTTGTTTACTGATACAACAGTGACATGTAATTTATGATTTATTAGCATTTCATAAAAATATGACCAACAGGCAATTATGGTTGATTGGCATAATTAAAAAAGGAAAACAAGTCATTATATAAAATGTACACGTTGCACAAGATTCACAAAACAACATAAATAATCAGGTTAGGAACAGAGGTTGAGGTTTTTAATAGCAAACATGTAGCAGGTGTTTTATGTTTTCTGGGAAACTGGTATTTCCAATATTTTGTCCACCCCCTGTATATATATATATACACACCTCTGTAGCTCCAATAAATCTGCATAATTTCATTTAATTATTTCCATACCTACTCTGTGCTGTAGTAGTTTGAGAACATCTTAAGCCAAAAGATTTACGCCAACATTCTTGACGCTCCAATTTCTGTAGTGATGATTTACTTCAAGACAAAAAAACAACGTTATCCGACCATTATTAAAGCACATTTCACTTCAGGATATATTAGTCCTCTGTCGTGTATATTTGGTCTTAATTAAAAATTTTCTAATTTACACGGTGGTAAAAAAAAGTTAAAAAACTTAATGAAAGCGTAAGTTTTAGTGAAAGTTCCTGCTTCATACTTCAGGCCTCCCATGGGACCAATCCCAGTCATACTGATCACTCTCATAGTCAGAGCAGCAGTTTCCATATCTGCCTTCCAAAAACGAATTTGATGTTTGCTTCATTTTTTCACGTGGTGAATACATTACTCACCTGGCCCTCTTTGTCATTTTAATGAATGTGCTGATAAGCACACGTCACACCTTGTTGTTTATGGTAGGTGTGGGCAGTTTGGATATCCTATCCTGTCGCTGACATAGTGGATTTAATGCCTGAGCTGACGTGTGACGGGGGATGTGAATGTGATCACAAAATATGCGTTTATTGTTAGGGCGGTATCTGAGTGACATTGTCTTTAGATATATGCCTAAAGTCGCGCGCCGTCGTGTGCCGGCGCTAATTAAAAGCCATCGTGTGCAACCAGGAGAAGATGCCGTCGCTCGTTCTGATGGACTGCGCGGCTACACCTGCTGTTGGGAAATGGATGGAAGCTGTATCGCCGTGAGATCTCATCACAGCTGAATATTCAGCTTCCACCTCAGATGGATCGAATTGGACTTGTGACATTGAAAATCTCACAAAAGCTAGGTAAGGTAGGGTCCTGTGGTGATGACTATGGTGAGCCCTTTAGTCATTTATGAGCATGGCCAGATTCAGAAAACATTGTCAATTAATTTTTGACGAGTCAAAATGCTAATTATGATATCTTAAATTAGCCTTTTAACTAGTGTGAGTGAAGTTACTTGCCAATAACCCCTTCGTTAGCACTGACCCGAGTGGTTTAGTTTATTTGCATTCATTGTGTTTTCTTTACATTGAAATTAAATAATCTGGTCACACAATGTACGATTCGAAGGTTTTAAAACTTACAATTCTATCTCTATAAGCTATTTTACTATCCAATGTTATCGTGACAACAGTTCCTTGTTTTGTAAGATGACAAAAAAACAGGCTTAATCAAGTGCATAGGTTCTGTTTGTTCCATGGAAATCCACTGACGACACGAATAACAATGAAGTCAGTATCCTTATCCCGGCAAAAAAAAAAATCTTTTAGGCAAGAAAAAAAATCAATAAATGTCACTCTGTTTCAGCTTTTCTTACTTTGTTTCAGTAATACTTAGTAATTATGACTTTTGGAAAACAAACTCCCTTTCAGAGTTACCTCTCAGAAAATACCAGGATGTCTGTAGTCAGGGGTTCAAGAACAGTAAGCATTTTACGACTAGTTAAAACTAAAGTGGAGATCTCAAATTTGAGTTATTACTAGTCAAAAGTCCTTTAAGATATCTACAAAGAAGCTATGGATATCTTGAAAGGAGACAGAATGATAATTGAGGATATCTCTGAAATAAGATCTGACGAGTCAAAATGCAGTTGCAGATATCAAACGTGTAGGCCTATGTAATTTTCATGTCATGTTGAGATTTTATGGAATGAGAGGACATCAATGCTCTAAGATGTGCAATTGCACTCTCAAAAAAAGATGCATTACAACTTTTGTGTTACTTTCAACACATTTTGTGTCAAATTATGCAATTTATGTGTTAACAAAGGTAGACTTTTTAACACAAAATGTGTTGTCCTTAACTAGACATGGAGGTGTGCTAAAAACTGTTTTTTTTTTACGCATATGTTTTGCATCAGTAGATTTGTTTTGTATCAGTGACTCTCAATCTAACGGAGCTCTTGTGCACCACCAATTCCATGATGATGCCACTTCATGGCGTTTTCTTCGAGAACAGCCACCACCAATGCTTCCACCTGGTTTTCAAGACGAATATCCATTGCAGAGCCTTGAATCAGTCGCATCATATCTGGAAATATCTACAATTATCAATCAGTATGTGTGATGAGTCAAATGACGATATCTGTGACGTCATTATAGATATCTTAAAAGGTTTTTTTTGACTAGTCAAAATGTATCTGCTGATATCTATCATTCTTGCCAGTCAGATTATAATCGCATGTATCGTGACTTATCATTCTGGCTGGTCACCTTGTAATTATGACTTGTCAAAATGCATTCGTAGATTTTGAAAATGTAATAATGGATCGTCGAGTGAAACTGTTATATGTCGAGGACGTGCCATATGGTGGCTTTATTGCATGCAATAGGAAGCATTCCTGTGCCATATACACGATATGGATAATCACAGACTGAAATACGGCACTGTATTTACAGAGAACGCTGAAGGCCCGACCAATCAGATTAAGGCGTGGGTGGTGTGTGTCCCTTGCAAATGTCCATTCCTGCCTGTAAGTAATTACATCTACTTCTCATCTAGGCCTTCAAATGGACATTTTCACCCTGGTATTGCAGAAATGTTCATTAATCCTGGCTCACCGATGGTTGACAAATTCTTGCCATCTCTCAGACTGTCATGTCCATATGGTCATCGGAAGGATCCTGTTGCTTCTCACCCCTTTCCTTGCAACCTACATTCATAATTCAGTTTAGTGTTTAATGATGAATTACACTGAGTATCAAAGGGGGTGATGTGCCCAGTGGCGTCTTGTATTCTGGGTTGCTCCAGGGTAAAATAATGGTGACAAGAATGAACCTACCTACACTCGCAATATTTCTCCGTCATAAGCACGACATAGACATTCATAAATGCTTATATCAATAACCGCAAATAGCCATAAGGCAAGTAACTTGGTATGTTTTGTTCACTTTCTTTATAAGTAGTGGAATAACAGACTGTATCCCTATGTGGTTATTGACTTAAGCATTTATGAATGTTTATGTAGTGTTTGTGAAGGTACTGCTTGTGATCAGCTGCTTATGAAGGAATTGTATATTACTCCTTATGAAGCACCATTCATAGAAGGTGTTACCATTTCACATATAAAAGTCATAGCAATGGCTATACTTCTTGATAAAGATGCAGGATGATACAAAAACAGTTACTATTCTGGTTTGATTTAAATAGTGATGATTGTACCTTTACCCATAGGCCAGGGACTTGTGTGGGATTAGGCCTATACTTTGATTACTTGTGACCCTACCCTGCTGTGATACCGAACATGTTAGCCTGAGAGCTTTGAGATAATTACAACATCAGCTTTAGATGTTTTTTTTATTTATTTACCGTATATTAAAAGGGAGAAAAATCTATATTTGGATTTTTTTTTTGCTGCGCTTCTGCAACATTCCTTGTTGTGAAGAACCCTTGATGTCGCCACGTAGGACAGTTTATTTTCCAAGGCAACACTTTCTTTTTTTGCAACGGATGCTTTTCTTGTTAACAGGGGCTGGTGGACTGGAGAGTGAAAAGAAGTGAATAAGCTTGCTACATTTGTTTTTTGGCGGGTGCTATTTTGTATCCGTTAGGTAGCAGCACACAGCTTTATTTTTAAGAGTCTAAATCAGGCTTGTCTGCGATGCTGGAGAAGAGCAGGACCTAACCGATAGACCTGACGCAGAGGGTTTAACAGCAGTGACGTCTCCAGGCTTGTCTGCGATGCTGGAGAAGAGCAGGGCCTAACCGATAGACCTGACGCAGAGGGTTTAACAGCAGTGACGTCTCCAGGCTTGTCTGCGATGCTGGAGAAGAGCAGGGCCTAACCGGTAGACCTGACGCAGAGGGTTTAACAGCAGTGACGTCTCCAGGCTTGTCTGCGATGCTGGAGAAGAGCAGGGCCTAACCGGTAGACCTGATGCAGAGGGTTTAACAGCAGTGACGTCTCCAGGCTTGTCTGCGATGCTGGAGAAGAGCAGGGCCTAACCGATAGACCTGACGCAGAGGGTTTAACAGCAGTGACGTCCCCAGGCTTGTCTGCGATGCTGGAGAAGAGCAGGGCCTAACCGGTAGACCTGATGCAGAGGTTTAACAGCAGTGACGTCTCCAGGCTTGTCTGCGATGCTGGAGAAGAGCAGGGCCTAACCGGTAGACCTGACGCAGAGGTTTAACAGCAGTGACGTCCCCAGGCTTGTCTGCGATGCTGGAGAAGAGCAGGGCCTAACCGATAGACCTGATGCAGAGGGTTTAACAGCAGTGACGTCTCCAGGCTTGTCTGCGATGCTGGAGAAGAGCAGGGCCTAACCGATAGACCTGATGCAGAGGGTTTAACAGCAGTGACATCTCCAGGCTTGTCTGCGATGCTGGAGAAGAGCAGGGCCTAACCGATAGACCTGACGCAGAGGGTTTAACAGCAGTGACGTCTCCAGGCTTGTCTGCGATGCTGGAGAAGAGCAGGACCTAACCGGTAGACCTGATGCAGAGGTTTAACAGCAGTGACGTCCCCAGGCTTGTCTGCGATGCTGGAGAAGAGCAGGGCCTAACCGATAGACCTGATGCAGAGGTTTAACAGCAGTGACGTCCCCAGGCTTGTCTGCGATGCTGGAGAAGAGCAGGGCCTAACCGGTAGACCTGACGCAGAGGGTTTAACAGCAGTGACGTCTCCAGGCTTGTCTGCGATGCTGGAGAAGAGCAGGGCCTAACCGATAGACCTGACGCAGAGGGTTTAACAGCAGTGACGTCTCCAGGCTTGTCTGCGATGCTGGAGAAGAGCAGGGCCTAACCGGTAGACCTGATGCAGAGGTTTAACAGCAGTGACGTCCCCAGGCTTGTGTCAGGGGTTATTGCTTCCCTGCCAGGTGAGGGGACGTTTCGTTGAATCTGCTCTTTTGTGTGTATCCGTGACAACCTGGAACGGTGTACGCTGTACACTTTCCTACACCTTTTTAAAAGCTTGGTGGTGCGGGAGGAGGATGGTAGGGAAACAGCAAGATGGCGTAAGCCTGAGGACACACTGTACGAAAGTGAAATGACTGCAGCTCGATCAAATTTTTTTTTTGCCTGTTTGTTTCTTCATATTTTGGGGGTAAACAGGAATCAATCCAGACCAGGGGGGCATTTCACAAAGCATGATTACGGAGTTAGCTGGATAACTAGTCAAATAAATCTAGTAAAATCCAGAACCCTCACAAATCTGGAACATGGACTGAAGTAAAAAGAGCTGTTCCGGGTTTTAGTCAGTGCAGTTATCCAGCTAACTCACTAAACCTGCTTGGTGAACTACCCATCAGCTGATTGTTTGATGGAGAGGCGAGCCCCTCTCATTGGTTTGTTTGTGAGCCATGTGTGGCACGTTGGTTTGCATTACCCCTGAGCTTTATAGGGAGGGAGATGAAAGAGGCGGGCTACCTGATTGGCTGAGTGGACAGGGGATGGCTACCTGATTGGCTGAGTGGAAAGAGGAGTTTTGTGTAATTGGATGAATGTAAAGCTCATTGTGGTATTGAGGGGATTCATGCAATGCACGGGGGGACTGTATGCATTAGCCCGCATAAGCTCTGCAGGGGAACACTGACTTGCTTAGCATAAGTATATGCTATGCTTATGCTTGCCGAAGGTCAGTCACGTGACAGATCTCGATTGGATGCAGAGGTAATATCCGCATACTGTGTTTGAGTGATTTTAGACATCTCTATGCATTTTGCCCATTGTACAGGTATCTGTGTTTGTCCAAAACTGCAACACATCATCCATACAGACTGTCATAGATATGCGGGTCCAGGTAAATGGAAACTTTTCCCCGTTATGATAATGTGTAACATTTTACCATTACCGGCCCGGGCTAAATCAGTTTTATGTCAGGTGGTAACGGGTGTAAAAGATCATGAGATCTGGTGTGAAAACAGTAAACGGGTCACTGTTCGTCTCCTCCCAAATTTCCAAATTTGGACTCTGCCCAGTCATGCTCACGCTGGAGTGCGAATGACGCTGCGCTCGCCTCAGAGGCTTGTGATGTCCCCGCTGCTTCCTGTCAGACCGCAGTCAGCGAGGCGGGGCTCGCCAAAACGTGAGTCAGAGTAAAAAGGCGCTTCTCATTCGGCTCGACAGGCAAACCGCGGGCGTCCCCATTGGTCAGCAGGGGTCGCTGGCGCGTGACCTGACGTCGTCGTCCCGCGCCAGCTGGAACCGTGCCTTTCTGGGTGAGGCTAGTGGGAATTAAGCATCACGCGATGCAGCTAGCGGTCACGGTCAGCACTGGCACTGTACAAATTTTATATCAGACCATGGTGTCCATCCATGCCCTGTAACAGGGCCTTAACAGGACGGGTGCCTCCCAATACTCGAAAAATGCATCCTCCTTTCTTCCACTACCACCTCCTCTCCTCCATGCCCTGGAAACTGATATTTGTTTCATAATCTAATGCTGCTGATTACATATTAATTAGCGTCTTGACACAAACCATAATGCCAGGAACATTGTATACTGGTGTATATGCAACTACTTGCACTTGAAACCTACAGGCAGTTTTGCATACTTCCAGGTAGGAGACGAGTGCGGGAAAGGAGGTGAGGAGTGAATATTGGGATGCACCCGATGAGTCTCCCAGCAGCCTCCGAGGCCTCTTCTATGTGGTTTGTGTCTGTGATTTTGGTTATTGGCTTAAGTATTTATTTGTTTTTGCTCCACACTCAGCTGCTACTAGTGGCCTTGGATTGTAAATAGGATTTGTTGTGGGTTAACAAACAAAATCTTGGTCAAAGAAAAATCCTGGGTCTGGCCCTGATGAAGTTGGCGCTGTGGAGTTAAAATGAGAAACTAAGATCTACAAAGTCAGCTTGGATATTGAACATTTCTAGAGAGCATCTCAATCAGTAAATACAGGCCAACTCAGCAGGTATGACTCTCAGTGTTTTTTGTGTTGTTCCCTCAGTGCAAAAAAATATATTTACATTTCAAGATGTTTTGTTTTTTAAATGTAAAACCTGTTTTGTGAGAGTGGAAACCCAGACAAAATGTAACTCTCATTTGTAAGCTGGCAGTGAGCTCATGAGCAGTTATCCCAGCACTTCAGAGCGCTTTATCCTGTGGAAACACCTGTGAAAATTGCAGACACGTCTCTGAACTTTGCCAAAGTCAACTGTAGCCAGGAGTCAGGCCTGTCGGTGCGGTATCCGCCGCCTCGGCGGGACGTCTGGCCCCTCCCCCTCTCTGAGCCTGCACGTCCCGGGTGCGTCAGCTGTCTGTCCCGGCCCTTCGGTGGCGGGATGAACCAGAACGGCAGAGACATTGGCCGCCTTCCGACACGGACTGAAAATAAACCCATCTCTTCAGGCTCCGCTCCTCCGCCCGAGTCTCTCTGGCACTTTTACCGCACCTGACCACCTGCTTAGGTGTAACTTATTTTTATTTTTAACAAAAGCCTGTTGTATAGTTTAACGCTCTTTAGGGTAGTTTTGTTTTTGTTTGAATAATTGACTGGGGGTAGGTCACAATTTGCCAATCCGGTCTGCACTTCTTCCTCCTGCGCTGGTCTCTGTTGGGACTATACTTTCCCCATCAGCTGCAACATGGTCCTGGTGACTTGATTGTGAGGATGGACATGATTGAGTGTGCCCTTCCTGAATTTAGAGAAATCATTCCGATTATGGGATAGGCCAACAATAACATTTAGAATTTTGAAACTGGGAAATAATTATTATTATTTTTTAAAACAGAATAAATTATCCACCCTGCATAGTAAAATGTCCAGTGTCAACTCTAGGGTTTTTTTTTTTAAAGGGGTAATAAACAGTAAATCACATATTTTGACTTATAAAACTGAGTATCTTGTCTCCATTTCATAAATCACATATATCCTATTGTTAAAAAAAACTAAAATGTAATTAAGCCGTGCCACCGCATTTTATGCCAAAAAAGAGGCATTCGCTGCAACCGAAAGTGAAAAGTTTTGTTTGAGCTACGCCCCTATCCGTGACGTGAAAAAAGGTAAAAACCTTTTTTCTACATAAGCAAGTCCACGCCCCATCTCCCCCTCTTCCTTATTGATGGGTATTCAAACTGCGCAAATGAACGTTAGCCCTTTAATTTCAAACGGGTTTCCCCCTTGCTGGCTCCGCCTACGTGCCTATGACGCATTACCAAATGGATATATTGCCCCTCCCTCCAACTGTAACTCCTCCCTCCTCCCCCCTCCCATCTGTGCTCTCTCACTTGAGCCCAATTTGCATCTTTTTAAATTGTGAAGTGGGTGGAAACAGAAAAAACGCCGGGCTGCATTTGAAACCAATTTAACACGCTCCCTTCCCTTGCTGTCTTCCCTCGAGGGAGCTATCTTGTGACGCAATTTGCTACGTGCAGCAAGCAAACTTAAAAGGTGCTCTGCAAGGGAGGATTGACGAGAAACAAACAAAAACGGAACCGAACTGCCCTCGCAACATTTCGGAAGTGCAACACCATAGAGTTGAAATGTGACCGCCACATAGTTCTGTGGTGACCACCCACTTTTTCCATGTGTAGCATTGCATTGTGGGATTCCCTTATTGCTGGAAGCTTGCATTTTATACCCTTGGTGGAAGGGAGGATAAATGAGGGAGCGAGGGAATATAATTACTCCCTGCCCTTTCTTAAATTGGATCCGAATCACACTGGATGTGGCTGCCATATTTCATCCTGGCATATTGGGGATTCCCCCCTTGAAGCAAGGGAAGGGAACAACAGGAAGAAAGGATAGATTTTGGATCCGAACGCAGCCCCGGTGTTTATTGCCCCTTTAGGAGTCCAAAGGGGATCAAAGGCACTCTACTGTGGTAAAATCAGAGTTGATTGAAGGCTGTAATGGTACGTGCTGTACACATCATCAGATGAAATTACAGTATGTAAAACGTGCCGTCCGATGAAGACTTAATGCAGAAAGACAAGAATGATTCCATCCATGCAGATTAGAGTTTATCTGCAATGCTTTCTCTCAAATTTGGATAATGACCATTATCTGTCTGAAATTCATTTTGTCCGCCGCCTATTCGCTGCAGCTGTCTCTTATGTGCATGCTAGGCTGCTCAGTCATAGGATTATGCTACAATTATTAATTTTTATTCTTGGTTGAACAGCAATACCTTCAAGAGTTTGGAACTGTGTGCTGAATTTGGTTTTAATTTGCACTTTCCAAAGTGCTTTTTATTTATCCTCCGTTAATAAACCGCCGGGTCATACATAATTTAATATTTGAATAAAAATTTGAAAAGCTTATTTTTGTAATCTGAGTGAAACCATACCTAAACGTATTAAAGTTTATATTTGGAGATCAGTGACAGGGGGTGGTGGTGGTGGTGGGGGGGGGGGGGGTATTGCAGATCCCAGCATGCATTGGGCAAGAGGCAGGAATACACCCTTGACAGGTCACCAATCCATCACAGGGCACACACACCATTCACTCACACACTCATACCTATGGGCAATTTGGAGTCACCAATTAGGCTAACCTGCATGTCTGGACTGTGGGAGGAAACCCACGCGGACACGGGGAGAACATGCAAACTCCACACAGAAAGAATATACATATACAAACTTAGCCTATCTTCAGTCAAAGGGAACATTGCTGTTTGTCGCAACATTGACATTTCCTTCTTTATCAAGTCTGAAGTATACCCGTATTGTAGTAAAATGACTGGGGCGGAAATACGGCAGATTGATGGAACCGCTCCCCCAATAGGCTACTGCCAAATGGATCCACACCTCACTACCTGTGTGTGTCCATGGTCTTGCTATTTCAGCTGGAATTAAAGACCACCCCACTTAAAGACCACAGTGAATCAACTTAAGAATATATGAGAACTGGCAATTCAGCCCACGTACACTGGCACCTCACCAAATCCCGTGTACTATTTCTGGAAAAAGAACAGTTCTCTTTCACCTTAGAACAGGTTCAAATTCAAACTGAGGCAGAAACAATTAATTATGATTTCTGTTTGATCCTCCCGTTTTGTGCCTTTGAATTATACATGGATAATCGTTTCACCTCCGGAGGAGGTTCTCAAACCGAAGACCGTTAATATTTCATGCCGCTCGTTCGAGTGTTGTTTTCGTTCTTCTTTTCATTACCTAATCTCACCCCTGCCTTAAAGTTAAGACACTTTGGCTCAGGTTTAAAGCTTCTACACGCCAATGTTTCTATTTTTGGTTTTAAAAAAGCGGTTCTGTCTCTAGTTCACAGGTCACGGAGCATAGGCCTACTGCTTGCTGGTGGGGCTTCATTGATCTAGCTTTGCGTATCGCAAGCTATAGTGGTGTTTCCTTACCATGTTAAATGCCTTTTTATATGTCTCCTTGGCTAAAAGCGGCTGTCAAGCGACTAAATTGTAAATTGTGAGCTCAGCGCATATTAATAGCAGGGAATACATACGTCTGATTTTGGATGCAGCTGTAAGTCGTGCGCAAGTGTTGCGTGGTTCCTGCTTCCTGATCTGCACGCCAATGTGGGAAACGCACAATCGCTCTGATTAAAGCCGTATTACCGCTAAACTGGAAATGATTGGTTTGCTCCCAAGAGCAACCAATGCCTTTATTGCATTATACAAGAACAATAGCGGAACACTTTATTTATGTTCAGCAAATATGTTCAACACAGTAACAGGTGTGTCCCATCTATTAAAGAAATTGGCTTTGTGTGGTCCCTCAAATGCAAATTCTCAGCGCAAGGTTTTTTTCTTTTTTCTTTTTATGTTAAGTAATTGCTCTTTTTAAATATACTAATGCTCACATTAATCTTTTGTTTTAAAGGTGAGAGAGGGGTACGGGCATGACATTATTGTGGGAAATAACAAATAGCTCAACATTACTCAAAGCTTACTGTTTTAAAAGAAAGCACTATGGGAGGTGATATGCTGTGAAATAGTATCACAGCATGCAGTATCACAAACATAACATTTCAGATTAAATGATTCAGCATAAATCTTGAATGCTGTAGTTCTCTCAGAGAATAAGGGTGAGCCTTAGACCAGCTTGAAAGTCTCTAGATCTTTATATATTTTTTTTACGAAATCTTTTTTCATCTTTATTGACATGATGAAATATTTGCATCATCAAGGCACCGTTGTATGTATAATTCTCTTCTCGTCGGCCTTTTGTCGATGTCACTGTCTGTTTTCTAAGCCTTTAGGTTCCATGTGAAATATTCTAGACCTGTGCATTCAGGGCACGGTTTATCTTTCCCATTCAGTGTATAAAAAATCAGTTTCTGACTGTTAAATTCTCACACAAAAGCACTGCAATTCAGTGCTGTATATTATTTAAATGTCACATGCCTTTGTCAGAGAAATGATTTTTGAAATGATCGGGGGGTGCGGGTGATTCTGATTGATCTGATCTACGAATCCAAAACCACAGAACTGTTTTTTTTTTGTTTTTTTTTTGTTCATCCTCAGAAAGTGTGCAGCACACGAGTTACTGACCCCATTCTCTTTGAGAAGCAAAAGTTAAAGTTTGCAGATTCAGCAGTAAGAGATTCGTTGCTTGCATTGCCTCGGGCATGTCGGGAGGCCTTTGGGTATTCCAAACACATCTGCAAAAACTTTAAAGTAATGGTTTTTAAAAAAGTAAAATTAAAAAAAAAAACATAACTGACATAACAAGATGCATCAACCCTATGAATAAAATATCTCATGAAACTTATCATAAAATTTAAAACTTTGCCATTTCTTTATTTCGGCTTTCTTCCTCTCTCACGGCATCATCTTTCCATACTCATTTATGCGGGGAGAAAGTACGCACATCAATCAGTATGCTGTTCCAGCATCGAATTATGCATGATCCCTTTAGAATGATTTCACTGTATAAAAAGCAGAGACCTGGGAGAATGAATTTGCACACATGCTGTACACCTTTATCAACATTTCCTGGGGCCAAAACTACACAGAAAAAGTTGTAAATATACAATATTGTATTTATAATACCTTTGACGATATCTATGCTTGTGTTAAAAGCAAAACTCTCAAGTTAAATGTCATGTACTTTCGGTAAATCATGTTAATTTGTGAAAAACAATGTGTTTCATATTTTATAGCATGGGGATGCATGGCAGATTATTATTTTTTTTATTGAAAGACTGAATCCTTCATGCATAGACCGTCCATGGGACGAACAAAGCAGTGCCTAAACGAGCTGCCTTTATCCGCAGGCTTATTATCCAGCCTTGATTTCCCGCTCTTTCCTCTGTCTGCTCCCTTTTGTTAGCGTTCAGAGTGGATACAAAGAGCGCCGCCATAATTGTTTCGACGAACACAACCGTCAGCGCAAACAAAACCCGTTAGGGTTTTTTTTTTTTATAATGGAAAGCAATGCATTTCCTTCATATGCATGCACATATGTGTACGAACAGCACCCCTGATGACCAAAGGTGCGTGAGAGAGAGAGAGAGAGAGAGAGAGCTATTATCACTATGCATTATTAATTATTGTTGAGGACAAGAATCTCATAAAAGGGAGCAACAGGATATAATGTAGATGTGAGTGAGGACGTACTGTCACAGTTAGATATTCATGTTGTTAAATGTCATCCTTGATTGAAGAGAACAGCATAATTTCTGCTGAACATGGGAGGGGGTCAATTCCAGGGTGAGAGCTCTTATGAAATAGTAGGGCCAAACAGTCACCAAAAGGTCAAACTTTGAATCTAGAATCTAAACAAAATGATTGGAAAATGCCTTCATACAATACAATTTTTTTTTTTTACATTTCTTAACGCCAAAGTACTGTTAGAGCATCTGAAGTTTGCAGTGTGGTCCAAACTGAGAACTGCCTTAGGCAGGAATGCAATATGGAATTAGTTACTCATAAATTATGGCGAATGTTTAATTAGGGTCAATGCTAAAGGCATACTGAACTTTGTTCGAATATAATATTGTATAGCTACCTGGTCCCGATATGTGTCGTAATATTAACGCTGACGCTGACGTTTTTTTTTCTCTCTCTCCTTTCACTCCCATTGCATGGCGAAACCGGTCTCAAAAGCACACTTTTAGCACATAAACTAATGTAAACAACACAAATTACGCCGATGTATAAAATCACAACATCCAGTATAGTTCAGTATGCCTTTAATTAATCAGGGTCACAGCCAATAGATGGTAGTCATTAATACATTTGTTAGTAGTACATACATAAACCTACAAAATAAGGGTGCAAGAGGGACACTGAGAATGCACTGTTTCAGATAGCAAAAGGGCTTGAGCACATGGTGTTCAATGCAGTATAGGTGGACCTCGTGAAGCCTTGATAAATTTTCAGCATTAGCTGAGCAAGGATGCAGTTCAAATCAACATATTCAAATATTTACAAGGAGTCACTAGTGACTTATGCAGTGCCTGTATACCAGGTATCTGGGGTTTAATTTGACTGCTGTATGCATCAATGGAAAGTGTGTGTGATAAACAGTGAGGTTTATTTTCATGCATATCTCTCTACCCACCTGAACCCCTGTGTTCATCCGTTGTTTAGCGTCCACCTGCACAATGGCGATGAGGAAAGTGGTGAGTTTGCAGTGTCTCACCACACTGGCTCTTCCTTTGTTCTTCAAAGAGCTCAGGTGCCATGTGATGAAATGTTCCCCCTCTGGCAATATCCAAGGTTATTTTTCAGCTAATACAGAGGTGGCCATCCATGGTCCTGAGTGGAGAGCCGCAGGGTCTGCTGGTTTTTGTTTTCACCTTAAACACAACAACTGCTTTAGACCCAAGCAACCAGTGGGCTAACTCTTGTAATTATTTTGAATTTGATGACATCCGATTTGATGAGAGCCTGGGGGGTATACAATACGAAGCAGGATTATTGAGTTAGCCGGATAACTGCACTAAGTAAAAATGTGGAACATGGACTGCTGTTCCGGGTTTTATTAAGTGCAGTTATCCAGGTAGTCCTGCTTCGTGGTATCCCCCCCGGGATACTTCAAAATATTTACAAAAGTTAGCCCGCTCAACTCCTTAATCCTGCTTTGTGAAATACCCCCCAGTTGTGGTAAATTATCTGTGTAATTGACTTCTTTAATTGATCAATTAAATGCAGAGTGACAACAAAAATCAGCAGACCCTGCGGCCCTCCAGGACCAGGGTTGCCCTCCTCTGAGATGGTCTATTCTCAGACCTGCTATTGTTTTGCTCAAACAAAGGAGCAGTAGATTTGTTTTGACTGACCATTACGGTCAGGGATGGGCAGAGGTGGAAAGTCCAGGGGTCAGAAAGTAAAAGTACTGTGTGTACCATGTGTTTCTTCCACCCATGAACTCAGGCAGCTGATTTAATTAATTAGGTCCACCTTCTGGCTGAAGAATTGGCAAAGTTATTATTATTATTATTATTAACCTTTATTTAGGTAGGTTGACTGAGAACACTTGCTCTTTTACAGCTCTGGGGATGGGCACCATTTCACTTACGTGCTTCCAAAACTTTTGAGTGTTTTATAATTTGCACTTCATGTATTTTGATTCTATTTGTATTGTGATAATTCAGGATTAGGTATTTCTGTTTTTTTGTTTGTTTTCAAAATAGGAAAAATGCATCCTTATTCCCTCATATGAAACGTTTTTTTATTTATTTAAATAAAGCCTTTGCATGCCACTCGCTTTGTTCAATTCATCCCCTTGTTTTGTAATCCTAATATCTGATTGGCTTATCCACCTGTCAGTTAGAATGAGAAAGAGAACAATATCACCTGAATGAATGTCAGATTTATGTCTCCAGAAAAGCACAATAACACTCAGCTAAGCCTTTGAGTTTGATAATAGGGTCAAATTAACAATGATGTCCCTCTGATTTGTAAAGCAGTTCTGAGAAATCAGATATTTACCCTGCTGAACTTTGCCAAATTCAAATTAATTTGTCAAATATGTATTTGCTTTGAATTCGACTTAGCCTAGCTTCCAGTGTTATGGTTTTCTTCAACGTCAATTTATTGTGAGTAGCACTATGAAGGCAACATGAAGGCATTTTTAAGACTTGTTAATATATCATTGAAATTAACAAGAATGTTGCATGTTGTGTTTTTTTTTTCTTTTTTTTTTCCCAATACAAGCTACTCAGCTAAGTACCATTCAAATCATGACAGGATGGCTCAACATTCGATTAGTTACTGTCATGGCAAATCAGATAAATTTGTTCCAATCATTCTGAAGAACTCGGATCATAACGTAAAGTTATGTGCACATCTGTCGACAAAGTGGTCATGCTATAATACACACAGATGTGCTCGTAACATTACATTTAATGAGATGAATAAATAAACCCATGAATAACCGCCCTGCTCATCATAGTGACATATCGAGTGTTTAAAGAGGAAGCTGTTTCGCTAATATCCCCAAAATGTGTGATTTCCACAGACACATGAAAGAGAGCATGCCCTGCAGCTATGTGTCATGCTCTACAGTCATGCACAAGGGTATTTCAGTGAGCTAGTAGCTCAAAAGCAAACCCAGGGAAGCAAATCCCAGATTTAAGACCGGAAAACTTTCATTTCTCAGATTGCCTTCAATAAGCAAATGTAATTGAGTTTCATTCAACACCTCTCCTGACTTATTACAGCTATGCTACGGAAAGCAAAATAAATACATGCTGGTGCTTTTCAGCGAAAGAAAAAAAACTGCATAGTTAGCAACATAGAAATTGTTGCAAATTTTTTAATAAATTTATTGACCTTGAAACACATAAATATGACCGTCCAAATCGTTGATCATGTTTTCCCTATCTGTGCATTGTTTCCATATCAGCAGAAAGCAGGCCTGACCTACTCTGCGGTTCAATCATTTGGTGGAGCGTTGAATGTGGAACCGAAGCCAGGCCGGATCCGGACCGGAACATTCACACAGTGGGACGGCACTGCCACGGCACGCCGTGGGGACTGAGCACGGAATGTTCACCGGGAACGTTAACGTCCCTCTAGAACGTGGCTAGATTCTAGCACTGACTATTCGCAACATGGGACTATTCGCACATGAGACTTTTTGACTTAAATATGGACTGAATGACTTGTGATGACTCCTATAAGCACAGCTCTTGCTTCCAATGTTACTCAGACTATATTTTGTGCGAGGCTCACATCATAATGCATTTATTTCATGATTTTTTTTGGGAAATTGAGATTTGTTAAACAAATCCCAAACAGAATATTTACATGCAAGTATAATAAAAATCCACTGCATGCTGCTTTTGCATATCCTGTGTCCATAAATGAAAGTCCACATAAAATCGAACGAACCCTTATTGTCGGGCCGATAAAGCAGGCGTTTAAAAGTATCGCAATCGCACGTGCCGTCCACGGCACCACCAGCTTATTCAGGGGAGCATGAAATATCCCATGATCCTGGCGTGTTAAACTTTACGAGCCCACGTATGTTTGGCGAGGTTTTATTTCCCATGCGAACGCTTCGGAAAACACAGATGGAAGGAATGCAGGGTAATTTATGGCTGGAGCATCCCAGGCAAGGGGATGGGAAAACCTCTGCTGGAATTGATGGTGACTCATGCTTAGGAAGGAAAAAATAATAATTCTGTCTCCCTAAAAGACGGTGGATATATCTGCAGGAGACATGGTGCTAAAAACCATAAAATCAGTGTGCAGTATGTGGTGTACTTTTTTTTTATTATGTAAGTTTTTATTAAGCAATTTATAAAATGAGATGAGATCAGTGGTCTTCAGACACTTTGATGGTTTCTCACTCTGTCTGTAATGGTTTGTAACCGACTGTTAGCAGGGGCCGCTAATGTTACTATGGCAGCTATGGTAATGGATGTGGGGGAGAGGCCAGGCCCAGTGCGGATTGGCTGGGAGAGGCCAGGCCCAGTGCGGATTGGTATAGTGACTAGTGACGTATATCTCAGGAATGTATCTCCGAGGCACTTGGTTTGATCACATCACCTGATTTTGTGTCATCATCACTCTCTTTTAAGAACTAATTTTGACATTTTTGCTTTTAAGTGAGTTTCCTTCATTTCATTTGTACTTCATCTACATTTCACGTTGTTTTATATTACTGAAATTTATTAATTTTATTATTGAAATTGGTTTTTCCTATTTTAAATCCCTTTTTCATCTTGTTTTAACATTTTTAACTTGTTTTGTGTATGGTGCATACCTGTCCTTGTTCTGTGGTGCAATTCACTGTATTTTGTTTTGTAACATTAGTGTGTTTTTGTAACATTAGTGTGTTTTTGTTACATTCGTGTTTTTGTAACATTGCTGTGTGTTTGTTACATCTCTTGTTTTAATTTCTGGATTTAATCTCTGGACAGAACTCTGAGTTGCAAATGTATGAAAAGTGCTGTGCAAATAAAGTTCCACTATTAGTGAAGTTATTTGCACATGCTATTAAAAACAAGAGAAGCGTCAGGACTCCCAAGCTGCACAGGTCATTGAGGCCCTAGTCCATAGTGCTGTGAAGCCCTAAGGCCCAGACTTATTCAGACTGTGCTAACTGTGTCAGTGCTAACCTTAGGAAAACCAGTAACCAGCAACACCCCAAGCACACACACACACACACAATCCAGAGGTTCTAGGAGCAGTGGTCTCCAACCCTGTTCCTGGAGAGCTACCATCCTGTAGGTTTTCACTCCAACCCTAACAAAGCACACCTCATTCAACAGCTAGAGATCTTGCTGAGCTGCTAATTAGTAGAATCAGGTGTGCCAATTAGGGTTGAAATGAAAACCTACAGGACGGTAAGCTCTCCAGGAACAGGGTTGGAGACCACTGTTCTAGAGTCTGCAGTGGTTTCTAGATTGAGCAATGATAATTCTTTATCTCACTCCGACCACGAGTTGGGCCTTCTTGGTTATTATATGTATATATTTTGTTATCTTCATGATTCATATATTTTAATTGTTCGTTTTTAGCCTATTTTTGGCTCTATATTAAAGCCAACATTTTTTTTTTTTTGCTGTTCTTGTTGGTGAGTCCCAATAGGCGGGGGGTGGGTGGGAAGGGGTAGGGGTGAGGGGTGGGGGGCGGGGGGGGGGGGCGTTAACTGATAATAATAATAGAATTAAAAACTGAGAAACTTCTACAGGAGTTTTCTCTGGAGTCTTGATGAACCCCCAGCGTTGCCATGGAAACGCATACCTACCCCGTGGTAAATAACGCAGACAGTTTTGTAAGTATCAGCAGGACCGGGACAATCTGTCTGTAAGTGAGCCCCAGGGACGGACGTTTTGGCCAGCTTCAACCGAAAATAGAAGAAAAAAAAAACCCAGTTGCTCCAAAACAGTAGGCTGAGCCATGTTAGTGCGTGACAACACCCAAGACAGGCTTTAGGGGGGGAAAGGGTAAGCCATTGAAACCTGCCTTGACTGTTCGTGACAGTCTCACAGTCTTATTTCCCGTCATTTTTTTCCCCCACAATCCCTCTTTCTGATTCATGCTCCACAGCTGGGACAACATCAGTGGATTATTTACATTTACACATTAGGCATTTCGCCAACGTCTTTCTCAGAGCGACTTACAATGAGTGCCAACGAAGAAAAGGGCCTAGATTTGTAAATCGCCAACATCCCCATTAATGAGAAGTGCAATGGTTTGGGCCATAACACCCAGTGATAGGAAGTCCTTTGTCATTAAACATGTGGAAAGGGAGGGTAGGGAAAGGATTTTTATTTTCATTTTGGATAGGGGAATACAGGGTAGATGGGGGGGTGGGGGGTGGAAGAGGGGATTCAGGGTGGAGAAGTGTGGGGGGGGGGGCAGTGGCGTGTCCTTAGGTTCGACCCCTATCCCTAGGGCAATGGTGTACTTCAGAATAAGGGCTGGGCACAGCAACATTGGGGAAAACAGACATCTGGCAGTCAGACACATGGGGCAGGCCATTCATATTAGCCCTGGGGGGTATTCTCCCAAGCAGGATTAGTGAGTCAGCTGCATAACTGCAATGCCAAATCTGCAATGCAAACTCCCAAATCTGGAAACATGGATGAAGTAAAAAGAGATCTTCAGTAACCCTGCTTCGTAGTATACCCCCCTGATGCCCTGCCAGTTCAGCTAATAAATGTGTCTCGTACAGTACTACACCCTCCTGTCTCCTGTTCATATTTGACACTTTAACGGCGGATTTACTAAAGGATTGTGACTGCTTTTCCGACGCAAAAGCAGCATCTTAAAAGTCGCAACATGTACATCGGATTTACTAAACGGTAAAAATCGCTATTAGGATGTAATTTGCGGGGGTAAGGTCACTCTGCGACTTTCCTATTGATTCCATAGTTAAATGTGTTCATGCATAATGTATTCCTGGGGTGGAGATTATGTAAATTAGGCCAATTAGTATTCCCTCTGATTTACTAAAACAGGCATTAATAGCAACTCTCCTTTTTGCGTGAGAATTTTTAGATCTCCTGAAAGCAGGCGTAATTTCTCTGCGCTGATATAGCCAAATAGCTCACACACAGGATGGATGAGAAGTGTGCCGGGCTATAGACTAATGCATCCTCTAATGCATAGCACTCGAAAGGATACAGAATTTAAAACATGTTTCACACATGTTTCTACTAATCACTTCTCACTTTCAAGATATAGGCTATTAAATGTCATTTTATTGAAATGTTGTTTTATTGAAAGAACGCAAGGACTATTGTCTTCTAAGTCATCAGCTAGCAGTTAGTATAAAAACGCAGTTCTGAATTTAAACAATTTTTGTGCCTATATGCCGTTCAGTAGGGTGTACAGTATAATGAATTGTGAATACAGTTAGCCTACCTTCCGATGCTCTGTGGTCTTCTCCTGTCACAAGTTCGCCCGTGTCTATTCCTGTGAGGGGTTTGATGCACTACTGCAATGAGCCAAACGCGACAAAGAAACAAGCGATGAAAACCTCCCGGCCGTAGCCAAATAAAAAACACCCTTGGAAAACGGGATAGCCACGAAACACGGCAGAGGTATATGAGGAAGAAAAACTCCTCGGTAGAGCCAAACAATAAACACCCTGATGAACCGGGATAGCAAGAAACTGGCGAAAATAAGAAAGTAGCAAAGGTAAGAACAGGAAAAAACAAGACGCCTTCGGAACGTGACTATAACGCCCGATAATTGGTGAAATAAATGAAAACAAAATAAGACTCAAACTCTCAAAGAAAAAGAGAGTAGGAGAGGAAAAAAGGGAACTGAAAAGCAATCCCCTGAGCTTTCAGGTAGTCTAAAGTCTACTGTCAAAAACAAAAGAACAGATCTTTTTTAGGCAGACAGAGAAAAAACAACTAGCCCTGACATTCGTAGGAAAACGAAATGATCTCGAAGCGCCCGGGAAGCGGAACTCAGGGGATTAAATACCTGGCGCCAGGTAAGCCAGGTGAAAAGAATAATTACCTGGGGTAAAATAAAATCCCGCAACGGAATCGGAAAATCCGATAGATCAGAAACGTGGATAGGCGTGGAAAACGAGAAATAAGGTAGGAGACCATGACAGGACCCCCCCTCTAAGGGGCGACCCCAGGCGATCCCTCAATTCGATTACCACGGAAATCTTTAATAAGCTGGGGATCCAAGATATTTCTGGACGGAACCCAGCAACGCTCCTCCGGACCATAGCCCTCCCAATCCACCAAAACTGAAAACCCCGACCCACCCGTCCTCTCTGCCAGAATGTGGCGGACAGAATAAACCGGACCCCCGTCCACGATCCGAGGGGGGGGGGGGGGTGGTGTTTCAGCTGGGGACAGAGCACTGACCAGGACCGGCTTTAGTCGAGAGACATGAAAAGTGGGGGTGAATGCGCATGGAGCGCAGCAATTGAAGACGAAACGTAACGGGGTTGATTTATAGATAATTTTGAAGGGTCCCAATGTAACGCGGGGGCGAGTTTACGAGACTCGACTCGCAGGGGGCAAATCCCGTGTCGAAAGCCAGACCCGCTGGCCTACCCGATACGAGGGAGCCGAACGCCGGTGTTTGTCAGCAGAAGCCTTTTGAACGGCAGACGCTCGCAAAAGTGAAGCGCGAACTCGCTTCCACACCGCACGACATCTCCGGACAAAGGAACCCGCAGACGGAACCTCCGCATTCCTCTCCAGCTCAGGAAAGAGAGGGGGCAAGTAACCGACCTGCGCCTCAAATGGAGAAAGGCCCGTGGAGGCATTGCGCAACGTGTTATGGGCATATTCGGCCCAAGGAAGGTACCGACTCCATGAGGTGGGGTTGGAGGACGCCAAGCAGCGAAGAGTGTTCTCCAGCGGTCTGATTAGTGCGTTCAGTCTGCCCGTTGGTCTGCGGGTGGAAAACCGGAAGACAGACTAACGGACGCGCCCAACTGCGCGCAAAAGGAACGCCAGAACTTGGCGACAAACTGGGGGCCGCGGTCAGAGACCACGTCGCGGGGTAACCCGTGAATTCTAAATACATGATTGACTATCAACTGGGCGGTCTCAGGTGCAGTCGGTAGTTTAGTTAGAGCCAGAAAATGAGCTGCCTTGGAGAACCTGTCAACTATGACAAGGATGGCCGTGTTACCCTGAGAAGCGGCGCAACCCGGTCACAAAATCCAAAGGCGATGTGACTCATGGACGACTGGGCATGGGCAAGGGACGCAATAGACCCGCGGGTGGGAGTCGAGAACCCTTATTCCGGGCGCAAATGGAACAAGCGGCGACAAATTTGCGCACATCCCTCTCCATACCAGGCCACCAGAAGCGTCTGGAGAGGAATTATTTGGTGCGGTGAACGCCTGGGTGTGCGGTGATTTGTGAGGAATGACCCCACTGGAGCACTTGGGACCTCACATTAGAGGGAACAAAAAGGCAATTGGCGGGGGCCGCCGCCTGGACCAGGATCAAGGCGTAAAGCCTCCTGGACAGCAACTTCAATGTCCCACAAAACCGGAGCTACGATCTGCGCACCTGGCAAAATGGACTCTGGGATAACGGAGCTGTCGGGACTGATCAAAAATACGAGAGAGCGCATCTGGTTTAATGTTCTTTGACCCGGGCCGGTATGTAAGTAAGAAAAGTTAAACCGGGTAAAGAACAATGCCCAGCGTGCCTGCTGCGAATTACGTCTTTTAGCCTGCTGGATGTATTCTAAATTTTTATGATCAGTCCAGACAGTGAAGGGGTGCTCCGCTCCCTCCAACCAGTGACGCCATTCCTCCAGAGCCAATTTGACAGCCAGCAGCTCCCGGTCCCCCACGTCGTAATTCCTCTCGGCCGGAGTAAGGGCACGAGAGAAGTAAGCGCATGGGTGTAATTTACGGTCGACGGGGGAATGCTGGGATAGGATGGCGCCTGCTCTTAATTCGGAGGCATCAACCTCCACGATAAACGGGAGGGAGGGAGTTGGCGTAATTAAAATGGGCTCGGAACTGAACCTTTTCTTTAACCTCCATGAATGCGGAGTTCGCTCTGGAGTTCCAGCGAAATTGCCCTGCAGGCGTTTTCTTAGTAAGAGCAGTAATAGGTGCGGCGAGCGCACTAAAGTTCCTAATGAACCGCCGGTAAAAATTAGCGAACCCAAGAAAATGTTGAACCTGCTTCATAGAGCGGGGAGTGGGCCAGGTTTAGAACAGCAGAGACTTTATCCGGATCCATACGGACTCTGCCCTCCGAAATTATGAACCCTAAAAATGAGACAGTGCTGGCGTGGAATGAACACTTCTCTGCTTTGACAAACAGTTTGGCCTGCAGCAGAGCCTTCAATACCTGTTTTACGTGCCCGATGTGAGTCTGCAGATCAGGAGAGAAAATTTAAATATCGTCTAAATAGACGAAAACAAACCTCTCCAGCATCTCCCGCAGTACATCATTTACTAACGCCTGAAATACAGAGAGCCCAAAAGGCATAACCAGGTATTCATAGTGTCCATTGTGAGTGTTAAAGGCGGTCTTCCATTCATCGCCCTCACGCATACGCACCAGGTTATAGGCGTTGCGGAGGTCGAGCTTGGAAAAGACCACTGCCCCCTGAAGGCGTTCGAACGCTGAATTCATAAGGGGAAGAGGGTACCGGTTTTTAATGGAAATGGCGTTGAGGTGAGCGATAATCTATACAAGGCCTCAGGCCTCCATCTTTCTTTTTTACAAAAAAGAAGCCTGCTCCAGCAGGAGAGGTGGACGGTCTTATGAAACCGTTAGCCAACGCCTCCTCAATGTACTCTTTCATGGCCGCGCTTTCAGCGGCGGACAACGAATATAAACTCCCTCTGGTGGGAGTGGTGCCAGGGTGAAATTCTATGGCACAATCATAAGGACGGTGGGGAGGAAGAGTGGTAGCTCTCGGTTTACTGAAGACCTCTGCGAAGTTAATGTACTCGGAAGGGACATTAGGCGGTAGGGAAAACTCCAGTGACCCCGCCAGCTTAACCTCATTAGCCTCGGTAGGTGAAGAGGGAGAGGGTGACCAGCAAATCTCTGAATCAGAAAACTCCTCGAGGGAGTTCTCCTCCCAGGGGGAAAGACCATCAGCACGAGAGTCCCACTCTAGGCTCTCATCCCCCTCCTCTGAATACACGACGGGACCCTCTCGATCAGAGAGAGTTACGATCTCCTCCACCTCTGAATCGGAGCTGGAGTAAGAACCTTCTAACTGTCCTCCCGACCCCCCCCAGACGGGCAAACGTGGCCCTGAGTGGTGCATAGGGGGCCCCACTGGAGGATGCTGTATTCACCCCCTCCCCATTTAATATGAGGATTATGTTGCGCCAGCCACGTATGACCCAATACTATGGGTAAGAGGGAGAATCCACTAAAAAAAAACTGAATATTCTCAGTGTGGTTCCATGAGAAATGAGCATAATGAGGGAGGCAGTGATCTCTTTAATTACCCCCTCCGCCCAACGGGTACGACCGTCGAGAGCGGTAATTTGGCGAGAATGGGGGAGCCTACGGATAGGTAAGCGGTGTTTCCTGGCCCACCGTGAATCCATAAAATTACCAACCGCTCCTGAGTCAATAAAAGCATCCACCAGGAGGGGGCGCTGTTGCCTTATTAATGTCACCGGGAGTAGGGTCCGAGATGGAGTACCGTCCTGTCTCGCTAGGGGTCCCGGGTCCTCTAACGAGACGGCCCTTTTCCCGAGAGCTTGGGACATTGATCAATGGTATGGTTCTGGCGCTTGCAATAGCGGCACCACCCTGCAGTTGGGGAAGAATCCCCAGGGGGACCGTAAGACGCGCCATCGACCTGCATAGGCTCCTCATGACTTCGTGAAGGATGAGCGACGGAAACGGAACAGGCGCTGTAAACGGAGCGAAGCGTGAAAGAGCATGGGCGGTCTCTCCTGCCTCCCTTAGTACGGACCCGATCTCTAACCCGATTGTCGATACGGATAGCCGTAGCGACTAAGGCATCCAGGGTCTCACACGGCTCTAGCACCGTCAGCGTATCCTGAATATGGTCGCTCAGTGCCTCCGTAAACTGAGTCATGAGAGGAGCTTCAGGCCAGCCCGTTTCGCCTGCCAGGGCACGAAACCTGATGGAAAAGTCGGCTACCGTTTTGTTACCCTGGCGAAGGCGTACAAGGCGTCTAGCTGCCTCCTGGCCAGAAATGCGTTGATCGAACACGGATTCCATCGCGTCCATCAGCGATTTGGCCGTATTTAACGTGGGCGAGCTGTTAATAATCAAAGGGGTTGCCCAGTCAAGTGCGGATCCGGTGAGGAGAGAAAGGATAAAGGCCACCCGGGACTCTTGTGTGGTAAACCGTGCTGCCTGGGGCTTTAAAAAAAATTAAGCACTGTGCTAGAAACCCCCGGCACTTGCCTGCCCTACCGTCATAGCGGAGGGGAAGCTGTAGTTTCGGCTCTTTAAGAGGAGAAGCCTCAGGGACTGGAGGGGGAATGGCTTGGACTTCAGGTGGAGGTGTTTGTGCAACAGTGAGGCGGGCGCATATTCTCCGCCAACTCCCGAAACCAGCCTTCCTGAACCCGCAGCTGGTTACTCAGGCTCTCTACCTGGGTAGTAAGCGCCTGTTGCTGCGAATGAAGAGCAGCCATGCTCTGCTCAGGAGGGTTAGCTCTCTCCTGATCAGGGGGAGAGGTCGCTGGCTCATCCATTGGCTTCGAGATACTGTGAGGGGTTTGAAGCACTACTGCAATGAGCCAAACGCGACAAAGAAACAAGGGATGAAAACCTCCCGGCCGTAGCCAAATAAAAAACACCCTTGGAAACGGGATAGCCACGAAACACGGCAGAGGTATATGAGGAGAAAATACTCCTCGGTAGAGCCAAACAATAAACACCCTGATGAACCGGGATAGCCAAAGAAACTGGCGAAAATAAAGAAGTAGCAAAGGTAAGAACAGGAAAAAACAAGACACCTTCGGAACGTGACTATAACGCCCGATAATTGGTGAAATAAATGAAAACAAAATAAGACCTCAAACTCTCAAAGACAAAGAGAGTAGGAGAGGAAAAAAGGGAACTGAAAAGCAATCCCCTGAGCTTCAGGTAGTCTAAAGTCTACTGTCAAAAACAAAGAACAGATCTTTTTTAGGCAGACAGAGAAAAACAACTAGCCCTGACATTCGTAGGAAAACGAAATGATCTCGAAGCGCCCGGAAGCGGAACTCAGGGGATTAAATACCTGGCGCCAGGTAAGCCAGGTGAAAAGAATAATTACCTGGGGTAAAATAAAATCCCGCAACGGAATGCGGAAAATCCGATAGATCGGAAACGTGGATAGGCGTGGAAAACGAGAAATAAGGTAGGAGACCGATGACAATTCCTCCCACTCCCACGACTGCTCATCTTGCATACCTTCCACCTTTTGTTCTATCGGTGTTGATAGGATATTCTTTCTTTAGTTGGACCATGCACCACCTGTGTCATTTTCCCGCATTATGTTGTAGGAAAGTTTTTCTAAAATCACGCCATCTTTTCTTTACATCCTCTGCTGTTCATGAATTAATTTTGTTTGTGATGTCATTCCAAAAATTTTTCCTCTCCGTTATTGTTGTATATGCTGTAATACAGTGTTGTGTTCCTTGCAGATTTAAGTTTTTATTTTTCTTGTGATGATCTAGCGACTTGTGCCTGGTTGCTCCGTATCCATTTAGCGCCTTGTAATCTGGATGGCTCGATGTTATAGATGTCTCCTACCACATATTTATAGGTGTCTTCTCCCGCAAAAATTGCGAATGGGGGTGTTTAATTCTTTGATCGCGTAATTAGGACAAGTTAAATCGGTCATTAAATGTGGCTGTCTGTTCCTTAGTAAATCTGGCCCTAAATCTTCCTGTATTTGGGTTACCACATAGTTACTGACCTGCAAAATAAGGTGAAATAAATAAATAGAAAAGCTTCAAAAATTTAATTGATTTTCTAAGTAAGCGATGTTGCATTGCATAAAATGGAAAGCATTATACACAACAACTCCCAAGTGAAAATAATCCTTACCCAAATCTGTATTATTCATGGGATCTGCACCATGCAACTGGAGTTCACATAAAACCTGATTCTGGGCACGTCTCATCGAAGCACCACGGTAAACACGATGGTTTTCTCTAAGACAAGCATGGAGAGTTTTTGAACTTTATTACTTTAGAGCGCTGGGGCCGCAGGTAAAGTCCACCTTCTGAGGCTGGCTTTTGGCTGCTCATACATCAGTCACTTTAGGGACATGGTTCTCATCACCTGAGGCCAGCTTTTCTTCGTTGTGAAAAGCACAGACATAACCTCCAGCCAGGTGTGCGGTAAGCCCCGGCCCTGTGGCTGATGGATTCCATCTCTTGAGAATGGGGGGAATTTTGATGTTTGAAGGACAAAGTAAAACTTAGGAAAGTCTGGACTTGGGCAGAGATCGAAACCTTGATCTCCAGGCAGTTCAGATTCTCCAGCTCATACTTCTCATAAGATCAGTCATCATCAGACCACCAAACTCATCAACTTTTTGGGCGGGATGGATGACAAGATATTCTTTCTCTCTCTTTCATTCTCTCTGTGTCATTCTCTCTTTCTCTCTATTTCTGAATTTAAATTTACAATTATTCAAATTCTAATGAAACATAATGATATTCTACATTTCTCGTGACAGCAACAAGAATTATTATTCTAATAGTAATCATAATAAATAGTCGCAAGGCTGCTTCTTTTCATCAAAACATGAATTTGGAATGCATAATGGTATTAAGACACCACCACCTCTCTCTCTCTCTCTCTCTCTCTCTCTCTCTC